>OX638133.1:32165962-32484637 GCA_951804985.1 Dryomyza anilis
ATCGAAGGTGTTGCTGAGAAAATAAAATAAAGTCTTCATGTCAGTGGTCGTATTAAAATTATGATTGTTGAAAAATTAAAACAACTTAGATAAAAAATATTAATAATAATAGTTCTGAATAGCTCTGAAGAACATAGGCCGAACTCTCTCTCCATCAGAGTTCTGTGTGTTGTATTGTATCCAAAATGGCAGCACTTACAGTTTATTGACGAATTTTTTGGTTCAATTTGGTTCAAGTTGTTGTGTTGCTTAACAACAAATCGTTCGTGGTAAACAAAAAGTAAACGCGAATTAACAAACATATATTCATTTGATTTATAAAAAGTATTGAAATTAGTTCCTTCAAATCAAGAAGCATATATCGTGTTTATTATTTTTTTTATATGTGTCATATTAACTTCTGCAACTCTAGAATAATGTTACTGATTATTCTAATTATCAAGTTATTGTGCTGCTTAATATCAATGGGTTTTTCGTTTAGATTTATATCAATCCGTTTACTTCTTAATTTATTTTGGATTTCAAAATTCTAATTTTCAGCCTACAAAGCACTATTTTTAATTAACAATTATTAACATATATATATATATTTGATTTATTGAAAGATTTGAAATTAATTTATTTAAATCAAGAAGTATGTATCGCGTATATACTTTAATGGATATCGTATTAACTTCTGCAACTTAAGAACAAATATTACTGATCACCGTTTTAATTATCAAGTTGTTGAACTGCTTAATATCAATAGGTTTTTCGTTTACTTCTTGATTTCTTCAGTATTTAAGTATTTTATTGTCATCCTACAAAGCACTATTTTTTTTATTTAATTTATTAACATTTGATATATTATATTTTTGGTTAAGTGATATCCAAACTGCCTTAGGTATTCTTTAAATTGAATGCAGTAGTCACAGGGCTCGTTTTGAACCGAGTAAATTTACTTTGCGTCTGCAATTTGCACAAACTCATCATAATTTCATGCATATTTTGTTGTAGTATATACCCCGTCAACTTTACTATTTTATCATTATTTTTGCAATATAGAACGTGTTATTATAGCAAAAAAAAATGGAAACCACAAGAACAACACTAAATTGCATCTACTCTTAGGTTATGTGCCTCATCTATAAGATACAATATCTGTTGGCATCTGCATGCGATGGATGATGCACTAGCACATAAAAAGGGCAACAAAATTTTCAATTTAAACGCAGTCTTAGCGGCAACTTGAGGCGCACGCATAGTTGCAGATACAAATGCGGCTGCATAATTTGTATCTTATGAATATTTATGCGAAATTAAAACGATTTTTTTATTTTTTATTTATATTTTTTGAAGTAGCTTTAATGCTTTTCTGATATTTACTAGCGATAAATTGTTGAGCTCAATGTTGCTGGTATCTGTAGCAACATTTGTATCTGTAGCTGCATTTATATCTGTATCTGCATTTGTATCTGCTGTTGTTGTTGTTATATTGCTCGTCACGTGTCTATTTCATTGCGTTACATGCGACTGCAACTGTTGCTGTTGCTGCTCTAATTTGTTATGATTGCTGATTTCGCATTTATTTATTTTTCTTTGGATTTTTTATTTTTCTTTAGATTTTTTATTTTTCTTTATTATTATTTTTTTAATATCACTTGGCACTGCGCATCGTCTGCAGCATTTTTCATGTTTTTTCATGCTTTTTGCTCCAATTAAACGCCAAGCGAATGCGTGCATCTTCACTGAATATTTCTGCGGTTGTTGGCGGTTTTATCGTTTTGTCTCTGTCCGTCCGTCCATCTATTCTCAACTGGTCTGCGCTGCCGACTTTGCTGCAGTAAAGAAAAACGTTATACCGTGACATGATAACTTTGATTAGATGTGACAGCTAACAACAGCAACACCAACAATAATAACAAATGACAAATGTTGCTGCTTATTTATCTTGTGTTGTGCCATGTTGGTGGCACAGACATTTTAGCGCATATTTGGTCTTAATTAATACTAAATATTTGCTGCATTGTAGGCCTCAGACCACAGTCAAATATGGTTGGTAATCTAGTGCATCCATTCAGTGCTACCATTCAACATTAAGTTACAATTTATTTTGCAGATACAATATCTATATTGTTATAATAAACAATAATTGCTAATGCATTTATGCATGTGCTCCACTTTTATTATTAACAGCAAATAAAAATTAAATTAGCAAAAAGAAACAATAAAAAACATCATCATTAATTAGCCGCCGGCTCATAACTTCTTTATTTGTCTCGTGATTTCGCGTGGCAATGTTGCATTGCATGTTTGCCAACAATAAAGCTGCATTTACAGTCGCAATTTATGTAATTAACTTGATTAACTTTTTTCAATGCAATTTGCTATTTTCTCTTTGTTGCATCTGTAAGATACATTTTGACGCTAGTAAAAGATATTTTTTTTCAACATATTATTAAATTTTTCTATTTTCATTTATTTTACATACACTTCAAAGCATTTTGCATAATTTCTACACAACTATCTTTTGTATCTAAAAGTGTAAATAAAAATTGTATCTTCTGAATGTTTTTCTTTTTATGTGTAAACAAATGATTAGGTAATGCCCGATTTACATTGTATCTTCTGTGAGTCTCACTGTATCTCCTAGGATTGCATTTTTTAAAATTTTCATATAAATAGCATTTTTTTGAAAAAATGCAACCCTAGGAGATACAGTGAGGCTCACAGAAGATACAATGTAAATCGGGCATTAATGTTTGTTAAAAGAAAATGATATAAACAATTTTTAGAAACTTCAATATTTAATTACTAAATTGTATCTAAGAAATTCTGAATTACTGAATTTAAAAATGTATTTTAAAATTATATCTTTACAATGTTATCTATTTATTGTGTAAATTATATGTTGCAAATTAATTACTATGGTCTTCAAAAAGAACATATCGTCACTATCATGACAAAGGGGTGAATGTGCAATTATTGACATTTGCGTTTTTTTCATTTTTGAATGTAGTTTATCCTCATGTATGATGTGCCAAAATCGCGTGTCATTTTGTTGGATATTTCTAGCCACAAAAGACAAAACCAAAAGGGCTAATTTGAAAAATTGAAAATCTTGTCATGCCAAAAGGGCGAATCTTTTGGTTTTTTCGCCATAACTTTTTATTTACATAAGATAAAATAGTGGCGTAAAGGAATTTATTGTTTATTTTCAATGCACCTATCGATCTGCATCATTAATTTTGCCAAACGTTAATATGCCATTATTTATAATATTTATAATTAATAATGCAGATCGATAGGTGCTTTGAAAATAAACAATAATTGCCTTTATATCACTATTTTATCTTATACTTATAAAAAGTTATGGCGAAAAAACGAAAAGTTTCGCCCTTTTGGCATGACAAGATTCCAATTTCCTATTTCTTCGTTTTTTTGCTATAATGGTGCAAGATTAAATAGTGGTGTAGAGGTATTAATTGTTTGTTTTTAAAGCACCTATCGAACTGCATCATTATTTAAAAATATTTTGCCAACCATTTTTCCTGCAAATAACAAAGGCAATATAATGTTTGACAAAATAAATTTTAATTAATGATGCCCATAGATAGGTGCTTTAAAAGCAAACAATTAATGCCTTTAGATTACTATTTTATCTTGCGCTAATAAAATGTTATAGCATAAAAAACAAAAATATTTGCGTATTCATCAGAATATAGTCTCACAAAATCCGTATTTATAATTCAATAGGATGTCCAAATCTAAAGATATTTTACATACGTGATAATAAATGACAAATAAACAAAAATAACAGAAAAAATTTAAAATATATAAATTTTGCTAATTTTTAAAACACTTCAAACTTTAAAATTTGATTTCCCTACATTTTTAAAAATGCACATTCGCCCCTTTGGCATGACAGTGACAATATGTTATTACAATTTTTAGAAACATTCATTTCTAATTACCTGAATGTATTTATGAAAGTCTGAATTACTAAATTTACAAAGTTTCATACATTTTTTACACAATTCTCTAAATTTATCTAAATGAAATCTACAAAATTGTTTCATAGGCGCACATTAAATCTTTAGAATGTTTTCTATTTAATGTGCAAAAAAATAGTTAGAAAATGAATGTGTTGTTCAAAATGGAAACATTTTTTATATAATTTTATGTTGAATAAAAAAATGTATCTAAGCGACTTTTTACTTATTTCCAGTTGCACTATATATTGCAAATTGTATCTATTAAATGCTGTATACTTCAAAACAAAGGAAAAATTTGTTCTCATGGATATTTTTTTTTTCAATTCTCTAAATGTATCTCATGGATATTACCAAAATATCTATACATTTTTTGAATATTTTCTATTTAATGTGTAAATAATATATTGGAGGACGTTTTACCTTTTACTAAATTGCCAAAATGTATCTAAGCGATTTATGATTTTCCTGCACAAAATTGTATCTCTTGAATACAATTCATTTCAACAGGAAGCAAATTTCATATTTTAGTTAGGAAGTAAATCAAATGGAAACAAATTTCTTATTTTAGTTACATTTTTACTGAATTTTAAAAATGTATCTCAAAGATATTATCGATATTTTACTATATATTGTTCCTATAGGAAGCGATTTTATTCTTTGAGATACTCAATAAACAAATTATGTAGTATGGATCTATAGGATGTTCATATGAACATTTTTTGTTCTTGTTTTGTTGAGTAGTGTTATTATTAAGTAGTGTATCTAAGAGTTAGTGCAATAAAAAATATTCTTTCAGTCAAATTTTTCAAAAATAAAAATGAGCTGCCAATATATGCAACACCAACCAGCTACATAATCAGTATATTAAGCTGTTAGATACTTTATGTATCTGTCAGATATTTTTCGAATTACATTGCATGTTAATTTTATTGTCACCAACTAATTTTGTGCTAATTTTTGTCAGTTTCATTAATGAAGAAAAAAAATATTGTACATACAACGTGCAGCTGTGCAGCATAGATACAAAAGTATCTCAACGAGCTTGCTGCACTTGTATTTACATTTAGCTATGGCCAACTATAAAACAATTAAAAACAAAATTTATAGCATTCGAACATGATCAACGCCAACGGACAGCAGCTCATAATTTTTACTTTGTAGCTGCATGTTGTACGGCATCTCATAGATACAGAGTATCTTTATATAGTATCTATACAAAATAAATGCGGCCTGCACAACAACATTTAAATCCCTCATAATAAACAATGAATGACTTTGATGGTAGTTTGCGCGCGCGCGCTCGAGCACTCGATATAACTGTTAATTTTCAGTGGGGTTTCGATGTCCCCAGTGATTTAATGTTTTTTTAGTTTGTCTGTCCACTGAATGCTGTTCAAAGTTTTTCTTGTTGCTGCTGCTTCTACTGCTCCAACTTTTGGTGCTACGTCTGCGTATTGAGATGTTTAGATTTTTATGTGGATCTGGCTGTAGTTTCTATGCTGATTGGCAAGTGTTGCTATTGCTATTGCTATTGCTTGTGCCGTCCCATGTTGTTGCTGTTGAATTTCTGTTGCACGTTTGACAATCAACAAAAAAAACCTGTTGCTGCATAACAGCAATAAAATGATAGAACCACACACAATATAAAGAACATAAATTATTTGTTTTGTTATGAAATTTCGTCATTTACGTAAATTTCAGAAATTCATGTAAATTAGTTTTGCTTTTTTTTTATTTTTGTTTCTTTCGTTACCAAGCTAACTCTATTATCTAATAGTTCGTTTGTGTTTGGATGAGTATCGAAGAGTTGAAATTTTAATTTATTCTTTGTTATTTATAACGGGGTTTTTTTGAAATTTGAGAAATCTTAAAATTATGGTTTAAAGTTTGAGTATTAAATATTTTCTAATAGAATATAAGAGATGTTGTTGTTGAATGCAACAATGGCATTTGAAGTAGGGATTAATATTTGTTTTAAACTTAAGTTTTTATTGAAACGCTATTCGAAAAGTCTCTTTTTTTAGTTTATACAAAATGTTTTAAATCGTTTTTATGGGTTTTTAAAAAAATTAAACCTTAAATAATTCTAAAATATCTGCATAATAAAATTAAATTTTTAAATGTAAAAAATTCTGTTATATTTTCGAAAAAAAAAAAAAATATTTTCGAAAAAAAAAAATTTAAGATTATTTTTTGGCACAGCTTTTTTTTTAATTTTTATGTTATTTTCGAAAATAATTTTTTTTTTCAAAAATGTGTATTCTATTTTTTAAAATTATTATTTTATTTTGAAAAAATAATATTAGAATTTAATTTAAATAAAAATATTTTAATCGAATTCAATTTCTTTAAGATAAGTTATACAACTTTAATTTGATTTTATTGTCAAAAAATATGAATTTCGATAGATAATGAAATTCAGAAAATGTGCGAATTTTTTTATTAAGTCTTAGAGATTTGGAATGAAGATTAATAAAAAAATTAACCATATTTGACAGATTTCTAAATAATTTTTTAATTGATTTTTTTTAAATAAAATATATATCCCCAGTCTGCCATGTCTCGGAGTCCTTCGATGCCTCGAAGCTTTCTCGAATAACTTCGATAAAAAATTTTGATCTCATTACTTTCTCGATTCTAATTTTTAAAAATGTTCGTACATTCTTTGACAAGATACGATATTTAAACATTTATCAAATCGATATCGCAATATTTTTCGCAGCAATCTCGAACAATGATCATTTTTTCTTCGATATCGTTCCGATTTAGAAAAATTTCTCGTATCGAAAAAAACTCCGACAGAACGTTTCAATATCTACCTACCATGTAGATCCAATTTGACGCTCGAGATCGTTACGAGAACGGATCCGATATCGTATGATTTCTCCATCTACTCGAATTGATCTCGTAACGATATCGAAACGAATGGCGTACTGGGTCGTCACTATCATGTCAAAGGGGTGAATGTGCAATTTTTGACACTTGCTGTTTTTTTTACATTTTTGAATTTAGTTTATCCTCAAGTATGCTGTGCCAAAATCGCGTGTCATTTTGTTGGAATATTTCTAGCCAAAAAAGACAAAACCAAAAGGGCTTTTCGTTTTTTCGCCATAACTTTTTATTTGTATTAAATAAAATAGTAGAGTAAAGGCATTTATTGTTTTTTTTCAAAGCATCTATCGATCTGCATCATTAATTAAAAATATTTTGCCAAACATTAATTTGCCATTTGTTATTTGCAGGAAATTTGTTTTGGCAAAATATTTGTAATTTATAATGCAGATCGATAGGTACTTTGAAACCAAACAATAATTGTCTTCGCATCACTATTTTATCTAGTACCATTAAAGAGTTATAGCAAAAAGAAACGAAAAGATTCGCCCTTTTGGCATGACAAGATTTTCAATTATTCAAATTCCTTCGTTTTTTGCTTTAATTGGTGCAAGATAAAATAGTGGTGTAAAGGAATTTATTGTTTGTTTTTAAAGCACCTATCGATTGGCATCATTATTATTTGCCAAACATTTATTACTGCAAATAACAAATGGCAAATTAATGTTTGACAAAATATTTTTAATTAATGATGCCAATAGATAGGTGCTTTAAAAGCAAACAATTAATGCCTTGAGATTACTATTTTATCTTGCGCTAATAAAAAGTTATAGCATAAAAAACAAAAATATTTGCGTTTTGATAAGGATATAGTCTCACAAAATCCGTATTTATAATTCAGTAGGATATATTTTACATACGTTATAATAAATGACAAATAAACCAAAATAACAGAAAAAATTTAAAAAATATAAATTTTGCTAATTTTTAAAGCACTTCAAACTTTAAAATTTATTTTCCCAACATTATTAAATGCACATTCGCCCCTTTGGCATGAGAGTGACGATATATTGTTTTATAAGGGATGTTTAAAGGTTGTGGTAATTAACCATTTATTGCGTTTAAAAATCTCTTCTAAAGTCTTTGAACAGCAAACAGTAAATGGTAACGATGGTATTTATTTAAAAATACAAATGGGACTGCTTAAAGGTTTTACAAGGGTTTTAGAGATGATTTTTTTTTAACAAAACTGTATGAACAACAGCATTATTTGAATTCGAATTAATAAAATATTTAAAAATATTTTATGAAATCATTCAAAATCAAAAACATGTTGAAAAATATTGTGTTCCACTCATAGCAAAGTATTTGATTATCAATATAAAAAAAATCGATTTCTATTTCGATATGCTTTACCACTACTGGATGTAACCATGTAACATGCCAGATAAATAAATAAAACCATAAATTGTAAACCTTATTTTTTCGAAGGGGTTTAATTTTTATACAGTTTCTATCAAAAAAAGGTATTCGAAGGATTCTCATTGATCTCAGGTTACTATTCGACTTTTAATACAAAAGATCCGATTTCATGATTTCGATTATTTGTAAAATACGAAAATACAAACTTTTAATTCAATTATCCTAATCTGCTAATCTTGGATATCTTTCGGACTAAATGCGGAAAGAAAGTGTGATATCGTTGCTTTATAGTTTATATTGTTAAAATTTCCTACATCCAAATTGTATGATAAAAATTTTAAAGATAAAGAGACCATTCCGCAAAATTTTTCGTACCGAAAAAAATCCTCTTGAACACATCAACCTACTTTCCATAGACATTTGACTAATATGAATATAAAATTGTAACTGTTCGTAGAATATTTTGTAATCAGCGAAATTGAGGACATTTTCTTTTTTTTTTATATTCTACACTAAATTCATTCATAGCTTTAATTTGCTTTTAATTTTTGATAATTTAACAAACTACAACCACTTGGCACAGAATCCTGTTATCCGGTGCGCAATTTCCAGGATGATTGATTGTTCAGCCCGCGGCGATTACAACAGGTTGCGAATATGAAAAGAAATTAAAGAAAGAAATGCTACAATGCAGCTGAAGCTACTAGAAAAGTTGAACACTTGTCAAAATAAAGAAAACTAAAAAAAAAAAAATAGATGTACAATTTTAGTAGTTAAAAAAACTGAAAAATAGCTGCCGTGCAGACTTTTAAAATAAAGTATACTTGGCAAAAAAAATGCTCCATTTAGTGCACTCTGATAAAAATCCTAACAAATGTAATAAGAAATAATAATAAAAAAGTTATAGATTTAATAGTATACTAGTGAAAAAAAATATTTTCATATAAACTCAAAATAATGTTTTAGTATTTTGTAGTATTTGATGGTTTTTTATTTAATTTTAATAGTAAAAAAACTATGAATTGTATGATATTTTCTGATTGAACTTTATGGTAATGTATTAATAGCTTTGTTCATATAAACTCGAAAGTCTTCTATTTGAATAGTATTTTAAAACTTAATTTAGTAAGTGAATATTATTGAATGTCTCTTCCCAATTTAACGAAATACTATTAGTTTATGGTATTTTAGTGTGCAATAATTTAAAATATCTACTATTAAAACAATAATAATTATACTATTGAACTAATATTATTTTTACTATTGAACTGATAGTATTTATACTATTAAACTAATAGTATTTATACTATTAGACTAATAGTATTTATACTATTAGACTAATAGTATTTATACTATTAGACTAATAGTATTTATACTATTAGACTAATAGTATATATACTATTAGACTAATAGTATTTATACTATTAGACTAATAGTATTTATACTAATTGACTAATAGCATTTATACTAATGAAATAATAGTATGTATACTATTGAACCAATTGTATGCATACTATTGAATTATTAGTATGCATACTACACAAATAATAGAATGCATACTATTGAATATAGTAGGCATACTATGGAACTAATAGTATGTATACTATTGAACTAATAGTATGTATACTATCGAACTAATAGTATGTATACTATCGAACTAATAGTATGTATACTATCGAACTAATAGTATATATACTATTGAACTAATAGTAATAATACTATTGAACTAATAATATTTATACTATTGCACTAATAGTATTTATACTAATAGTATTTATACTAATAGTATTTATACTAATAGTATTTATACTAATAGTATTTATACTATTGAATAGTATTTATTATTGAATAGTATTTATTATTGAACTAATAGTATTTATACTATTGAACTAATGTATGCATACTATTAAACTAATTTATGTATACTATTGAACTAATAGTATGACACTATTAACTAATTGTAATATTTTATCAAATTTAGAATTATTTTAAATTTTTTCCATGTGCACCTCCTTTTTCTAGACATTTCTATGACTCATTAACACAAACATTAACCCACTCTCAAACACATAATATAGACATTAATTCAAACTGATCGCATCAGACGTCGCCATGTTGATACCGCGGCTTACAAGATCATCACGCGACTTACACGATCATCAGTGGCAACAGCAGCAACCACTTGCTGCAACTTGTTCCAAATAAACATGTCAGTCATGTCAACATTAAATACCGTAATGCGTATTTTGGTAAAAATAAATTACAGACAATTTTATCCACAACACACGATCAGCAACTTGAATTGAAATGAACCTGGCTTCAAATGCAGCGATCAATTTAATTTCTTTATTGAGTTATGTTGTAGCAAATAAAAAGAAAAAAGACAGAGATCTTTAAAGTGCGATCAGTAGAGTAAGATGGCAAAACATGTGGTCGTTGGCTGTCATTCAAATGTCATGCTGACGCTGACGTTGCATGTAATTGACATTGAGCATATTTTTTTCATGATTTGTCTCTATCTAACAAACACCGTTCGTTGTTTAAGGTACACCAAAGTGTGACAAGATCATTTTGTCAGATCAAATGTATTTTTCTCGTGAAAAAATAATTTCTAAAAAAAAAAAGAAATATTCTATAAATTATTTAAAGATAATGCGCATCAATACAAGTGGAAATTAAAATGGACCGACAAACGTTAAAAATAACTGTCGATCTTATAAAATAGTGACGATCGTTTCCTTTTGATTTCTTTTAATGAAAAAAATTATATGAAAAAAAATCTATAATAATAAAGAACAGACTTATAACGGTTTCAAATGAGCAGCATGTTCTTATTTTTTTCTACAAGCAACCGGAAGTTAGCATCGCCATCATCATCATGTATTTTTGTATAACTCTGACAACCACTGATCGCATTGCTGATCCCGTATTTAGTTCATGTGAAAACGCATGATCTGCACGATTCACATGTGGAAAAAACAGTGAAAAATTGTCAATACTTTAAATATCTAGTTGAATAAAGAAAAAATAGAATTTCAATCTTTTATTGTAGTTGGTTTTTGAGACTTTTATGGCGATCGCGTGCACGCAATGACGAACTTCGCATCTTGTATTTTCTTTGTTTAGATCTGGCAACATTGTGCTTAGTAGTAAAAAAAAAATATAACTGAACATGTGCGGAAAAAGTTCTTCGCAGACGGAAGTAATAAAATGTTGAAAGTTGATTTTATTACAATGATTCAATTAAAATTAAATTAATGTCTGTTCAGTAGTGATCTTGTTAGTTTTATAGGAACATTTTGCCGTTGCGGATATTGATATTGGCAGCAATTAAAAAAACTTCACTGTTATTGGTAAGAAAATATTAGGAATGACTTGGTCTCTTATTATAAATTATAAGAAATGGATTGATCCTTAATGAAATTTTAAGAAAATCAATGACAAATACAAAATTGTTATTTGAGTCATAAAATGACCCTTTGAATTATTGACATGGATAAACCAAATACGCTGTATGGAAATAAAAAAATCTTTAACTCCATTTTTCCAAAAATAGATTTCTGTATACTTTTTTTTTGCGCTTTACTAAATAAGAAACTGGCTCATGGTGCCTAGAAAAATATCACGCTTCTTCGAGCAAAGTCCCTCGTGAACTCATAGCACCACATGACTCCTTGTCTCAACTAATGAAGACCTCTAATGGTGCCACTTAAGCGCAGCCACTAAACCAACCAAGTAACTGACTGCATTTCAACCAAAATGACCACTAACTAATAATGACAACCGACCACTACATGCACCAGGCCATTGCACAAAACAACCACAACAGCAACAAGTAGAACAAGTAACAACTTCAAGTAGTACTTTGTGCAACAGACCAACCTAACAACTAAACAACCAACCAGTCAACTTATTTAATAACGTCCCAAAGTTGTACTTAAGCTGGTTCAGGCTGGACGCGCGCATTTTGCCCTTGTCAGCCTGTAATAACTTCATCATCATTTATTTGGCAAAATAAGCCATAACTGCCGTCGTGCGTACCACGTACCACACAATAACCAAGTGGCCACATTTTCACAAGCCATAGAGTTGGACACATGCAGTCAGACAAATGGACGGACGCCGTTCGGTCGTAGACCAATAGCGCGACAGAAGCGCGCGCAAATTGTTGCCAGTTGTTATTTTAGGAAGACACATTTTTCTCAAGTACTTAAAAGATTATAAACTCTAATAAAGTGAAGGAGGATGCAAGGAATGGAAAATAAAAGCATAATGCGTTCACAGAAAAAATTCATCAATATTATGAATTTATTCATAAATATTATGAATTTATTCATAAAAATTATGAATTTATTCATAAAAATTATGAATTTTACTACCAACTACCAGATTCATCATATTGATACCACCCTTCATTAAATAACATATTGATCGAATTTCATAGTGAAGAACGAAATATTCAATACACTAAATTTGAATCGGCATATTGATAAATTTGTTCATAATATTAATGAATATAATATTCAATATGATGAATATTGTTCAACTAATATTTTTTTTCAAAATAAATTAATTGATAGAAATGTTTTTTACGAATTTTTCAAAAAAAAAATAATTCGAAAAAAAGTGTTGTAAATATTTTGTTTAAAAAAATAAAAATATCCAGATAAAAAGAATTTGTTCGTAAAAAAAAAGTTGTCCGAAATTTATACTATTGAACAATAATATTTGTACTATTGAACTTATAGTATGTATACTATTGACCTAATAGTATTAATACTATTGAACTAATAGTATTATTACTATTGAACTAAAAGTATTTATACTATTGAAATAATAGTATAGAATTAATTGTATTTATACTATTAAACTAATATTATAGAATTAATAGTATATATACTATTGAACTAATTATGCATACTATTGAACTAATAGTATGCATTTTATTAAACAAATATATGCATACTATTTAACTAATAGTATATTTTTTTCAAAATAAATTAATTGATGGAATTTTTTTACGAATTTTTCAAAAAAAAAATAATTCGAAAAAAAGTGTTGTAAATATTTTATTTAAAAAAAAAAACAGAAGAAAATTTGTTTTCAAAAAAATAAAAATATCGTGATAAAAAGAATTTGTTCGTAAAAAAAAAAGTTGTCCGAAATTTATTATTGAATAATAGTATTTGTACTACTGAACTTATAGTATGTATACTATTGACCTAATAGTATTAATACTATTGAACTAATAGTATTATTACTATTGAACTAAAATTATTTATAATATTGAACTAATAGTATAGAACTAATAGTATTTATACTATTAAACTAATATTATAGAATTAATAGTATTTATACTATTGAACTTATTATGCATACTATTGAACTAATAGTATGCATTCTATTAAACAAATATATGCATACTATTTAACTAATAGTATATTTTTTTCAAAATAAATTAATTGATGGAATTTTTTTTACGAATTTTTCAAAAAAAATAATTCGAGAAAAAGTGTTGTAAATATTTTATTTAAAAAAAAAACAGAAGACAATTTGTTTTCAAAAAAAAATTATCCGCATAAAAAAAATGTTCGTAAAAAAAAATTGTCCGAAAAAAAATTTGTTTTCGAAAAAAAAAAATATTTTCAAAAAAACACGCTTTTCAAAAAGCGTTCATCATATTTATGATCACTTTCAAAACATTGATCTCGTTAGTCATTAATATTATGAGAGGTTCTTCAATACAATGAATCATGGTTTGAAGAAAGGAATTCATCAATATGATGTACATTTTTTATCTGTGTTGCTTGTCTTTTGTTTGATATTTAAAAAATATTAATTTATTACATTATATTTTATTTTGAAAATCTAATATTAAAAGTCGAATAATTCATTAAAAAAAGACACCTCGTCTAAGTAAAATCTTTGAATGAACTTTGAAAATGAAATTTCTCCCAATTTTCACACTTCTACCTTAAAAGCACTTTTAACGTTTTGATTGCTTGCAATTTCATGTCTCGACTGTCTGTTCTGTTTGTCGCTCGACGTTGTACTTTTTGTTGCTATTGTCTAGCAGAACATGTCTACAAATCAAGGAAGAAATAGAAAAATAAAGAAATAAACTATTAAAAAAGTAAAAAACCTACACTCTACTCAATAAACAACACTTTCCGACGTGTTCTTGGCTCCAAGCGGCAGTCAGTCAGTCACTCCTTCGTCTGACGATCATTTGCTTCCGTATTTCATTCAGTGGCAATCAGTGGAATCGCTCGAAGATTGCATTTTCCATCAGCCAAACCAACCACCATCTCAACTGAACATATCTTCATCTACTACAACGAACAACCAGCTATTTATCTAACCCGCCTTTTTGCACATATCTACCAATCTTTATAGCCGTCTCTGTTCAAGCAACTCTTATAAATATTACGTCTCTATCTTCATCCTTCTCTCTATTAATATCTTCCACCATCAGCTTAACCATTACCTTGAAGCCACTCTTCGTCCTTTTCTTCCAACAACTATTCATTCATCTTGCCATCCGTCTCTTCAAAATCTCTTCATCCATCCATCTTCTCTTATACTTCTTCAGCTAGTCAACCATCCATCCATTTCTGTATCCATTCATCTATCCATTAAAATATGTTTCTGCAAAACTTAAGTTGTCCGATTTCTGTGATGCCTTTTGTCGTTCTCGATGATCGTGTAACATGCGGTAAGCCCCATCGTTGCTCTTCATCCTCGGACACTTTTTCCATTTCTACATCCTTGACGTTACTTTGTGCTGTTCTGCTTGTTCTGGGGTATTGATCTGGCCACTTTTGCATTAAGTTGAGGATCATGTTGATGATGCGATCAAAAGTCATGATCGCCATGATAATAATAATGATGTTGATGGTGATGAACGCTGATCGTCGCAGATGGTGTGAAGTTGGTTGTTCTAAAGGCATTATTTTTTTTCCTTCTTAATGGCGATTGTTGTACGCCTATTGTTGTGTTCCATTAGTGATCGTGCATTCCATCAAGTGAAAAAGTACATTATTTATTTACCGCACTTCAATGTCAATCCGCGGTATTATTGATTTTTGAATAAATTTTCTGCTACTTTTTCATACTACAATTTTATCACTTTTTGTTAGTAGTTTTTGTAAGTATTTTTCATTTTTTTGTTGTTTTTTTTTTGATTAATTTCCCCATAGTATTTCTTACAACTATTAAAATTCTTTTAAATAGTATTTCTCGATAGAGACTGCTTTTCAATACATTTGTTCTACTTATTTTTGTTTCAGGTTGAAAGTACTTTTCGGAAGTGGTTTTTGATACTGTCATTCGCTTCCTACACACTTTCGTTTATCTGTGCGTTTGCCGGAAATATGCCAAAAATATTCCTAAGATATAGTCAAGATTGACTATATCTTTGACAGCATTTTATACCACTTTTTGTTAAATTTTATTGTACTTCTTTTTATTTTACATGTTATGCTACCCCGACACAAAAGGTTATGACATATTATAACTTTTTATGGTATTTTAAAGGGGGATTTTCGACATATTTTGGTAAAGGGCAGAAAACAGAGAGCTTTTTATATAAACTCCGCTTTTGTGGCCTAAAATATTTCAAAAATTCTAATATTCTAATCCGCCCGGCACCAAATGTCTGACATTTTTAGGAATATTTCCAGTAAACTCACAGATAAGTGGTAGTTTTTAAGAAGTATTATGGTAGATAATCAAATTTTATGTTATTTTAAAAGCAGATTCTCGTCATATGTTGCGAACGCTCAGAAAATAGACAACTTTTGATACAAAGTCGGCATTTGTATTTAAAATATTTCGAAAATATCCGTGCCAAAATTTTCGAAATTTTTCGGAAGTATTTGATGGATATTTTCGGCAATAACATAAAAAATTGGAAGAGTTTGAGAAGTTATGGCAGGTTATTAAATGTTGTGGAATTTTAAAGGCAGGTGGAAACAAAATCCGCAAAATATGGTCTTGGGTATGTTTCTGCCTTTAGCCTGCTAAATTTGGCAGGTTATTAAATGTTATGGAATTTTAAAGGCAGATGTACAGCATATTTTTGGTATGGAAACAAAATGCACAAAATATTGTCTTGGATATGTGTCTGCCTTTAGCGGGCTGAAATTTATGTAAATGGCGCCTTGAGTCTGCTAATAATTTTGTCTTGTGTTCCGAGACAAAATATATGACATTTTTCTGGAATATTTCGGGTATATTTCCGATAAACTCACTAATAAATAGAACATTTTGGGAAGTATATAGCAGGTTGTCAAATTTTGTTGAGTTTTAAAAGCAGAATATTGGCATATTTTGGACTTATTTTATTCTAATTGAATACTTCATTTTATAATATTTATTATAAATAATTCCTTTTGTTTCACTTTTTGTACTACTTTATAATTGTTTTTGTACTACTTTTTGTACTACTTTTATACTACTTTTACTTTTTGTACTACATTTTGTATTACTTTTTGTACTACTTTTCGTACTTCTTTTTGAACTACTTTTTGTACTACTTTTTGTATTACTTTTTGTACTACTTTTCGTACATCATTTTGAACTACTTATTTTACTACTTTTTGTATTACTTTATAATTGTTTTTGTACTACTTTTTATACTACTTTTAAACTGCTTTTTAATATATTAAGCACTAGTACTACTTTTTGTACTACCTTTTGTATTACTTTTTGTACTACTTTTCGTACTTCTTTTTAAACTACTTTTTGTACTACTTTTTGTAATAATTTTTGTATTACTTTTATACTTCTTTTTGAACTACTTTCTGTACTACTTTTTGTACTAGCTTTTGTATTACTTTTTGTACTACTTTTCGTACATCTTTTTGAACTACTTTTTGTACTACTTATTGTATTACTTTATAATTGTTTTTGTACTACTTTTTATACTACTTTTATACTGCTTTTTAATATATTAAGCACAAGTATTACTTTTTGTACTACCTTTTGTACTACATTTTGTATTACTTTTTGTACTACTTTTCGTTTTTCTTTTTAAACTTCTTTTTGTACTACTTTTTGTAATACTTTTTGTATTACTTTTATACTTCTTTTTGAACTACTTTCTGTACTACTTTTTTTACTAGCTTTTGTATTACTTTTATGAATTTTTTTTGTACTACTTTTTGTACTACTTTTTGTACTAATTTTTGTACTACTTTTTGTATTACTTTATGGTTGTTTTTGTACTACTTTTTATACTGCTTTTTAATATATTAAGCACAAGTATTACTTTTTGCACTACATTTTGTACTACTTTTTGTACTACTTTTTATACTACTTTTATACTGATTTTTATTATATTAAGCACAAGTATTAAAACATATTTTCGACCTTAGTTTCGAACATTTAGTTTAACTCTGTATAGATTTGTACCTGTATTAAAGAGTTTTTATACACTTCTTTTTATTTGCAAGTTTTAGTTTATTATATAAATTTTGTATTATTCAACTATTTTATTTTTTAGATTTTTATCTATTTTCTTATTATTTCTCATTTATTTTATTTATTCTTATAAGAATTTTCACTATAATTGGAGTCTTTGTCGTTGTAATCGTTGAACATCGATTTTTGCTTTCATTTTGCTATTTATTTCCTACTGATCTTGGCAACAATTTGTGGTTTGGTTGGTGTTTTTTCCTTCTTATTTTTTTTGTAATATCTGTTGTTGCTGTTATTTTTCTGCTGTTGCCAATAAATTACGTTTTTCTAACACGCTGATTATGTTGCGAATAACAGCAGGCATCGAACACTTGATAAATGAAATAAATTTTTCAGCAATGTGGAAAATTGAAAAATTCTACATTTTTTTGTGCTACTCTTTTAAAGCTGTTATATTTTTCATTGCACAATTGATTGCAATGCAATTAATTACTTAATTTATTCTTTAATGTTTAAACGTAATCTTGTCTAATAAATATTTATAATTAATTAATTATAAATTAGTTGTATTGCCACAGTTTAACAAACATCTCAACACATCATGTTGTTTTTTTGCAACTTTTACTTTTTTTCCTATATGTTTAACCAGCCATCCAGGTAACGTGAAATTTGAACTGATCTATAATTTAGCACGAATTCCAATGTGTACCACAAAGTGTAGCTAATAAAAAAATATATAAAAAAAACTGTTGCAATATGATGCAATTTTCATTGCAATCACCTGTAATGTTGCGGACGACCACAAGAACGATGCTGCCGATAAGTTTCAATTTCAAAATCAATCAATCATGAAGGATATTGATATCTAGTGATTTTTTATCGAGAGGTTTTCTTTGAGATGTTTTTGTAAAAAGTGAAAATTGTTATGTCTTTTAAAAGATATTTAAAAGAATGATAATTGCCCAAATTCATTTTAAAAGAACACCCTACATTTTAATATTTTGTACTGTACTTCAAAACGAAAAGGGGTCTCATTTAGAAAGGGTTTCATTTAGAACTTTAAATTTATTTATCTAAATGAAGATTTATCAAATTGAAGATTTTGAATTCATTATGATTTAGACACAATAAAAATTCATGCAAAATTTAGACACTAGACACTATGAATATTTAGACAAAATGACGATGTAGTAAAATCACGATATATACAAAATGAAGATTATTGAGATTTAGACATAATGGAGACTTAGACAAAATAAAGAATTAGACAAAATGAAGATTCAGCTAATATAGAAATTTAGACGACATGGAAATATGGACACTATAAAGATTTAGACAAAATGAAGATTTAGACAAAATCATGATTAAGACAAAATTAAGAATATGGAGATCTATACAAAATGGATGTTTACACAAAATGGATATTTTGACAAAATTAAGATTCAGATATTATGGAGATTTAGATAAAATGAAGATTAAGTGAAAATGAAGATTATGTAGATTTAGACAATATGAATATTTAGACAAAATAAAGATATTATCGAGACAACGTGGAGATTTATACAAAATGAAGATTCTTATAATATGGACTAGGCAACTTGGAGATTAAGACACTAAAAAGATTTAGACAAAATGAAGATTATGGAGATTTAGACAACATGAAAAATTATACAAAATGAAGATTCTAATAATATGAAGATTTAGACAAAATGGAAATATAGACACTATGAAGATTTAGACAAAAAGTAAATTTACACAAAATTTGATATTTATAAAAAATGAAGATTTGGACAAAATGTGGATTCAGATATAATGGAGATTTACACAAAATGGAGTTTTAGACAAAATGGAGTTTTATACCAAATTCAGATTTAGACAAAATGGAGATTTTAACTAATTTAGATTGGGAAAAAATGGAAATTTAGACAAAATGAAGATTAAAACAAAATTATGATTTAGTCAAAATCAGGATTTAGAAATTGTGAATATTTATATGGTATAGAGATTTAGACAAAATGATAATTTAGACAAAATGAAGATTCAGATATTATGGAGATTCAGATATCATGGAGATTCAGCTATTATGGAGATTCAGATATTATGGAGATTTACACAAAATGAAGAATAAGACCAAATGGAGATTTAGCCGAAATAGAGATTTAGACAAAATGAAAATTCAGATATTATGGAGATTCAAATAATATGGAATTTACACAAAATGAAGATGTAGACTTAAATCAAGATTTAGACAAAAAGAAAATTCAGATATATGAAGATGTAGACTAAATTCAGATTTAGACAAAATGAAGATTTACAAAATAAGATTTAGAAAAAATGAAGATTTAAAGAAAATGGAGATTTAGACAAAATGAAGATTCATATATTATGGAGATTCAGATAATATGGAGATTTACACAAAATGAAAATGTAAACAAAACCAAGATTTAGACAAAAAAAAAATTCCGATATTATGGAGATTTATGCATATTAGAGATTTAGACTAAATTCAGATTTAGGCAAAATGGGGATTCAGACTAAATTCAGATTTAGACAAAATGGAGATTTAGACAAAATGGAGATTTAGACAAAATGGAGATTTACAAAATAAAATTTAGAAAAAATGAACATTTAGATGTTATAGAGATTTAGACAAAATGGAGATTTAGATAACATGAAAAATTATACAAAATGAAGATTCTAATAATATGAAGATTTAGACAAAATGGAAATATGGTCACTATGAAGATTTAGACAAAATGAAGATTTAGAAAAAATTGATAATCTGATATTATGGAGATTTAGACAACACGAAGATTTAGACAAAATGAAGATTTACACAAAATGTAGATTTTGACAAAATGAAGATTCAGATATTATGGAGATTCAGATAATATGGAGATTTACACAAAATGAACATGTAGACTAAAATCAAGATTTGAACAAAAAGAAAATTCAGATATATGGAGATTTAGGCAAAATTAAGATTTACAAAATAAGATTTAGAAAAAATGCAGATTTTGATCTTTAGAGATTTAGACAAAATGGAGATTTAGACAAAATGAAGATTAAGACAAAATGGAGTTTCATATATTATGTAGATTTAGACAAAATGGAGGTTGAGATAAGATTTAGACAAAAAAAGAAATTTAGAAATAACGAAAATTTAGAAAAAATGAAGATTATCACAAAATAAAGTTTCAATCCCAAAAACAGACCAACCGATTATTTGCTGCGGCCAGAAAAACAACGCGACGTTTATTATTTTGTAAATTTTGCATCTCGTTATAACAAAGACATAATTTATAGATACAGGTGATAAAAACCGAAAAACAAGTTGATGACAGACACAAACCTTAGCAAGAACAAGTATAAAAATTAAAATAAATAAAAGTGCAGGAGCCGCAACAAACAACGAAGTACGTTTTTTGTAATTTAAATGTCGTCCGAACAACAAGCAACAAGAACATCACAAAAACAACAACGTGTACAATAAGGACTTGTCCTAATAAATACAACAAAAACAACAAAAAAAATAATAATTAAAACAACAACATGGAGCATATGTCAGGCGCAACCACATTGGAGCGTATGCCGACGGCTGCCGCAACATCAGCCTCAATCTCTGCAACATCGAGAGCAGCGACAGTAACGGCGACGACAGCATTGCCGGCGGTGCCCCGTACCGCCAATTTGCTGGCATGCAAACAGTGGTGGCGCGTCTGCTTCTTGTACGGCGATCAGCAGAAATATTATCGCCAGGTTTATAGCAAAGCGGCGGCGCAGCGGTTAGCTTTGTCCACAACAACAACATCGACTAATAAAAGTACGAGCAGCAACAATGAAAATGACAGCAATAACAATGATTACGATACTGTCGATGATTTTATCGATGAAGATCATGTCGAAGGCGAAACGGACAACGAGGACAACGTGGACGACGAGGCCGCAGACAATGTAGACGGCAACGTTGAACTTGAGGCGGCCGCGGAGTTACTCTCAATCGCCACCGCCACCGCCATTCGCGATAAGCATTCAAATAATTACAACAAAAACAATAGCAATAAAAAAAACAAGAAAAAGGACTTCAACACTTTGCCGCTCTTTCCCGCCACCTGCGATGCTTCCAGCGCGGCCGGCTCCTCTCTGACGGTGCAACGCAAAAGCAAAAAGTTGTTGCGCTCGTTACGCGCAAAATCAACGAATTCGAAGTCAACGAGTAAATTGTTGCGTAATCCGTTGGAGGCGCTGCGTAGTTTGGGCGGCAACAGTAATCAGCTGACAGTGGCGGCTGGCGACAAGGAAGCCGCCACTGCGTCTTCACGCGTCAATATGCTTGACGATCCGTTTCTCTTCGGCATTGACGAAGATCATTTGGGCGACTTGATTGCTGGACGTCGTAAAATTTACAGCAACGTCAACGCGACATCGGAGCACATCAGCAACTACTATAATATGTGCGTCGAGCAGCCGGACGGCGCCGAAGAGCTGCGTTTCAGTCATACGTTTCCGACGGCGCCCTCAACGCCGGAGCAAACTTCGCTGGCAGCTGGCAATGACTGCACGGAGGAGGCAAAACCGGCGCTGCCACCCAAAAAGAAACGAGCAGCGATAACGAGTGACGCATTGAGTGGACTAACGAGTAGAGAGACGAGCAGAGTAACGTGTGGAGAAACGAGTAGAGAAACGAGTAGAGACTCAAATGAACTAACAACGAAAGTAACGCATGACAAAACGAATAGCGAAAGGAGTTGGGTTTTAAATGAACCAACGAGTGAGTTACTAAACGGAGTAACGAGTGATTCAATGCATGCAGCAACGAGTAGAGAAACTTTTGATACACCAACGAGCAACGAGTTACAGTTAAGTGAAAATGATCTACAGTTTTTGAATTTGAGTTTGCGACAGCGCAGTTTACCGCGCAGCATGAAACCTTTTAAGGATCCGCACGATATTAGTTTCACTTTCACTGAAATCGATAGTAACGAAGTCGAGCAGAAGGGACAGCAGTTGGCGCCAAGTACTGATAATAATGAAGAGTAAGTTGCTATGTTCTAAAATATTCTAAATTGATTCTTCATCCACGAGAAAACTTATGTAGTAAAATTCACTACAGTTACGTATTTGTTTCAGGAACTAAACATTTTTGAACTTTTAGCATGCATTTTCAATAAAATTATTATTACTTCAAGTATTAAAACGATATTGCTATATTTTCTTTTTCAGTTAATTTTAAATCTATTACTTAAAATATGGTTTCTAAAATTATTAGTTTTTAGTTAACTGTTAAAGTTTGACGGTTTGCAAAAAACACACAAAATTTTGAATGTTTCGTATTACTGTAATTTTAACAGTGGACATTTTTCTAATTTTATTTAAACAATTTCGTAATAACATTTTTGTACTATTGCACATAAAATTATATTTGAAACGATATGTCACACTCATATTTTTAGAAATTCTCTTCTAGTAAATTCTCTAGTAAATAATAAAATTATGCATATTGTTTTTCATACAGAAGAACTACATCAATGTGTTAAAACTAATACATTTTACAATTTAAAATAGTTTTTAAATCATGCTGCATTTTAGTATAAAGAAAATAGTATATTTTACAAATAGTATATTTTATAAACTTTTAAATTACATTAAAAAATTTATTACAAAAAAAGGTCTCACGAAACTAACTTCGTTGTGCAAGTGTTAACTCTGAAAGTGCGTCTTGAGTTACTTTGCGCAGTCATTGATCGCATATCATGATACAACAGCAGCACAACACACTTTCAAGTGACAAAACTTCTGGGCGCAAACATGCTGAGGATCATGTTTAAATAAAACAAAAAAAAAATAATAAAAAAATTGTCATTGTTTCGCATTTTTTATGTTTTTTGTAAACTGATCAAGTAAAGTGATCTTGCGTTGCAGCGGATATGGTTGCCTGTCGCTACAGGCACTGAACGCATTGAATGCGTCTCGAGTGCGCATGCGTGAACAGCGTTTTCAAAGTACCCAACTCAGGACAATGCACTTTTTTAACACTAGTACTTATTTAAAACTTTACTTTCGTTTTTTAATTTATATTGAAAGTTTTGTTTTATGTTTTTGATATAAATATAATTTATTTCTAATTCGTTTATTAAAATTTGTATATTATATTTTGTATATCTACGAAGGAAATTAATATTTTCTGAATTACAAATGGAAAGTTCTAAATATAAATTTATATTTTCTAAATATTCCATTTGATATTCCTTTTGTAACACACAGAAGGCGGTATGAAAAGGTAAACATATTTTTGTCCGTCTGTCTGTTGAAATCACGATTACAGAAAAACTGGCAAAAATAGATCAATGAAACTTCGAATATAGGTTACTTATATACCTGCTATGTCTGATATTGAAAATGGGTAGAATCGGTTAATTGGTATTTGTGAACCGACCACTTCTGTTCAAATACCTCATATAACAATGACATCTACGTGTGAATTTCTTTTAAACAGTACGAAGTGAACTTTTTGCTATCTACGAAGGAAATTAATATTTTCTGAATTACAAATGGAAAGTTCTAAATATAAATGAATATTTTCTAAATATTCCATTTGGTATTCCTTTTGTAACACCCAGAAGGCGGTATGAAAAGGTAAACATATTTTTGTCCGTCTGTCTGTTGAAATCACGATTACAGAAAAACTGGCAAAAATAGATCAATGAAACTCCGAATATAGGTTACTTATATACCTGCTATGTCTGATATTGAAAATGGGTAGAATCGGTTAATTGGTATTTGTGAACCGACCACTTATGTTCAAATACCTCACATAAAACTGATATCTACGGGTGAATTTCTTTTAAACAGTATGAAGTGAACTTTTTGCTCAAATGTATATTGGCTTTATGCTCAAATATATAAAAATACTACTTTTCCACGAACCCACTTGTGGTGCCCGAAAAATAAACGAAATTCGTTGCTCATGGCTACTCAAATGAAAGAAAATTCTATCAAGATTACAAATTGTAGTTATTTTCAGGATTCGTTAACCCTGGGGACCTCTGAACCACTTAAAAAGATAACCGAATACATTGTCAGATACGTTTAGGGTATTTATAATTAGCATAGTCCGACTATAACTTTCATAATTCTTACTATCATTTTTACTACACAGATAAAAAATGTACATCATATTGATGAATTCCGTTCTTCAAACCATGATTCATTGTATTGAAGAAGCATTTATAATATTAATCACTAACGACATTAATTTTATGAATGCTATTAAAAATACGATGAACGCTACCATACTTCTCAGTTCTCAAGTAGTTCTTGTATGTTTTTTCTAATGCTTGCTCGACATGCATAAATGTTTTTGTTTTGTTCATGTTTTGTTATAATTACAACTTTTTAAAAGTTTTTTATTTATTTAATTTATTAAAATTTTAAAACTATTTCCTTTTATTTTTATATATTAAACAAATTATTATGCGGCAGATCATTATAGCAATTTTTATTTAAATTGCTTTTTTCAGTTTTTCACTTTTCTGTTGTCTGACTGTCTGACTCTATTTCATTTCTTTTTTATTATTATTTCTTATTGTGTATTATTTTTTGTATACCAATTCTGCATGTTCATTGAGTCGTTGTGGTTTTGCCAAGTCAGTCAGGCAAAGTCTAAAGTCGGTTTTGTGATCACAGCCAATCATTCATCGTCATCATCATCATTCTTCAAGTGTTGCGGTGGAGATGCGTTTATATGTGTTGTTTTTTTTTTTTTTGCCACTTTTATTTTTTATATTTTTATTATTGAAATTTTTTGCATATTTTTGCTGTCTGTGTAAAGACTGTGCGCGAACTTATTTTTAAATTGCCTACAAAATTGACAGCTGTGGCAGGCCATTTGCAAAATTACATTGACAAAATGAGACAGACGTTTTTTAAAGTTTTTGATTTTTTTTTGTATTAACAAAAAAAATTATTAAAATTGTAATTAAAGTGATTTCTTAAAATATATAGTTACTTTATCAACTTTATTTAATTTCATTTTATATTAAATTATTTTGTAATTTTTTTTTTTTAATTGAATTAATACAACATTTATATAATAATTTGTTTATTTCTAAACTAACGAGTAATTCTTAAACCGTGTGCTTTGGCAGCGAGTGTTTTTGTAACGAGTGCAGCGACTACGAGTACAACTACTTCGAGTTTGTTGCCCAAGTCTTTTGTTTTTATTAGGAAAAATATTTGAAATTAAATATTTAAAAAACAATAAAACTCAGTTATTTCGTTATTTTGCAACCTTTAGCTTTTGCTCTATATTTTTTATTATTATTGGCTGCAATTTTCGCTGCCAATCTTTTTGCCACCTCGAACAGAGAATTGGATCGTGCGATCGATCGCCAGCGCCAGACCCATAATCAAGGCAATAATTATGGATGGTTGGCAGGAACAATGATTGCTACTGTTTGTTGTTGTTAGTGTTGTTGCTGTTGCATTGCTTCTTGAATTGTCTTGAAACCAGAGTTGTTGGCAATGCAATCAAAGCATAATTAATAATAATAACAGAGCAAATAGGAAGAGAAATATACAAAAAAAAGAAAAATAATAATAACGATAAAAAAGGGTTAGAAAAAAGGTTTAGAATGAAAAACAAGTTAAAAAAAATTGAAGACTATTTGTTAGAAAAACAGCAAAAGAACTGATGTACAACACGCAATTGCTACACCCAGGAAAAATACTATAAAATCAATAGTCTTTTGTTATTAATAAGTATTTGTAAAGGGTTTTTCAATAAGAGCGCTACAAAAGATTTTTTCAAGGTTTTTTCAACAGGGACGCTACGAGCCGAAATTATTAAAATTTACTACCGAAATTCGAATTCGTATATCTTTCCATCATGAAATGGCAAACCTTACTAAAGAGAAGTGTCAAAAAAGCGGCAAGAAATATGGCGTCGATTGCTGTTCCTGTCGCTCTACTTTTGTAGCGTCCCTGTTGAAAACCCCTTTATTTTAATAGGATAAACTATTATTTGAATGGGTAAATCCTATTAAATACTACAAAATACTATCAAATACCGTATAATAACAACTTATATTGTTTTAATATTAAAATTAATTATTTTTTGTATATTATTAAGTCAATAACTATCCTATTGACCAATTTTAATAGAATTTTTCTCTGAGTATACGAAAACCTAAAGAACCTTTTTAAAACCTTTTTTTTACACAAACACACTATTTGCCAATTAGTTGCAAATAACTAACAAGAAATAGCAAAAGAAATATTTCAAATAGCCAGCAGCAGTTTTTAAGCACCACAAAACGTGACGTAATACCTTCAGAATGTTATTAGTTGGCTCTAATCATTGAGAAGGCAATTTTCTCAGACGTAGATTTGTAGACTTGGTTACACTAAAGAAATTCTTTGCATTTTTAATTACTGCAAAACGCGCGTTAATTTAGTTGCAGTGAAGGCTGTGGCACTTAAAGCTCAAATAGTTTGTAGGCCACTGGAAGACTGGCATAATGAGTGGAAAGATTTTTAATGAAGTTATTAAAATTGATGGCAAGAGTTTGAAAAATTATTAGCAAAACTGAATAATAAAAAATGCAAGTGCGCATTTTGTGGAAGGTGAATGGCAGGGCGGTGCAGTTGGCAGGTATTAATAGTAGGCGCTGTGTAGGTGGTAGCAGATTTTTAAGTAGGCGTTAAGGTACTTAAATATCTTAGAGTTACTTATATAATTGTGAAAATAACAAAATCTATTTGCAAAATTTATTTTTATTTCAAAGAAACGCATAAATAAATTGCTTTAAAATACTTTATCTGCTTTATTTTCTTATTCAAATTTTTAGCTTATAAATGATATATTAGAACGATTTATGAAAAATACTTAGTGCACTCTTTTCGTTGGAGTCCTCTTTAACTGTTTGTCTGCCTTCTAGGGCTACTACTTAGCATACAATCGAAGGTGACTCGTGGTTAAGGTTTTATTTCTAGAATAGTTTTAGTTTTTTTTTTGTTTTTCGTCTGTTGCATCGCTTTCAGCACGTTCAACAACGCCCTCTCGAATATAATGCCTTTTAAAGGCTCAGCATGTTTATCATAATGTTTGTCACTTTATGTTAATTGAAACGTACTGGCAGCAAAGTCAACAACAACAACAAATACCATCAGAACAATGCGAAAAGTGAAAAAAGAGTGAAGTTGTTTATAATATTTGCATAAAATCATTTGCAATAACGTGTAGGTTTTTGAATTATGCGGCGATTAACGATGTAACGAGTACGCTAAGAACGAGTAAAATGCAAACGAATTGCGTTGACAACGAATTATAGAGTAACGAGTAATATATTGGCAACGTCCATTTTTAGATTCGGTATAGGCTAAAAATAGAAAGAATTTTGGAAGAATATTGGAAGAATATAGAAAGAATATGGGAGGAATATGGGAAAAATATAGGAAGAATATAGAAAGAATATAGGATGAATATAGGAAGAATATATGAAAAATATAGGAAAAATATAGGAAGAATATAGGAAGAATATAGGAAGAATATGGGAAGAATAAAGAAATAATATAGAAAGAATATAGGAAGAATATGGGAAGAATAAAGAAAGAATGTAGAAAGAATATAGAAATTGTATATGAAGAATATAGAAAGAATATAGAAAGAATATAGGAAGAATATAGGAAGAATATAGGAAGAATATAGAAAGAATATAGGAAGAATATAGAAAGAATATAGGAAGAATATAGGAAGAATGTAGGAAGAAGAATATAGGAAGACATGGGTAGAATATAGGAAGAATATAGGAATAATATAGGAATAACATAGGAAGAATATAGGAAGAATATGGAAACAATATTGGCAGAATATGGGAAGAGTATAGGAAGAATATAGAATAAATATAAGAAAATATAGAAATTATATAGGAAGAATACAGCAATAATATAGGAAGATTATGTAAAGAATAAATACAAAATATAAGAACAAGAAAAAATTAAGGAATTATCAGTGAGCCTTCATTCTACTCTTAATCTATTTCTAGTATTTTCCTAATAAATTCCGACTATATTCTGACTACATGAAAATGAAAATAAAATTTATTAAGAATCGTAACCGTTTCGATTTTTGTAACCAGAACCAAAAATGTGTGGAACCGGAATCGAAACCCATATGATTTTTTTTAGGTTGGAACCGAAATTGAAACCGGAACTGCTATTGTAAAAGTCTTGAAACCAGAACTCAAACCGATATTTCCAAGGGTTTTATTCCCTGATTAAAAATAAATAATCATATTTTGACTACATGATAATTATAATAAAATTTATTAATAATATATAAAATATGCTTAGAATATAAGTAGCAACTTTTATTAATATATCATATAGTGAGTATTTAATATAAATTTACTTTCTATATAAATTCAAGGAATCTCCAAATAAGGACACCTTATGGAATAAAATCTTTTTTTTTATAGTGAAATATTATAAACAAATACCGTACAAAAGCCGATAAAAAAATGCTCCAAATTTTCATGTAACTGTCAGTCAAAATAACTCTGTTGTTCGTGCTGACAGCAGATTGGCATGTCAGTGTTTTTTTTTTTGTTCAAAGTATTGGACCACAAACCATGATATGACTGACACTAAGTCCAGTAAAGGCTCATGCATACCACATTTAAGCCATGTGGGTGTTCCAAAGGTATTAAAAAATATATTGGACAAAGAAAAATAAATATTTCACAAACAGAATAAATTCAAAAATATATTATTAGCGTATTATCAATATACCATTTGGCGATAATTTTCGAATTCGCAGTCGTTAAAGCTTCCAATGTAAATTTTTTTAATAAAATGTATAGAGTAAAATTATTTTCTTTCTGTCGGAAGCCAACATAGGCGGTTTTTATTTAAAAATGACTGAATATTCAACGATGCGATAACGGTATTTGAAATTTAACGTCTGTACACCCAGAAAAACAAGGTAAATTAATAGTATTTCAATATGCCACCTTTAATATTATAGAAGAAAACCATTAAAATAATAGTATTTATACTATTTAAAAAAAATAATATTAAATATAATATTAATATATTTAAATTAATGGTACTCAATTTTTCGAATACTATCAATATTATTAGAAAACTTTTGAATTAATATGAAAAACTATTAATACATTTTATATTTTATCAGAATTCAGACTGGCTTGTGGTTAGTATCAAACTCTTTTTAATTTAAAAGAGAATTGCATTCGAAATTGCATAATAACATGAAGTAAATATATTCATTTGAAAGCTTGAAATAAATTATAAAATTTTTTGAACTACAAAATAAATAAATAATCCTTAAAAACCTGATTCAATGAGATATGCTAAAATTGTAAGTGGTCATTCTGACATGGAATGCTCCATATGTATATTAAAAATATAATGTCAAATTGAACAAAATAAATTAAATACCACATATCATGCCAAATAAAATTAAATATTTCTTACGCACAGCTGTCAGATATTTCCATACTTATCTGTCATTCTGCGAAAGAATCTAAGAAATATTGCTATATATCCGCGTATATTTCAGTGCTCAAACAAATATCGTAGAGCTGTCAAAATATCAAGCATATCAAAAACTATAAAAATGACAGCGCACAATAGCGCTTTGAGTAAAGATAACAATTAAAAATAATCTATAAAAATACCAAACCTTTATTATTTTCAAATTAAAAAAAGAAACAAAAATATATCTTGTAAAAAATTAAAGTTTTTATTTTTAATTTGCGTGCGCGACGTAATTTGTATTAACATAAGGTCGCACTGACGGCGACTCTAAACCACGTTAACACGAATACAATCTGTAAGCCAAATTAAACAGAACAACGCGACGATCGCAGATAGGAATCAATATGTCAGGGCACACGGAACGCAAGTGCACGATTAGCATCAATGATAGGATGGAGCACAATTAGTTGAACTGGGATGTACAAAAATTTAGACTTATGTCTTCTATTTACAGAAGATTTTGTAAGGTTTTTGTAAAGAATTAAAATACTGACTTTTTATATAATATATTTTCAAAAAATATTCATGCAATGCATAAACATAATGATTATCGTACATTAATATATGATGTATACCATTTTCGAATAAATTCTAATATTGCTGAATTTTTCGCCATATTTATAAATTTAAATATTTTGACGAAATTAATACAATAAGCTCAAAATATGGAATATCACAGATAACAATTCCTATCGGTATCCTACTAGTATCCAGCCACTCAGCAGTCCAGAGGTAGCGCGCTGGACTTGCATACTGAAGGTCTCGGGTTCGAATCCCGGCTTGGGCATGGGCCCTCGTGGTGATATTAACCACAAAATTCTAGGGAATAGATTTCACAGTACAATGGATTTAGTCTGTCTGAGTGCTGTGGATCTTAGTAGAAAAAAAAATCCTGCCACTTCTACTAGTCAATTGTCGACTTACTCGAAGCGAAAAAATCATCGATTTCTGGGCATTTCCTACACAGAAAAAAATATATATATATAAATATATATATATATGAACAAAATTTTCAATACAACGAATTTGAATTGTCATATTGATGAATTTGTTCATAATATTTTCTCAAAAACATTTTTTTTTTTATAAAATAATTCGAAAAAAAAGTTTTGTAAAAATGTTATTTAAAAAATAACAGTAAAATATAAAAAAAAATCAGAAAAAAAATTCGGACCAAAAAAACATTGTTCCGAAAAAAAAAATTGTTCGAATAAAAAATATGTTCCGAAAAAAAAAATTTGTTCAAAAAAAAAAAGTGTTTGAAAAAAAAAATTGTCCGAATAAAAAATATGTTCGAAAAAAAACATTGTTCCGAAAAAAAAAAAATTGTTCGAATAAAAAATATGTTCCGAAAAAAAAAATTTGTTCAAAAAAAAAAATTGTTTGAAAAAAAAATTTGTCCGAATAAAAAATATGTTCGAAAAAAAATTTGTTCAAAAAAAAATTTTTTTTTCAAAAAGATTTTTTTTTTAAATATAACTTTTATTAATAAAAACGGTTAATTATCATAAATATATTATAAAACATTTTACTAATTTATGCATGTCGAGCAAGCTTTATATAAGAAATAACACACAAGAACTACTTGAGTACAAGGAATTAAGGCAAAAAATGAACGAAAAATAAATATTTTGATTGAAATTTTGTTTGATGAACAGCGTTCTTCAATATGATGAACATATGTCGTCACTGTTATGCCAAAGGGGCGAATGTGCATTTTTAAAAATGTTGGGAAATCAAATTTTAAAGTTTGAAGTGCTTTAAAAATTAGAAAAAATTATATTTTCTTTAATTTTTTCTGTTATTTTAGTTTATTCGTTTATTATTATAACGTATATAAAATATCTTTAGATTTGGACAACCTACTGAATTATAAATACAGATTTTGTGAGGCTATATCCTGATCAAAGCGCAAATATTTTTGTTTTTATGATATAACTTTTTATTCGCGCAAGATAAAATAGTAGTGTAGTGACATTATTTGTTTGTTTTTAAAGCACCTATCGATCTGTATCATTAGTTAAAAATATTTTGTCAAACATTAGTTTGCCATTTGTTATTTGCAGGAAAAAATGTTGTCAAAATAATGTTTAAATAATGATGCAGATCAATAGGTGCTTTGAAAACAAATAATAAATGCCTTGACATCACTATTTTATCTTATACCAATAAAAAGTTATGGCGAAAAAACGTAAATTCGCCCTTTTGGCATTACAAGATTTTCAATTTTTCAAATTCGCCCTTTTGGTTTTGTCTTTTGTGACATACCCAACAAAATGACACGCGATTTTGGCACAGCATACTTGAGGATAAACTTCATTCAAAAATGTAAAAAAAACGCAAATGTCAAAAATTGCACATTCGCCCCTTTGGCACCATAGTGACGATATGTTGTATTTTATATTTTGGTTCATTAATATGATGAAACGTATTTTTCACAAACAGTTCAAAATATTGAAGAACACTTTTTCGACAGTTACCAAGCGTTCTTCATATTTTTGATAGCATTCATAACAATAGTGGAGCTAGTCATTAATATTTATTATGAATGGTTCTTCTATGAATCATGGTGTGAAGAACGGAATTCATTAATATGATGTACATTTTTTTCTGTGCACTCTTTAAATTCCTACGAGAAACTTAGCAGTATTTGAGCTAAATTAAGTAAATTGTTGCTTCGGATATTTTAGAGGATTTATGAAAGGGTTTGAGTATTTGCTAAATTGGTTTGAAAACAAACTATTATATCACTATATCGTATTAAATTGAAATTATTTTGAAACGGATATCGGTTTTGTGTATGGTTTCAATCACTAAATAAAATAAAAGTTATAAGTTGGTTACTTTTTAGGAAATAATGTACTGCTATTTGTTTTATTTTCGTAGTTGTTTAATATATTTATGAACTTATTCATTGTATTTGTTAAGACTTTTCAATTAGATCGAAAAAATAATAATTTCAAAAATTTATTTATCTATAAAATACGACAATTTTCGCTCGATAAGCCCAATATTGAGCACATATATTTGAAATATGTTATATTTTCGAATAGCACTTAAAGTTATTTTAATATTTAGTCGCAAACTTACAAAAACTATTTTAAAAAGAGAAAAAAAATATATATTGTCAGTTTCTTAGTCATTAAAAATTTTTGTTATTATAAACATTTCAGCCATTTTCAGAAAACAATGCGCGACAAAACACTAGACAAAATGCTGTCATTAAAACTGCGTTTAATTGCTGCAACGCTGCATGTTGCAGCATTAAATTGCAACATTTTTATATTCTTTCATTTTTTTTTTTTTTGACTTTACTAAATATTCGCTTAAACAGAAAAAAGGCCAACAAAAAAAACTTTTTTTTTTATTGATCCTTGACATAAACCTAGTGACGTTTATGGCCCTCTCAAGTTTTTTGTGCCCATCATCAAGCATGTTGTAAATCTTTAAATGCGCCACGGCGCGGCGGCCCTTTAAACATTGCAATTTGCAAAGTCAGACCCAAGACAAGCAAATTGCACTTGTTCCAATAACAACAACAAAAATAGCAATACTTGCAACAACAACAACATAATATATGGCCCATTAAAGGGAGTGTCCTTAAAAATATTTTGCAGCCGTTGCTCGGCAACAACATCAACTTTAATTACAAATGCAAATGCAGCGGGTTTGGTTGTTGCTGCAAAAACGTTGCAACAACATTGCAAAAATCAACCAGAAAAATATAAAAATAAAAACAAAACTAACGAGTTGATTATGTCGAAGGACATTAAAAAGACAGCGGCGCCCAATGTTTGTATTTTTATGCGCAGACGCAAACGTACTCGTTTTTCATTTTTTTTTGTATGCAAAGTGTGTCCCTCCGTAATGCGGTATTCACAGTCAAAGTACTCATCATGCCTTGACTGATTTACAATTTTATGTTGTTGTTTTTCAGCTGATTTTAAAAACGAAAGCATTGCAAATCTGATGCTCCTGGAACGTATCAAATACGGAATTAGAACGGCGTATAAAAGGAATGGAAATCCATCCGATATACGTAAAAGTGTATATTTGTCATACTAGTTACCAGTAAAACTCTGCGTTTTCTGGGCATTTCCCTACCACTAACTGACTAGTTCTTTACTAGTTTTACTGGCAGGGATTTGAAGAAATCCCTATCATTAACCGACCAGTTTTTGACTAGTTTTATTGGAGACAGCTCAGTTTTTAAACAGTTTTTGGCTATACTCTTGAAAGGCCTTCCAGTACCATCAGTTTTTAACAAGTTTTACTGGCGGGGATATACTCCTTAAATGACTACCAATTTTTGACTAGTTTTACTGGCGGCGATATACTCTGCAAATACCTACGTTTAACTTTTTTCTGTGTATACACACCGTAAAATAAGAAATACTATATCAAAACAATCGAAATTTTTCTCTGAAATAAATGAGTTTTTATTTGAGTTACGTTCAAAAGCAAATGTTTTTATTTTTACTGCATTTATGTAGATGATTTTGTATCGAAAACAACTGCATACATTTACAGCATCTGTATTATAATTAACTACATTTATTATGTAAAATACTACGTCTGTATTTATTTTTACTACATTCTGTATTTATATTAAAGTAAATGTAATAGAAATACAATTTTCAAAACAAATGACAAAATGTATAAAATTTTACAAAATTAATGCTCATTTTTTTAATTTTATGCTCTAGCACACTTCTGAGCATCTTCCAAATAACTGCCACCTGGTTTTCCGCCGCCATTCAATTAAAATGTTAAGCAATTTAATTGGCCTCAAACAGCGACAACGACAGTAAGAAAAAACACTAACAACTGTTACATCAACAACCACTTTACGCTTTTATCCAGAAATTCGCGCATATTTGAATTTTTGCCACTTAATGCTAAACAAGATTTTTCATTAGCACCGCTTTAGCGACACACAACGTTATTTTTCACAATTATGAATACTAAGATTTTAAATTTTAGATTGAATTTAGATGTCAGCATTAGACGGAGTAGAAGAAAAATAGAACAAAAAGAAGAAAAAGAAGAAAAAGTAGTTGAAAAGTAGTAGAAAAGCAGTACTAGCAGCAGAATATGCGCTGCAACAGTAGCCGGTTTTATTCACACGTCAAGCCGGAAAACATACGTTGTGCATTTTATGGCCAAAACGCGTTAAGTGTTAATTAATTAGAAAAAAATTGCATTAAATGTTGAGCAGCGTGCCACAGCTCAAGTCTTAGCAGCCGCATTAGCGGGTATTAGCTTTGTTAAGTGCAGACAAAAGAGGGTTTAAAAAAAGATTTACATTAAATTGAAGATTTTCATTAAAGAGCGCGTAGAAAAAAATCCTCCAAAATTTGTTAATAGGACCATTATTGATTTAATAGTATACAAAAAATAAATCTTTTCATATAACTCAATGGTAATGTCAATGGTAATAATTAAAAAAATAAATTTTATAAATTTTATATTTAAAAACATAAAAAAATACCTATCTTTCATTGAGTATTTTAATTAATAAATTTTTCTCTTCTTTCTTTTTTAGGTAAGTGTCTTAAACATACCATGAGCTGCTAAAAATCACAAACTCACTGGGTGAAGTATATTTTATAATTTACGCTTGAAATTATTTGGTTTAGTAAAAGAGCAAATTCTACATAAAAAAACATCTAAAGTATTTTTGAGCATATTTTTCTTGAAACATTTACTGCTTTTTCTACTCTCTCTTATCTTTAGAAATAGCATAAATGTCCATCAGCAATTCAATCGATGCCACTACTAGTCTGCAAACGACTACTGCCTGCGGCTAAAATGCACGAAATAATTTTAAAATTCTTGAAAAGAAAAACACACAGTTTTAAGCAGCAGTGCTACGCATTTTCGTTTGAGCACCGCGCTGATTTTGCTTAGGCACGTTTCAAAATAAATTTTCATAATTTACGAGATAAAAAAAAACACAAAAAACAGCTTCCTTTTTTTGCAATGAAGTTGGCAAACAATTCAATGTTCATTTGAATGGCGGCATTTTGCCTTTGGCGATGTCTGCAGTTATTTGCATTGTTTTTGTTTGTTATTTTTATAGTTTTTTTTTAAGAGCTCGTTTTTTTAAATGTTTACATGAACATATGGAAGTTCTACAAAATACAAAATTTTGAAATTTTTAATATAAATTTATTATTTTTGCATTTAGCATTTCCGAAAATATGCTTGCTTTGCATTTTTTTGTTGTTCTTGCAATTGCTTTTATTTAATTTAATTATTAGCAGAACAAAATATTTAATTAATTTATTGAAAAAATAAAAGACTTAAGAAACGAACTCGTTTAACAGCGCTAGTTTGTTGCTTGAGTCTTAAGAACACACGCAACGCATGTTTCGAACGAGTTTCGTCGTTGCGATTTTCGTTCGTCGCATACCCTATGAATATAGCGAGTTTGTTGCTTAAGTCTTTGATCGTGTAATAACAACAAGTATGCGGTTGAATTCTTCGTCACGCCTCGTTCAGTCAGTTCGTTGCTGCTGCTTTGCGTTGTCATCTTCGTTCTTTTCGTTTGATCGCAACGAGTTCGTTGCTTAGATCTTTTCTATGTCTCATACTTAGTGCAATACAAAGAGTTTGTTGCTGAAGTCTTTTGTATATTTTTCTCAATTTTAATAACGCATGCGATAAAAAAAGTATGCGATAAAATTGAAAACGTTAAAATGTATGCGTTTTCTTAATATTGAAGTATTGTTGATTTTATTTACTGTTAAAAAAAATATATATATTTTCTACTGAATGTAAATCAGTAGAATATAAATAATATGATATCGTCACTATCATGCCAAAGGGGCGAATGTGTCATTTTTGAGATTTGCGTTTTTTTACATATTTTAATGGAAGTTTTTCTCATGTATACTGTGCCAAAATCGTGTGTGGTTTTCTTGGATATTTCTAGCCAAAAAAAGACAAAATCAAAAAGAGCGTATTCGAAAATTTAAAAATGTTGTCATGCTAAAAGGGCGAATCTTTTAGTTTATTTGCCATAACTTTTTGTTGGTGCAAGCTAAAATAGTGATATAAAGGCATTAATTGTTTGTTTTAAAAGCACCTATCGATATTTTTATCATTTGAAAAAAAGTGTTTGGCAAACTATTTTTAAATAATGATGCCAATTGATAGGTGCTTTGAAAACAAACATTTAATGCATTTACATAACTTTTTTATCTTGCACCAAAAAATAGCAAAAAATCGAAAAGATTAGCCCTTTCGGCGATTTTTCCAATTTCTTCGTTTTTTTTTGCTATAACTCTTTATTGATACAAGATAAAACAGTAGTGTAAAGTCAATAATTGTTTATTTTTAAAGCACCTATCGATTGATTTCATTATTTAAAAATATTTTGCCAAACATTTTTCTTGCAAATAACAAATGGCAAATTAATGTTTGACAAAATATTTGTAACTAATGATGCAGATCGATAGGTGCTTTAAAAACAAACAATTAATGCCACTACATTACTATTTTATCTTGCGCTAATAAAAAGTTATATAAAAAAAAACAAAAATATTTGCGTTTTGATCAGGATATAGCCTCGCAAAATCCGTATTTATAATTCAGTAGGTTGTCTAAATCTAAAGATATTTAACATACGTTTTAATACTTGACAAATAAACCAAAATAATAGAAAAAATTGAAAAAAATATAAATTTTACTAAATTTTAAAGCATTTCTAACTGTAAAATTTGATTTTCCAACATTTTTAAAAATGCACATTCGCCCCTTTGGCATGACAGTGACGATATATTTCATTATATATTATATTAATTTATAAAAAGCATTTCATAACATTTTCGTTGATATTGTTCAGATGTTGGATGTTTTCAAACATTTCTTCAAGAATCTAGATTATCTCAAGATGTCTTTTAAATTGCTTTATATTTTAAATCGAATGCTATAATTTTAATATATTTTTTTTGCATACGATAAATTTGTTAAATTATTTTTCGCATGCTATAAATTTGCTGTACATTTTTATCGCATGCGATAAAATTTTTAATTATTTTTTTTTCTGCCCTTTTATGATGATTTTTGGTTTGTTGTATCTGAAAATTGCTCGCTTTTCAAAGAAACATTCGACTCTTATGCAAATGAGCACTCAAATTCTGTTGACAGAACTAAAGAAGGACAAGCACTACATAAGCAGCTGCAACAGCAACATTTTTAATAACAATGCTTACAGCAACCTGAACAACAACAGCAATGCAAAGAGCAACAACTTGTCGGAAAATGCGTAAACATGCGAATTAGTTGCCATATTCAAAGAATTTTACAATAATTGTAATTTTACTTTGTCATGTTACAACTTTGTAGTATATACATATTTTGTATAGCATAGTTTTTATTATTTATGTTTTTGACAGTTTATTTTTCTTACTCTTATCTTCTTTTTTCCTTCTTTTTTTTGCTTTTTCTTTCACAAAATTCCCTATTACCCCCAGTCGAGAAAATATGTCAAAATATATGATTATTTCGCATTTCATGCATTGGTGGCCACCATGCTTTGGCGCGCTTTTGTTGCTGCTGCTGTATTTTTGTTTAAGTCAAGTTCAAAACTAGTTTTTTTTTATTTATATTTAATTTTTTAATATTATTTTTTAATGCTGCTGCTGCCTTGCATGTTGCACGCGCATCAGCAATGCGGGACATCTTTTGGAGTGACTTTGCGTCGTCTTTGAGGGTGTTGCTGACTTTTCGCTCATGTTGTTTTAAGTTGTCTGCTGTCAGAAAATGCGCAACTCAGGGGTAGAGTCGTTGTTATTTTTATAATTCTTTGCGTGCGACTGAACTCACGTATTTATGTCCAAAGTTATTACGAATCACATGTTGAGCAGCGCATTGCTGTTGCCATCATGTTGCCGATACTGTGTTTCTAACTATATGTAAAATATAACGAAAAAAATATAATGATTATTTGATTAGTAAATCTTAAATTGTTTATCTTTACTTGTTGTTTTTTCGATTCCGAGTGTCTTTTAGTTTGGTTCCACAATAGTTTTCCTTTTGTATGAGTCCTAGGAATCATTTTAAAAATAAATTGCATAACATGTTGCAAAGTTTTTTAATGTTTTGTATGTTAAATACAAATTAAAATCGATGTGCAGTGCTGTATCTATACCACTTCTAACTGAAATTGAGAACATTTAAATTAAATTGTGATTTTCCATTTCGCAATGAAAAAATCCCAATTCAAATGATGATTTTTCAATGAAAATAAGCTAAATTCTAAATAAAATTTAGATTTTCCATTTATTCAATTGTATTAGTAATGTTCGGAATATCAATCAAAAATTTAAAATAAAAAATTAGAAAAAAAAAATTTAAATATGAGGAAAATCATATTTTTTTATAAATTTCTAAATTTTAATTCGAAAAGGTGTAATTTCTTTTAGTTTGATTTCTTAGCAGTTTCATTATTTTTTTTACGTCTTTTTACAATTTTTCAAAAAAAAAAAAAATTTAAGAAAATAATTCAAAAAAATTTTGTTGGATAAAATTGTATTTAAAAAAAAACAGAAAATTTTTTATTTAACAAAATTGACCAAAAAAAATTTTATTCGAATTTTTTTTTTTTTTATAAATTTATGAATGTCGAGCAATCATTATATAAGAAAGAACATACAAGAACCACTTGAGAACTGAGAAGAAATGCAAACAATGACAAATATTTTGATTAAAATTTGGTTTGATAAACAGAATTCTTCAATATGAACTACATATATGTTGTATTTTATGTTTTTCTTCATTAATATGATGAATGTTTCCTTCACATACAATTCATCATATTGAAGAACGATTTTTCGACAGTGTTCATCATATTTATGTTCATCATATTTATGATCGCATTCATAATAGTGATGTCGTTAGTATTCAATATTATGAATGGTTATTCAATACAATGAAACTTGGTTGGAAGAACAAAATTCATCAATACGATGTACATTTTTTTTTTTGGGTAGGGCAAGGTCAATATTTTACTATATGATAAAGTTTTCTTCAGCCGTACAAAAAACGGCATTTTGTTGCAACTTTGATATGATTATTTGCAAAATGTCGACGTGATGCGCAAATTCTAAGTAATCAGCAAGAATCAGGAGACCAAAATCTACCATAAATGATAAGTCATTCGAGATTAAAATCCTTGTATGGTAAAAAATATACGCATCTAATAAATTTTCGTCCTCGGTCGCTTATATAATGTGGTGTCATCTGTTATGATCTAAAAAAGTATACGAATTTTTAATTTTAATTATATAGATCTTAAAATTCATTTTAAAAGTTCTGACACCGACTTCAATTTGTATTTCATAAAATTACAGTAGCTTCAAATTCTTAATAGTTCCAATTTTTTTTTTTTTATATGGATTTCCAGAAGAATTCAAAATTGATGTTAATTTTAACGCAGTTCCAGTTACATTATCTGAACTATTTTGAAAAGATTCTGTTAACGATCCAATGAATTTCAGACTCGTACAAAATTATCATTCCGTTTAACTACTGATTTTTCCATTATGTCGCATATTAATAATATTAACTGTTATTACATCTGAGTATTAAAACATTAACTAGTTACAAAGACTGTTAAATAGTTTGTAAAATATTAATTGCTTTTGAGTTTTTACCATATTTAACGATGTAATTATTTCCGTTCCTCTTTGTCAAGTTAAACCAATTTTACATTTTAGTGAAATTCGAAATAAAAACATTCTTAATTATGTCCCGTAAAGTAATAGAAACAAAAATGGTAATAGTTTTACACTAATTGTTAAATTCGACATATCAATGTTTAATTTTTGATATAAAAATTGAAATATTTAAATATCGAATTGTATACAATAAACATTTTCAAACTTATAAGACTCTTAAATATATGATACCCTAAAATATGTCCACTTAGAAGAAAACATTTTTTTTTAAATAAATAAACTTTGTATGTCGAAATTAAAATCATATTTATAATGACAAAAACAACGATATGTTTCCAGACAGGTTCGTTTTTACCAAAACCGTATCGTTTTCGTAATATTACACGGAGGGAAAAAACTTTTAAAATACAGAATACAGAAAACTTTTAAAATACTAAACGGAAAAATCATAATTTAAAGATACAGATCTACTTAAATGTTAAAAAATAAAATTTGAATTATTCTTATTATGCAGAAATTAATTTCTTAGATATCAAAAAGTAACTAAGTGGAATTATTCTTGATATACAGACATTAATTTCTGATGTTGTTGCTGTTTTCATCCCAAAATTTAATGAATACGTGTTCGAACAGCTGTTGTTTTTTCGATATTGCTTTGTCTGTTATATTCGCTACTGTGCATTGCTTTACGTAGTCCGTTGTATGTTTGTTCGTGCCGTCTGTCTGTCGATATGTTGAAAGTAACTAAAAAATATTTTAGGTATTTTTTTTTATTTGGAATTTTATTACCTATATTCATTTTTTATATTAAATGACCAAAGAAGAAAACTTCTGCATATCAACACATATTGTACTTAGTTACTTTTTTGATACATAAGAACATAAAGTCTTAATACCAAAAAAATTTGGCTTAGACAATTTCAACAGACAGACAGGCACGAAAAGATGATGACCTCGCAAACAAAGCATACGAGCGAATATTACAGACAAAAAAAAATCGATGAACACAACAACATACACATGAACACGTATTCCCTTGCGAAGAATTCAGCCACAATTTAGAGTATTTTTTTGGGTTTTATAAATAATAATAGTTTGGCGCTACAGTCCTGTATAGAACTTCGGCCGAGCTCTCTCACCATTTTGAGCTGTGCGTGTTGTGTTATGATTGTACTCAAAGTGGTGGGACCTACAGTTTATTGCCGAATCCGAACGGCGGGTGAGAACTTTTCATAGGCAATGGTTTTACTCTCGTAGGTTTGCCATTTACTGACGAGAGGTAGCGCGGTATAGAAAAATGTTTCTATGAAAAGATGTTAATAGCCCCAGTCCAGGCTTGAACAGGGGACCTTTCGGCTCGCAGTCCAACGCACTAACCACTGAGCCACCGCGGCTTTTTTGATAACTAAGTAATTTGCTGTCTTAATATTTTGATAATAAATTCTAGAATTTTAGTAGTATTTTATTGATATTAGTCACATTTTACTATTTTTTATTCGAGCCGAATTTTTTTTGAGTTTTAGAATTTTATTTCCTTCCGTGTATAGATTATCGAAAACAACAATATGTGAATATAACGATATCGGTTAGATATGGTTTGGTTTGCTGTGTCGTCTTTAAATGATACAGATTGATTTAAAATAGTTGTCAACGTATTCTCGATATAAAAACATACATTAACAACATTATTTTATTCGTTTACGCGGTGGAAAATAAAACTTTCAAATACACGGAAAATATACTTCTTCAAATCATGAAAAATATCCACGATAACTCTTTCATAGCCACGAAATTAATTTCTGCAACTTAAGAAGACAAATTCATGATTACTTTTTTCATAACCAATTTGTTTTTCATTTACAAAAATAACTACGTTATACAGAGCAAAGCATTTCAATTGATTATATAGAAATTGAATTTCTTAATGCTAAGAAAATATATTTCGAATTTACATTAACGAAAATAACTTCTTTGTATCGAACAGCACATTTTTAAACAGCAATTGACTTTCTTAATATTAAGAACATAAATTTTGCTATTTTAATAATATTTTGGTTAATATTAGTAAAAGTCTACTATTTAACTGTCGCAACGATTTCTTCAAGCATTTAAGAAATTTATTTCATTGTGTATAACTCAAGTCAAAAATAAATGTTCAGCCAAATTGACACCACAATCATAAAATTTGTCACTAAATTATACTTTACAATAATTTGCATACATGTTCATCTTTGCAAGCAATCCAATTAAATTTCAACAAAATCAATTAGTTAGAACAACAAATTGTTGTCTCAATCAGTAACAATTAATTAGAGCAGCAAACGCCAACAACTAGTTTGAACAGCAACTGTTGCCGTTATGAATGACGGTTGCTGTTTGTAACTCGTAACTAGTAACTAGTTGATGTTCTTCACAATGCTGTAGTATATAATGATGATATAAAAGATGTTGCTGACTAACATTGCTGATGTTACTAATGATTATGACGTTGATGTTGCTGCGGAAATAAATTGAATGCGCATTGTGAAAGATGATGTTGCTGTTGCGCCCGTTGCACTCAGAAATAAATACTATAAAAATTGATCAATTGCACAGTTATTAATTGAATAGTACATAAAAAATAAATATTTTCATAGTCTAATTTAATAGTATCTAATAGCATTTTGTAGTATTTAATGGTATTTACCTATAAAAATAATAATTTATCCTATTGATTTAATAGCAAACAAAACTATTAATTTTATGGTATTTTTTTCTGAGTGTGCTGCTGACTTTGCGTCAGTCGTTGATAATCATAAGCAAAGTGTTGACGATTATGAGCCAGTTGTTGCTGCAGATGATGCTGCTGCTAAAGTTGCTGTTATTGCTGTAGATGTTGCTACTGATAATAATGCTGCTGCTGTTGAAGCTGTTATTGCTGCTGCTGTTGCTGTTATTGCTGCTGTTGTTGCTGTTGATGTTATTGCTGATATGGCTGCTGTTGCTGCTGCTCATATTACTGCTCTAATTGCAGTTGCTCTGCAATAATATTCAATTTTTCACATGGCGTTGATTGATTTTTTACTCGTTGGTCTTTTTTTTTTGTTCACTGAACTCGTCGCTTCTTCTTCTACGTTTGGACAACTCGTTGTTGCTGTTGCAGACTAGTAAATGTTGTTGCTGCTTTTTGTTGTTTGTTTTTTTTTGTTGTTGTTTATAATACTGTTGCCGTTGCTATCATTTCCGAGCGCTTTAATTAATTTGCGCGCTTAAATGGGTGCGAATGCTCGCTGCGCATCTATCAAAATCATCACCGATCAAAGTTTTTTTGCTACATCCAACGGTTTCGTACGGTTTTCACGGTGTGCGCGATTTTTATGTCTTTGCTATAGTTAGATCATTTGTCCGTCCAACTGTCCGTCGATCTCCCTGCGTGTGGCATGCAGCCTTAAGCCATCTAATTCATCATCTTCGTCTATTTCTTCGACATTTTGTGTTGGCTTCTGCGTGGTGACGGTTATTTGCTGGTCTAAATCAGGGACCGTTACGCGAAAACCTCATAATGCTGATGGTCAGAAATCATTGAAAAAGTAAGAAAAAAATATGCGACTTTTTAGTAAATCTACAAATAACAAACTGAGCTCAATGAAGACTTGAATACTAATCAAACAAGTAATTTGTACAATACAAAACAAAATAAAACAAAATAAATATTTCGCACTAAAATATATATCAGATTTATCATAACTCATTAGAGCCGATAACTGAATGTGAAATATATGATTTTGGGTATTTAAGCGAAGCTAAAAATTAGACAAAATTAATGATCATAAATTTAACATTTAGTTAAACTCAATTCGAATTCATTAACATTTGTTTTTTCACTACAACATATGTAGCTTAATAAAATCACTTAACAACTTCATTATTTTAATTTTTTTTTTGTTTTCTTTGTATGTTTTGCATACATTTTTTAATATTAGTATAAATTATGATTAAACCATTAGATTAATGGAACAAAATTAATAACGCCGTATTTTGCTGAAAGAACAATTGACATTTTGCTGTTCAAGCTAACTTTTTTTTATGGTATTTTATGGTCAAATCAACATTTTCCGAGTTTAGATCCAAATATCTTAAAAACTTTTTGAAGTTATAGCATTCATTAGAATATTAAAACAAGTCTTGACAATTAGCAGAAACATTTGCAATGCTCACTTTGTAGACTTGGCATTTTATAAAATATAAAAAAATTAGTATGCAGTCAAAATAGTATGCATTCGATATATTGAATTGTTCTGTGGGAAGTTAATTAGAAAAATCACGGTATTAATTACAAGAACGGTTCAAAGAAAAAGTTATATCTAAGAAATAAAATAAATATTGAATTTTTAATGGAGTACTGTTAGAAATTAAACCATTTATTGTTTGATTAGATTTGTAACTGGATATTTTTAAAAATTCTCAATTGTGTGAAGAACATGATTTTGTGTAGGCTTCGAAATTGGGCGCTCGTATTTGTGACATAAACAATGTTTCAGTGTCCATGTGCTGCTCGAGCTTCTGTTAAATGGAGCGCTCGAAATGTACAGCGCTCCTACATTACGAGCGGCTCGGAGTTGCTCTCTCTTTAAATTATTTCATTTTAAACAGTTTTTTTTTTGTTTTTGAGTGTCTTCTTGTTTATTATTAAATTTTACGCATGTATTACTGCATACAGAACAATATGTATGCATTTAAACAAAATTTACCAAAGAGTGAGTCAACCGAGCGCTCGACATGTTGTGGTGCTCCGCGTAGCGCAACAGAGCCGTTGAGTTTGATTGCGGCTCAACAGAAATGGAGTTCGGCGAAAAACAACTGCGCTCGAAGGTCAAAGCAAGCTCTTTTTTTTTTGCTGTCACTCGCTAGTTTTGAGCTTATTTGCGTGCTCTTGAGCGAGCTTTCCGAAGCCTGATTTTATGTCAAAAGGATTCTTGACGTGTGAATTTTTGAATCTTCCATTTTATTTATATAAAAAAATGTTAATTTCAAAAAATTCTGAAAATTTAAATTAATTCCCATGAAATATACATAAATGTTGATGGTTTGCAACTTATTTGAGTGCGTGACATAAATAGTTATAATGTATACACCTTAAATATTTTATGCATAAAATACATAGTTTTAAGTGGACTTTTGTGTGCTCATGTCATCTTTTTCCCAAACATTGCCTAGAAAAATATCACACATTAATCTTTGGCTTTTTCAAAAAACTCGACAAGTTCTCACAATTAACTCCTATTAAAAAAAAGGGGGCGCGAAAAGCATCAACTCGATACGCGGTTCTAATTGGAATAAAGAATGCACTGAACCGCGCAAAAACAAAATACCTGAAATGTCAACTTGTCAACATGGCGCACTTGACACTTTGAGATATGCTTTGAATCAGATAAAAATGAATGGACAGCGCAATAAAAATGATGGTACTACAAATGAGCTAATTCCAAAAGATGGTGCTCAATGTAGACTACATTGAGAACAACCAAGACGATGGTCACAACGATGTACAGAGATATTGGACAAGACATTAAGCAAGAAACAAAGGTATTGAAAAAGACTAGCACGGCGAGAAAAAATTGCTCAAATTCAAAAGTAATATAGTGAAAAGTGATTGCAAATATTCCCTTCGATTACTGATGTTAAATTCGTTGCTATCGTAAACTTAAATTCTGTTGTTCTTCATGAGTCGCAGAAGTTAGTGGCTTTCACCAAAAAATTATTGAAAATATTCTTCTTCATTTGCAGAAATAAATTATTTTGCAACCCATAGAATGTTTTTGGCAGGCTCAAGATAGTTTAAAAACATGAGATAAGAAATCCAGAATATTTTTCTTGAAGTAATCAGAAATGTTTTTCTTGCGCTGCAGCAGTTAATTTCGTCGCTTTAAACAAATTTGAATGCAAATATTCGTCTTGAGTTTCAGAAGTATATTTCGTAGTGAACATATAGTTATCAGAATTATTCTTCTTGATTCGAAGAATGGAAATTAAAAACCGAATATCCAAAAATTGTGCCTATCAAAAGATTGCTCAAATATCTGATATTGTTTTAATCATGAATTACAATCCAAACGAAGAACGGTTCCGAATTCGATTTCCGTTTATCCCTCGTTTAGTACATAAGTTTTAGAACAATATGATTTCGGGTTTCAATTTACGGTTTTTGATTAAAAACTGAAACGGTTTTTAACGGATATCGGTTTTGTTTTTTAAGGGCTGGATTTGACGATAAATCCTTGTTGAAATTCGTGTTTGTTTGAAATAAAAGACACTTTTAAATTTTGCATTTGCGACGAATTCTACTTCAATTTCACAAATTTATTTCGCTCCGTGTAGTATAAGTCCATTGAGTGAATAAGGTGCTAAAGAGGCTGCAGAATGTGCTGAAAGGTTGCAGAAAAGAGTTCAACATCTTCTATAGAGCCCAACATCTTCTATAGAGCCCACAGAAGTTTCTAAATAATGCGTCGAGGAATGTGAAGTAGCATAAGAGGTGTAGCGTGAACGGAGAACATTTTAAGTGTAGTTTGAAATGGATAAAGAACACATCTAGTGGAAGAGCACTTGTTGCTGTTAGCGAAAAACAATGCGTGGGCAACAGCTACCTCTTTTGCAGCGTCGTTATAAACCACACTTCATAATATTTTCCCCCTACTTTACAATTTTATCCCCTTCTCATCAGCTTATTCTTTTTTGCAGGTGTGAATTTCTAAATTGCTTTCAATTAACTTTGTACAATAAACTCACCTCACGACTCTGTGCCGCTCTGTGGAGACCCATTTCAGCAATATGCGGACCGCACAATATGCAAAAGACCGACGTCCAACGGCGCACAAAATGATTATGAGACAGGCGCTTTTGTCAGCGTCTCGCACATTTGGCGCGTTTGTGTGAACAAAGCCATTAATTTTGGCACTTAAGACATTTTATGCCGTACACAGGTTTTGCCGTTACAATGAATTCAGTGTTGCCATCAAAAAAGAAAAAAGAAAAAAACTGTTTTTATTTAAAGTGGCGACTTTCTGCATGTTGTTGGTTGTAATTAATTGTTGTGTATTCTGCTCATTCTTGTTGTTAGAAATGTTGTCTTGTACTCGTTGTTTGTCTTTGACTCGTTGTTTGTCTTTGACTCGTTGTTTATCTTGTACTCGTTGTTCGTCTTTGACTCGTTGTTTGTATTGTACTCGTTGTGTAGTATTCATTGTTGCTTCTAATTGTTGTTGCTCTGTCCTGGAATCCAAAAACTCTCTTCGACGTTAATTGGTCAAGCCAATATTTGCACATATTAAATGAGGTGAGAATATCATAGATAAATAGTGAGTTTTATTACTAGGAAAAATTATATAAATTATTAATTATAAAAAGTAAGATTTCGACATTTCTCAAATAGAAAAATACGATTTGTAGATCGATTTTCATTAAATCGTTATACAATGAACATGGGTTATGTTTCTCTTATAAAAATCAAAAAGCTACCACATATATTTGGAACACATTAACAGCAAAATGGTTATTTCAAAACCCATGCCATCTAATCGTACCTTTAGACTAGATAAATGATCTTATCCAATTGCAACGTTTTGTCTTGTAAGAAAGAGGGCATCCAGCACTATAAGGCGTCAATAGAAATTTCTATTTCTGCACTATCACTATCTTCCAATACAATTTCAATGCAATTTTCTGAATTTGCAAATTTTCAAGCCAGACAATTCTACGACGGACAATTCTTCTCAGAGACTCAAGACAAATTATACGAATCTAAAAAGAATTTTATACATTATAATAAATTTGTTAGGGATATTTTAATGGCTGCATTTTGTCAGGGAAGTAAAATATACTTCCCAAGTTAATTCTTCATATGCATCAACACGTCTCGCATAGTGACTCGGGAAAGATTTGCATTATTTCGGAGAAGAATTATAAGGTTGAGTAATCCCTAAGCTAATTCTTCATATGCATCATCAATACGTCTCGCATAGTGACTCGGGAAAGATCTGCATTATTTCGGAGAAGAATTATAAGGTTGAGTAAGATTTAATGAAGCAAGTTTTTTGTTTTTGTCAATTACGGTTTTTTGTCAACCCGACATATTAGTTTTTGCATTACTCTATTTTAAGGTCGACTAAAAACAAACAACAATAAATAAAAATAAAAAATTAAGAAAAACGGTTCGTTCTAAAAACTAGCCATGACTACTGCATGCTATCTTGCGATCCGATCGAATAGCATCTATAATATTCTCGTCTTTTTCGCATAACTACTAAATGAATTAAATACTTCAAAAATAATAAGGTAGCATATAGACAGACAAATATAATGAAGTAATAGAAAATGAAAATGCAAGCGATTTACACAGCAATGAAGACACTTCGACGACAATCAAATTAACCAGCAACAACAACAATATTGCCGAAAGCAACAACATCGATATTGCTAACAACATTTTGTACAGAGCACAACAACAATTATTCGAATTGCAACTACACATATGCTATGTGCAACAAGAACAACAACAACGAGGACGACGACGACGACGATAATAACAACATAACAGGAATACAATGAAATTGTCTCATGGGGGCGTCGATGAGTGAGTGTGGGACGATGAGGTTCGCCTTTCTCTTCCTCCTCTTCAGTCTCCTCCTCTAACCTCACAATATCCCAGTGGGAAATGACATCATTGACGACAAGAGCAACTATGATGAATCGAGGACATTGAAAAATTTGACAGTGATGAATATGTCTACAACTTAGAGATGTCATACACCATATGTCATCATAGATATACCTTGGACATTATGAACATCCTGTCAATTAAGATATCATTAATGTAGTTTTCTAAGTCAAGTCTTAAATAACCCATAAAATTGACAAAGTTTTTTCATATACATGACAAACACATGATGAAATGCCTTCGATGCTGTATCTATGAATGACGTGCATGACATCATTAATGTTATGAGTGGTAGACATTTGTATGAAAATGTCATCAATACTTTGCAGTGCGAAAATGCTATCGGTTATCGATGATCTGACCTGATATAGCTGAAGCAAAGATGAATCTTTAATGACATTTCCGACTGGAATAGTGTAAAGTAATAAGTCAAGTACATTGTATAATTTCGTCAATGATGACTATGTCAACAAAGGTTTCATAAATTATATTTTATTGAAGATTTGGTACACTTAATGTCAAAGATATGCCGAAAGTGTTATGAAATTCAACTAAAATATCAGTTCTGCATCTTTCGAAGATCATAAATTATCTATTAAATGCCAACATTTTTATATTTTCATCATTTTTATACCGTACACTAAGAGTGAAAGGGTATATTCAGTTTGGTACGCCGTTTGTGACACCCTGAAAAAAGCATCTCCGGTATGGAAAAGTATATATATTCTTGATCAGCATGACCTGAGTCGATTTAGCGATGTCCGTCTGTCCATCTGTCTGTCTGTCTATACGTCTGTCCGTCTGTCCTTCTGTCTGTCTGTTGAAATCACGATTACAGAAAAAGTTGAAGAGCTAGAGCAATGAAACTTTAGATTTAGATTACCTGTATATCTAAGCAGTCTTGTGACCTGAGAACCGACCACTTATGTTCAAATACCTCATATAAAATTTACATCTATAAATCAATTTTACTGTATACGTGCTTAGGTAAACTTTTTTTGGTCAAATACATTATGCTCAAATACATGAAAATAATGTTTTCCCAAGAAACGACTTGTGGTTCCCAAAAAAAAATCGAAATTCGGTACATCTACCCATTTGTAAATATGGGTATCAAATGAAAGAAAATTCATCAGGGATGGAAAGTTTGTAGTTATTTTCAGGATTCGTATACCCTGGTGACCTACTTTGAATGGTTACCACACATATGTGTAGGGTCTAAGCCGACTATAATTTTGATAATCCTAACTATCATAATAACACCTACTTTAAAATTTCCCATGTGATCTAACCTTCCCAACTGGTTTGTTTATATCAAATAAAACATCAACCCATGTTACAAATGAAAAAATATTATTACGGAGATTTGCGTGAATGTTCAATTTACCAAAAAAAAAAACAAAAAAAGTGTGGAAACAAACAAATAAAATTCCACTTCATAATTTTATATATACTAAATCACTGAACATATGAAAAAACGGTTTTCAATTTATGATTCCCATACAAATATTTTGGTTTTAAGGTAAAATCTATTATCTATGTATAAATATGAAAAGTAAAGTCTTCAAAATTGAAAAAATTCATGTTCATGTCTATATCCTTCAAGTGAGCACATTTTCTTTAAATCTCAACGTAAGCATTTAATAAACCAAAGAATTTTTAAAATCGGATAACTTTTGGATTTTTTACAATTTTTTAAAGATTTTTCATGAAAAAAATATCAACTTTACGAATTTTGATCTCCATAACCATTAAAGATATAATATCCAATTTCAAAATTTAAGTTCTCTCAATAATTATCTATGTTATACTTTTTAAGTTTTTAAAATCCGTTGAGTGGAGTAGAAAAAAATTAATTTCACCCGATTTTAGAGCGTTTGGGTACACTGTGCGTCGCTGATGTTGCGGAGAACAAGTATTTTTATTTGTACTCATTGTTTAACAGTGTGTACCTCTCTGGAATATTCCTGATTTCCTTGTTGTCTAAATGTCATTGTTAACCACAACACTTTAAAGAATATTTATCGATGTAGGATCTATGAATGATGCTCCTTTTTATGAAAATGTCAAAAATGGCTATTGTTCTCGATTTTGCTGACCTTAAGGAACCTTTGAGGAATGATAATGATAATTTCTACTGGGCAGCAATAAGCAAGCAAGAGAGTCGCACTCTCTCACTTACACTTCTCACAATCCAATCGGTGCTCCCATGTTTTATTGATGCAACTACAACAATAATAACTAGTAAATGTTTATGACGAACATGCATGTTCGTTTAATAACGACACACGAAGTGCAACGACAAACGGCGGCGCGGCGGTGGCACCGTTGATGACGACGGAAAACAATAAAAACTTTCGTCAGCACGAGACATCCCTGAAGTAATAAAGCAAGAGAGTTGGTGGGCAGAGTGGAATGGAGAGACGTAAAAGAGTTGAGTTGTTGGCCAACGCTTTATTGGGTGGGGACGAACAAAGCAGAGAGGAGTTAGTATGGCGAATGCATGTGGAATGCAAATAGTACAAAAGGGGAAAATAAATAAAAAAAAACATAGACACAACAACAAATGCTGCTAAAACAATATAATAATAAAATAAAAATAAAATAAAGCAATAAAACTGCAACAGAACATGTCTCGGATCTCGGAGGTGAAATTCCGAGACAGCAGCGTTTTATGAGCCACCTGTCGCCGTCACATAGACATCGAACGAGCTATGAATGTGCTACACAAAGTATGTGACACACGAAGGACCAGTGGAATTTGAGCAGAAGACAGAATAGGAGGAATTGGTAGCATGTCAAAGGAATGTCAGCGTTTAACAAAATTAACTTGAAGCTTGAAATGATATTTTTGCATTTGCGAAAATAAGTTTGTTAGTGACTTGAAGTACTGCAAATGCTGGTGTCCATTCGATTCCAATAACTAAACATTTTAAAGAACAATAAAGTGTTCAAGTGTTTGTCTACACCATTTGCAGAAAAGGCATCACTGGAAATTCCGAAAATCCATTTGAAATTCAAAAGACATCAATTGAAATTCAGTATTTTCCATTTGAAATTCAAAAGACATCAATTTCAATTCAGAAATTCTACTTGAAAGTCAAAAGACATCACTTGAAATTCAGAAATTCATTTAAAATTCAAAAGACATCAATAAAATTCAGAAATTTAATTTGAACTTCAAAAGACATCACTTCGAATTCAGAAATTTCATTTGAAATACAAAAAAACATCAATTTAAATTCAGAAATTGAATTTGAAATTCAAAATACATCACTTGAAATTCAGAAATTCCATTTGAAATTCAAAAAACATCACTTGAAATTCAGAAATTCCATTTGAAAATCAAAAAACATCAATTGAAATTCAGGAATTCTATTTGAAATTCAAAAGGAAATTCAGAAATTCCATTTTATATTCAACACATCACTAAAACACAAATTATTAAAATAACATCAATTTTAATTTAGAAATTGTATTTGAAATTCAAAAGACATCACTTGAAATTCAGGAATTTCATTTGAAATTCAAAAGGAATTTCATTTTAAATTCACAAGACATCAATTGAAATTCACAAGACATCAATTGAAATTCAGAAATACCATTTAAAATTCAAAAGATATCACTTGAAATTCAGAAATCCCATTTGAAATTCAAAAGACATCACTTGAAATTCAGAAATATTAAAGACATCACTGGAAATTCAGAAATTTCATTTGAAATTTAAAAGACAACAATTGAAATTCAATATTTTCCATTTAAAATTCATTTCATTCAAATGGAATTTTGGAATTTTAATTTATGTCTTTTGAATTTCAATTGGTTTTTTTTGAACTACATTTATAAACGGCGTAGAAGAATCTTAAATTGCATAAAGTTCTTGAAATTTCATTTTTAAAAATGACGAAAATCTAGAAATTTGAAAATAGACTCTTTCGGGAAGTATTTCCGTAGTAGAAATTTGACTTATACCTCTAAACACGATCCGACTTCATGACCAATACGATCCTGAATAATTTTTCCATAATAGGGTATATTTCTTCAAGGTTTTATTAAATCAAAATTTTGCAAATACCTTAGTTATAATGTTCCCTATTACATGGAAAATATGTAAAGATCAGTAAAGATTTGAACCTGGTATCTTTTTCCGCGTAACCCTTTTAGAAATTTTACTTAGTATGGAAGCATGACCATGACCTAATTATGTTGATCATGTAACTAGTCCGGGCTATGTTAAGGTAAAAATTCAATTATAACTTCACCAATATGATACTAACCAAAAAAATATACTAGAGAATCGAATGTACCACCCTCCCTAGTAGAAATTTACCGTATGAGGTATTGGTTAGTTCATATTGTTCATCTCTAGTAGAATTTGTAAACGGACCGATCATTGCATTTTTCACTTTTCATAATTCGATGATTTACATGACGAATATGACCTGGGCATGATCATGTATCCCTAGTAAGCTCAATTTTCACTAGGTTAATTCCCGATCATGCCCTACAATAATGTGTCCTAGAGCTAGAAGAAATATATAATTTTATGATCATGATCTGATCACGTTGCTATATAAACTTGTCGAATTATAAAGTTTCAGTGATAATTTTTCGATCATGGCCCTATTAGAAATTATAATAGAGTAATCATAGGTAACTGATCATTGATTTTTTTTTATAACCCAACTAGTTTACATAATAAACATGATCTGGAGTACATTTATAGGATAAATTTCTACTATGGAAGCCGCAAAATTAACACATTTCAATTAATACTTTTTAACTATATAAAAATATGCCGAGAATGTTTATAATCAGATTTATATTATCAGTGACATAAAATATATCATTTAACTTTTATTAGCTTAGATCAATCAATTTGGATACAGTATTCAGATATTTCTAAAATTCAGTTATTTCATAATAAATTAAAAAATCATTTTATATCATTTATAATACAAATATTTAATTTACTATAAGCTTACGCAAAAAAAAAATATTTCACCCGTCTGTAATTTGCGCCAATTTGTCAACTATGCGCCATTTAATGCCGCATCCATGATCCATCATTCCTTTGCTTTGCTTTTATTATTTTTTGTATTATCTCAACATTTTGCTGACCTTATCCACTGACTTCATTCGCTCATTTGACAGTAGATAAGAATCCCAGACACGATCTTGTATACGTCAGCAAGCACTCGGTGAGGGTTCTTCTAGCCAAGACGTTTCCTTAATACCTGGTTTATCTAAGGCACCCTACGTTAAACTCTACTTGTGGATGGCTTTAAATTCCAGTCATTGATGACAGGTTGATTTATATTTTTATGTTGTTTTTTTTTTATCTTTTAAATTATTTTTTATTATGTACACAAACCAGTTGGACTATAGACTTTAAAATGTATTTGTTTTATGCATAAATATAAATATTACAAATATAAATCTTATAGAAAAATGTTAAAAATAAAATAAAGTAAAATATATTAAAAGTATGACTATATTTTAAAATTTTTATTCGACAAATATTTTGTCAATGATTTGTACAATTTTGGGTGTTCTGGCACAATTTTTAGGTATCTAGAAATACCTTTAAAAAATATTTTTATTAACAACACCTATCGATTAGTACCACCTTTATTGTTTCTTTTTCATACATTTATTGTTCAACAGCATTGTAGTAACATTGCATGCCCAGGCTATTAAGTAAATACACTAAAAATAAAGTAGCCATAAAAATATTAAAGAAACAAAATATAAAATCTTTGCACGAAACCCTTTTATCGCTGAAATCATAAATGTAGAAACACGTTTTGTGAACTATGTGATGAAATTAAATAATGCATGACTAAAAATAACAAAAATATACCATAACAAATCATAAAGTATTGAATATATTGGTGAACGTAAATTTCAAAGTTATTATGTATTGGTAATTGTTTGCATATAACAGAAAATTACTTTATTAGAGTAAAAATAAACATGACCTCTTAATGGTGGTCTTATAACTATTCGGGTTCTGCCAAGATAAAATGTGGAATAATTACTACTAGAAATTATTTTTAACTCATAAAAAATTTCTTTTCGTATTTTATATTTAAACTTCAATATAAATGAAATTGATATATTTCTTAAGTACATTTAAGATCATTAAAGAGAACAAATATTTCCATAGAAACTATGATTTTGCAGTATCGTCTACAAATTGTGGTATATTCAGTTGAAATTCAATAACTCTAATTGATATACTAATGGCAAACCAACTAAAATATAAACCAATCTATTTAAAATTAAAATAATCGGAATGTCGTTTTAATAGTCACAAAACACCAAATTCATTTTATAATTAAAAATTGAAACACAAATTAACAACGATGTTGATTTCGAATTTTATTTTTCTATCGCACACAGAAAAGTGATTTGTTGCGGCAACCATTGCCCTACCAAATTATTCGGTTGCGGAAACTTGCTGATTAGGAGGTTGTACCAACCTTCTAGTCAGCAAGAACGAGATTGTGCTAACCTCCTAGTCAGCAAACACGAGGTTGTGCCAACCTCCATGAGGTTGTTTAAACCTCCAAGTCAGCAAGCATGCCGAAACCTCCAATTGAAATATTATTTTAAGACATTTTTTATATATAAAACTTATTTATGTAAAGTTTTCTATATGTATTTTTGAAAAATATGTCACGCACACAATTTTCAAAAATATATCTATTAATTCCTGTTCCCTGAAAAATAAAAACAGTATGAAGACACATTTAATATTGTTACGAAAATTCAGTCTACGGAAAACTGTTCTACGAGTTCGTATCGCTGGATTGTGTACAAAATAAAAACAGTCTTATGTTTGGTTTAAATTATAACAATTAACTTTATTAATTCACTTTAATAAACTACTTTACTAATAACAAATTCTAACAACTGCTGCATGTCCACTATTTAACTTGATATTGATCACACACGAGATGCACTCGACCACTTTACAATCACTACTAAAGTGCTGTACCTCAGATGCGGCTCCCTTATATACTGCATGCATCAGTTCGACACGTTTCGACAAGCTTCGACTTGTTCCGAGAACCTTCTACTCGTTTCGTGAATAACGCATGCTATTGGCATCTCATTCGCACTCATGTGTTTTAATGCGGTGATCTTCCACATCTTTCTCGCACATTGCATAGTGCGCTGAATGATCTTCCGTCTCTTTCTAACACATTGCTTAGTGCGCTGAATTGTCTTGCGTCTCATTTATTATTGTTGAATGCTTGCACAGTGGGGCAAATTACCTCTTTTCGTAACAATATTTTATTTCATCACAATTAAGTAAAATAAAAAACTGTTTATAATGCCACATATTTTTATATTTTAATTATATTTCACTAGCTAAACAGCAATTTGTATTGAATTCATTACTTATATTATTAATTTCGCATTTTCACTTAATTAATAAATTTCCTATTTTTTGCCAATTGTGAAAATTTTTGACATTTATTTATTTCTGCATGTATCCATAATTTTTGGCAAGAAACTGGCAACCAAACTGCTGATAGACATGAGGTTGCCGTGGGTCATTTATTTTGTTGATACAATAACGTACTCTGTTGCCGTAACAAATGCACAAACGTCAAATTTTGGCAGAATGAAAAATGCAATCATGGGGTTACGACAACCGAACGTGCAGTTGCACGGACTAACTTTTCGGTTAGAGTAAAAAATTGTACGTTCATTTTAATGACATGAGGTTACAACAAATGTATTGCGGTTGCAACACTGAAACGGTGGTTCAATTAACCTCGTGCCAAACGACGATTTTTCTGTGTGCGTGTTTCGGTTTTTGTTTTAAGTATGGCCACGTTTTCAGTATTCCGGTTCTAAGCTATGGTTTCGGTTTCGAAGTATATTCGAAGTTTTTGTATTAATGTCATTTTATTCTCATGTTTTCAATATCTGATATCAAACCTCATTAAGATCTCAACAAGACATAAATACACATTTAAATTTATAGTATTTGCATTTGGCTGTTCAGACAGAAAACTCTGATTGATAAAAAATTACAGTTGAAATTATAAAGAAAAACACTATAATTACTAACTACTTGTGTTACGTATATCGAGAAAAAAGTGCGCTTTAATTTTGAAAATTCACAATATTAATTTAAAGGTTTGGCGAATTTAAAGTAACTACACAATTTTAAATTGGATTTACTCATATTAAAATTCAATGTATTTCCTTTAATATAATAATTGAAAGTAGAACATAGTCCATTGCCACGATTTAATGAATCATACGAATATAAGAGATATCAGATAAACGGGTAATGTACGCAATGGACCATACGAAGTGATGCTCATTGAGGAAGTTCTTTTGTAGTCTTACATAAAATTAAAAGTGACACTGTATAAGTTTAAAGGCCACTTTAAAATTTAAAAAGTCCCATCTTCTATATATTTGTGAATGTATGTATGTCTGTATGTTACGTAATCAAGATAGTTCACACCAGGGTATCAACCACACCAAATTCTTTAACCTCACCACACCGAAATTCGCCACACCAAAAAATTTACCACACCGAAAATTGACCACACCGAAACTTACCACACCGAAATTCACCAAACTAAAAGTTACCACACTAAAACTCACCACAATAAAACTCACCACACTAAAACTTCTTCGGGTAAAACGCCGAACACACCAAAATTCACCACACCGAAACTTACCACACTAAAACATCTACTGGAAAAAACTGTTCGTAGCAGAATTCTAACGGGAAGAATTCTACGGGAAAGCGTTCTACGGGGAAGATTTCTAATGGGAAAAATTCTGCTGCGAAATATTCTACGGGGAAGCACATTGTGAGAAAGAATTGTCTTGGAGAAAAGTTGTTTTAGCGGAGAATTATTTTTATTTTGGTCACTACCTTAATTTTGGTCATCAATAAAAATACATGTCGACCAATAACATGTCGACAGTGAAGCATTATACATCTATAAATTATAAAAATGTTCTTTACATTAATAAAATCACTCCATATCCTTGCATTCACAAAATCTTTGCACGGGTTCAGCTAGTTAAAATATAAAATTTGATTAAACGTAAATGAAACACTCTGAAATTTAAAGTTTTCAAATACATGCACACTTTTAATTATAAAATGATTTGCAGCTGAGTTTAATGTGCACAGAAAAATTATGTTCATCATTATTATGAATTGTTTAAATACGGTTTTTTGAACGCTTCATAAATAGAATGACTTTGGTGATTGGTTGAGTCATAATGACAAATTCATAACATTGATGAACAAATTCATTAATAGTATGACATTTTTTTTCTGTGTGCTTATAAGGTTGTTTTTTCCGATGTAATAACTCAAAAACTTTGAACAGTATTCAATTTATGGCGAATTATGTCTGATAGAAAAAAATCCAACATTTGTTGTGTTGTGTTGTTGTTTTTGAAAGTAACATTGTGAATTTGAATTGAATATGTTTTTATATGATGGCAATATAAATTATAATTTTCATTTTCTGAATTTCAAAAATATCGTCGAAGTTTTAACAATTTTTTTTTTGTTTTTGTATTCGGCGGTTCAATATGGCCAACATTGGCATAACATGTTAATTCTTCAAATCATGTATCAACTTTTGAACATTATCAAAAACGATTTAATTAATTTGATAATATTAATCAATAAACTTAAAAAAAAAGTATATGTTTTATGTTTCTTTGATACATTTCTTTGAAGTTCAAAATGAAATTTCAGTATTGCATTTAGAATGTATTCTCCTCTCCTAATCGCCTAAAATAATAAAAATGGTAGAATTCCTAATTTGAATTGAGCAGAAGGTATCAATTTTATACAATATTTGAGGTGATTCTAAATTATAACTTTTGGTTAATTTTGATTCAATTTAAGTCTGCGTTATTTAAGTGGGTAAACATTATGTCAAAATAAAATGGATAATTTCAAATTTAGAAATGTTTATGCAGAACCGTGTTATTCTTGGTTGCACGAAACATAATATTAACGGTAACTAAAACGAAACTCTTGTCAGAGCAACCACACAAACAACATTGTCTAATGATCATCTGTTGCAGGCAATTATTATGTGTTGATCATCAGCAATATAATCATTGTGATCAGCAGCAACAACAGCAGTGCAAACTTGGTAACGATGTTTTCATTTTATTTGAGTCCATTTCAATTTTCAACATTTGACACGCTTTTTTGTATTTTTTTTTTTTTGGCTTTTGTTGTGTTTTTTTAGCTGTTTCCTTCTTCAGGCGAAATGCGGCCCAAAGGTGCCGCCAGCGGCAATTTGTGCGCCGGCGCGTTGGCTGATTTGACACCGAGTCACACCGGACAAATGCGTTTGCAGACCCGCTGCGATTGTTGCACGTGTTCGCGAGGCGTGCAATTTGTTGTTGCTGCTGCGGCTGTTGCTGCTGTCGAATTTTGCTGGTTTTGTTTGCTGCCGATGTAGATGTTGTTGTTGCTGTTTATATTGCAGGGCAATTGCAATGCAAACCATTATTGTTGTCGCTTTAGTTTTGCACTTATTTAGCATTGTTCAGACAATTTTTCAGGAGATTTGATTCGCCTTATTTTTTTTTTGCCTGATAAAATTTTTTGAATTCAGTTAATTTAGACACATTTTTGATATTTTGTGTTTTAAACAATTTTTGTCACCTTTGAAGTCTCAATAAATATGAATTTGAACCATTTTTGTAAAAAAAAATGCTGCACAAATCAAATTTGTTTCTCGAAAATGGGGACCTTTTCGATATCAACTCGATTTAACAAAAATATTTTGACTACCATAATAAAATTACTTATTTATTGATAAATCAATATTTTTGATTAATCACAACACCGATTAATCAATTGATCATGATTGTAATATATTTAAATTAAATCGAAATTTCTGTATTTTGATACATCTGATTTTTTGATTAATCAAATTCTGATCAATGTTTTTGATTAATGACAACACTGATTAATCACAACACTGATTAATCAACTGATCATGATTGTAATATATTTAAATTAAATCGAAATCCTGTATTTTGATAATCTGATTTTTTGATTAATCAAATTCTGATCAATGTTTTTGATTAATCACAACACTGATTAATCAATTGATCATGATTGTGATATATTTAAATTAAATAAAATTTTCTGAATTTTGATACATCTGATTTTTTGATTAATCAAATTCTGATCAATGTTTTTGATTAATCCCAACACTGATTAATCCATTGATTGGGATTTAGATAAATTTAAATTGTGTTTATTTGAAATTGCAGTATTTTGATAAATCTGATTTTTTGATTAATCAAATTCTGATTTCTGTATTTTGAAATAATATTTTAATTAAAAATATTTTTTTATTCGATTCTTAGTTTCTTTATAATTGTCGTATGATTTTATTTCCTTTTTTTTGTGTTTGCTATTTTGATAAATCCGAATTTTTTGATTAATCAAGTTCAAATTTCGGAATTTTGAAATTATTTTTGAATTAAAAATATTTTTGTATTCGGTTCTTAATTTTTTTTATAATTTTCGTATTTTTCTATTTATTTATTTTTTTTTTTGTTTGCTCTCAAATTTCGTTACCAGTTATTTGTTGTTGTTGCTGTCAGCGCCAACACCATTTCGCACGCCATTTGTTGCTGGCGGTTTTCATTGCTGTCCCGACACTCAGTGACCACAACTGTTGCTGGCACGATCGAGTCGTCGTTGGTTTTGATTTCTTTTATTTTTTTTGTTGCTTTTATTGCTGTTATTGTGGCCTCCTTTTCTGATCTTGTGCAACGATATAAATTTTCAATTTCAATTTGATGTGGGAGCATGAAGCAGGCAATTTCCGCGTTCAATTGAATTGAGGTTTTAAATTGCATGCAAAATACACAAAAAAAGCAAATTCAATAAAATATATACCTAAAAAAAATATATTTTTTTATATAAAAAAATATATCTAAAATAAAAACTATAAAAAATGCAATAAATATTCAAAAATTGAAATATCTCAATTTGCACATAAATCGACCGTTTAAGTCACACATTTAAAAATTGCACAAAATACATTTTTATTGCCTACACCGCCTGCTGCTAAAAAAAAGCCAAAATAATGCCATAGCAATTAAAATGGCAACTAAACCGCAAACAATTCGAGCGATATTGACACATCAGCATGGCAACAACAATAAAAACACAAATAAAAATTTAAAAAAAAACTAAAAATAAACAATAAAATTTCAATTTCACTGCATCCTAAAGTTATGCCAATCAAAAGTTTGCACACACAGCAACATTCTCCACAAAAAGCGACAACATTTTGCAACAAAAAAAATAGAACATTTGTTTGAATCCCTTTAGGCCATGGTTTTTTATGCATTGCTCACGCTTCTCCATATGGGGTAGAGATGATAACATTTGGTCTCGAAAAAAAGTAGATTTATTTGTCAGCAATAAATGACATGTCCGATGTAGCCCCGTTTGATGAGTGAACGTTAAATAAGAATTAACGAATCGGTTGGTTGTTTGACAAAAATAAACGAATATTTGTAGATATATTTTTTTCCTTTTTAGGGTTAAAACATAATACTATGGTTGCCGTGGTGTTCTAAAATAATTTAAATTTAAGCATTGTCTTCTCTGAAATTTGTGAAATTTTAAAAGTTCAAAATTTAAATGAAAAATTACACAACACAAAAACAAGAAAATATTCCGATTCTAATCTCGACCTCATACACAGTTTTTTCAGATTCTCAAAAGTTTTAAAACGTAAAATAAATATATGGCAATTCTCGTGTTTATCTACATATTTTGGATTTTAACTTTTTACAGATTTGAGTTTTCGATCTGATTTCTTTTGTATTCCATTGAGAAAACTTCAGCTAATATTTAAAAATAAACCCACTACAATTTGAAGGAATTTAAACAAAGTTAAGACCAGTCAAACGCAATAAATATTAAATATAAGGTTACCAAAAATACGTATCACTATAATGAGGAATTAAACTACGAACGGTGCGCACACTCAGAAAAAAAAACTATAAAATTCATAGGAATTCCTATTGATTCAATAATTTCCTACTATTAAAACTAGTCAATGCGATTCTTCCTATTAATACTATAGTGAGGGAACTATTAATTTTATAGTAGCGTCTCACTATTGATTTCAATAGTTTTTACTATTAAAATCAATGTGATATCATATTAAAGGGTTTTTCAATAGGGACGCTACAATAGTAGAGCGACAGGGACAGCAAACGACGCCATATTTCTTGCCGCTCTTTTGAAATTTCTCTTCAGTAAGCTTTTGGAAATTAAAAAAAAACGTTCATACTGAAGCACGAATTCCTGCTAGTTTTCTATATAAAAAAAAGATATGGAAATGTAATATTACGTCGAGAAAATAAATTGATTAGTAAAGAATTCTCCGAATTCTGTAAAAAAATGGTTTCTTCGTAAAAATCCTGGGAATTAATTATCCAAAGACATATATCCTAAAAAGAATTATCTCAGGGAAGAATTAACTATGGGAAAATTTATCTCAGAAAAGAACTGTCAGAAACAGAACAGTTTGGGGCAGAATTTTCCGGGAATGCATTTCCTTTGGGAACAATTCTTTTGGGAATAATAAAAAAACATTCGTAGCGAAGCACGGATTCCTTTTAGTATCCTATATAAAAACGCATAAAACAACAAACAGCCCTTGAAACAACTTATATTAAAATATCATCTATTAAAGTAATGAATAAATATTCCTATCAAAAATAAATAGTATAAAAATAATTTCTATAAAAAAAAGTTTCTTAAAAAAATCCTTCCTATTTAAGTCTTGCAAAAATAAGTCCTAATTAAGTCTTGCTAAAATAAGTCCTAATCAAGTCTTGCAAAAATAAGTCCTCAACAAATAGGCCCATTAAAATATTATATACACACAGAAAAATCATCTTTTGGCATGAGGTGAATCGAACAAAAATTCATTGCTGCAACCGAAATACATGTATTGTACAATTAGTCGGCGCAGTTTTAGCAAATATAATTGCTAAAACTGCGCCGACTAAATTATTCGCTGCATTGACGTACAAATTTTCATATTAGCAAACGGAATTGCTGTATTAACGAAGAATAGCAAATGTTCTCATTAAATTAGTGAATTTCGTTGTTGGAATGATTAATGAATGCAATTAATATCGGATGCTATATTTACGTCGATTATTTTTTCTGTGTAACCTCATGCCATTAACATGAACGTTCCTTATTTTACTATAACCGAAATGTTAGTGTGCGCAAATGTACATTCGGTTGCCGTAACCTCATGATTGCATTTTTCATTTTGACAAATTTACATTCGTGCATTTGTTACGGCAATTGAGCACGTTCCCTAGTAGAAATTGTAATAAAGTCATGACAAGGAACTGATCATGGAATTTTTTCCATCTCTTAACCCGATTAGTTACATGACGAACATGATCTGGACATGATCATGTCTACCCTAATAAGGTAAATTTCTACTACGGTTGTTGTATCAACTAAATAAATGGCAAACGGAAGTCCCATGCTGCTGATAGAGCAGTTAGGTTTCCAGATGTTTGCTAACTATTAGGGATACATACAGAATTAAAGAAACGTCAAAAATTTTAGAAAACAACAGGAAATTCATTTATTAAAAATTATTTCACTATTGAATAAATATATAAATATTAAAAAAATGACAAAGAAATTGCTCTCTTGCTAGTGAAATATAAAATAAATAATAATATAGACAAAACAAAAAGAGCGCATTCGAAAACTGAAAATCTTTTCATGTCAAAAGGGCGAATCACTTCATTTTTTTGCCATAACTTTGTATTGATATAAGATCAACTAGTGGTGTAAAGGCATTAATTGTTTCTGTTTAAAGCACCTATCGTTTGGCAGCAACATTTTAAAATATTTTTTTGAATTTTTATTTTTGAAAGGACATTTTTTGGCAAATTATTGCCAATCGATAGTTGCTTTCAAAAGAAACAATAAATATCTTTACACTACTATTTGATCTTGAACCCATAAAAAGTTATAGTAAAAAATCAAAGACAAAATGCGTTTCGGTCAGGATATAGCCACACAAAATCCGCATTTATTATTCAATAGGTTGTCCAAATCAAAAAATATTTTATATACGTTATGATAATTGATGAATAAACGAAAAGAAAAACAAAAATGGAAGAAAAAAAATTATTTTTATTAGTTTTAAAGCTCTTCAAACTTTATAATTTATTTTCCCAACATTTTTAAAAATGCACATTCGCCCCTTTGGTATGTCCTGACGATACGTGCTAATGGAAATAGTTTTGTTTTTGTTTCTAAATAAATTAAATAATACATGTATCTTTTTTTTCATACTGTTTTTATTTTTAGTTGCTGAAATTCGTTGATATACTTTTTGAAATTGTGTGCGCGACATATTTACGCATCTATAATATATAAATAACTTTCTTAAAATAAAACTTCCATTGCGGGTTTCGACAACCTCTTGCACACTGAATTCAAGGTTGCATTAACCTTAGCTTGCTGAATTGAACGTTGAAACAACGTCATGCTTGCTGACTAAGAGGTTGTGACAACCTCATGCTGGCTAACTAGGAGGTTGCCACAATCGATTAAGATGTCAAGACGATACGTGCTAATGGAAATAGTTTTGTTTTTGTTTCTAAATAAATTAAATAATACATGTATCGTTTTTTTCATACTGTTTTTATTTGTAGTTGCCGAAATTCGTTGATATACTTTTTGAAATTGTGTGCGCGACATATTTATGCATCTATAATATATAAATAACTTTCTTAAAATAAAACTTCCATTGGGGGTTCGACAACGTCTTGCACACCGAATTCAAGCTTGCATCAACCTTAGCTTGCTGAATTGAACGTTGAAACAACGTCATGCTTGCTGACTAAGAGGTTGCGACAACCTCATGCTTGCTACTATGAGGTTACCACAACCGAATTAAGAGTTTGTTGCAACTATTTTATCAGTTTTTGCCTCAACCGAATAATTTATGGCAATTTAGTTTATTACCGCAACAAATCAGTTTGCTGTGTGTACATATCAAAGTAATTCATTAAACAATACATTTCCAATAAAAAATACTTCCTATAATTCTCTATAATCAAATGTATTTAAATAATAAATCCATTAAAAAGCATATCCAATTAACGTTTCCGCCAAACCTCTACAGCCTTTTGGCACCTTCGACCTGTGGCACCCAACGTGCCTTCGACTCAATTACAGTTTAATTAACTTCAATTCGTCACGTTTCAAATCACGTTACCTCTTTTTTTCTACAGTTTTTTGTTTTCTGCAACGAACCGCAGCCTTTTCTATTGCACTCTGATCTACGATTTAAATTGTTGCCTCCTTTTTCAAAACCGCAATTAATTTTTTTTATAATTTTCTGACTATTTCTCATTTTTCTTCTCTTCACTTTTTTTTCTTGTTCTTGCAGACCCATCAGCCGCACGCCGTTGACGCAGGTCTCGTATCTGCAAAAAATCCCCACGTTGCCACGTCATTTCTCGCCCGCCAGCTCAGCGGGCGGCGCCAGTGCTGCGCCGCCCATCGGTTTGCGCCATGGGTCCGGCAGCAACTCGTCAGCAACATCGGCATCGTCATCTGCGGCAGCAGCCGCTGTCGCCGCAGGTCTGCCCAGCAGCTCCTCGGCCAGTGCACTGTTTGCTGCTGGCAACACTGTCGGCGTGCTGCCAACATCACCGTTGCCGCTGCAGCGACATCAACAGCAACAACAATTGCAACATCATCAACAACAACAGCAGCAGCTTCATTTGCACCACCACCATCAACAGCAGCAGCAGCAACATCAACAACAACAGCATCAGTATCAGCAACAATTATTGCAGCAACATCAGCAGTTTTTGCCGCCACATCATCAGCAGCTGCCGCATCATGCGCCAGCGCAGTTTTCTCCCGCCGCCTCCTCCACCTCTTCAAAGTACTCAACATCTTCGCTGAAGCATTCGGCAGCATCATCGTCTTCGTTGCAACATGGTCACGGCCACGTTCATGGCGGCGGCAGCGGTGTTGGTGTCGGTCACAGTCACGGCCACCAGTTGCCACCTTCGATGTCTTCACCCTCGCCACCTTCGTTGCTGCATCACTCGACGCATCCGAATTATTTGGTCGGACAGCAGCTGGAGATGCAGCGACACTCGCAGTCGGACGATGACAGCGGCTGTGCATTGGAGGAGTACACGTGGGTGCCGCCCGGTCTAAGGCCGGATCAGGTATGTCAAAAATTATTTTGAATATTTTTTTACAATCACGTTTTTATATTTAAATTAATTAATTTATTTAATAAACAGTTCAAATGTGTGACCATAGGTATTATGCACGATATCTCAAAGCCAACAAAGTTCAATATCGACTTTCTTTAATATGTTTGTATAATAGTCAGAAGGATATGGATAAAATACTTTAAAAATTATATTGTCGTTGTAAAAAAAACGTTAACGGAAAGATAACATTTATAATTCCAAATTGTCGTTTTTGATAATCTAAAATGAAGTAAAAATGATAATGAAAATAATACATATTTGAAACAATATCACGGTTTTAGTCATCAAAGATAGAAAATCGATATCAAAAAGTTTTAATTTTCGAAATACATAATGTATTTGTTCAGAAAATTAATTTGTTGACAAACTTTTCGATGAAATATAATATATTTTGAGTTTTTTTTTCTCGTAAACTACATTATCGATGTTATAAAAAGGGAAAACACATTTTAAAAAGAATGAAAAAAAACTTTTTCAAAATTATTTAATTTAACTTTAAAAAAAAAATGATTATTGTATTTATTTTTGTACAATATCTACATATAATAATAATAATAGTTTGGCACTACAGTCCTATAAAAACTTAGCACGAGCTCTCTCACCATTTTGAGCTAAGCGTGATATATTTGTACTCAAAGTGGTGGGACCTACAGTTTATTGCTGACTTCGAACGGCTGGTGAGAGCTTTGCATAGGCAATGTTTTACTCTCGTAGGTTTGCCATTTACTGCCGAGAGGTAGCGCGGATAGAAAAATGTTTTTATGAAAAGATGTTGTTAGCCCCAGTCCAGGCTTGAACCGGGGACCTTTCGGCTCGCAGTCCAACGCACTAACCACTGAGCTACCGCGGCTACTATATATTTTTGTAAATTTCAACTAAACGTACGTTTTAAAAAAGGAGGAAATCGAGGGGTTTGAATGTGATATAGCATGGGAAAGGTAATTTATTTGTCTAAAACACGAATAAAAAAAAGTTTCATATATCAACAGATTATACTTTATAACCAATTATCTTGACTCTGAATCTTAAACGGTATTTTTCGTTTTCTTATATATTAATTCAAAGAATGACTCCATGAATTATTGACGTCGATGAACTGTATAATAAAACAAAAACGACGACGAAATGTGCAAATTAAATCCATTCATTTAGAAAGAAAACTACTTCATTATAAGAACATTAATACATGCATAGCAATTATATATCTGAATTCAAATAAATTCAAATTTTCGTGATTATCTAAAATATGCTCTTTTGGATTCTAATAAATTATTTAATGATTTTTGAAAAACAAAAGGTGAGTAGTATGAACTAATAAAAAAAGTAAACTCGACTATACTTCTTGATTCAAAGAAGTTAAATATAAGACATCTGCAAAAATGCATTTGAAATCCTATTCATGTTATTTCAAAACTTTTACTGTCGTCTACTCTATGTTTGAAAATTAAATGAATATGTTGCTCACAACAACAAAGCTCAAGTACTGTCAAAACAAAACACAATCAAGACGTAGTTGTAGTGAAGTGGTCTATAATAATGTGCGATAAAAATTCAAATACACTCAAAATAAAAAGTCTGCTATTAATAGCAAACTCTGACTGCAATGCTTGAAAATTAAATGAATGTGTTGCTCACTACAACAAAGCTCAAGTACTGTCAAAACAAAACACAATCTAGACGTAGTTGTAGTGAAGTGGTCTATAATAATGTGCAATAGAAATTCAAATACACTCAAAATAAAAAGTCTGCTATTAATAGCAAACTCTGACTGCTATATTTTAGCACACTTTAATTTGTATTTACAGCATACTTTTTATCTGCAATAGCGAACTGTTTGCTGGGAATATTAGTTCTGCTAGTGATTAAGATCGTGCTGGTGTCACTGGTGTGCATTTTGCTAGTGTAGCTAAACTGCACTAGATGGCGCCATAGTCACGAGACGCTGCAGCTAAATGTGTCTATAATTCGTAGACTCTTATTCGACAAAATGTTTTTTTAAAAGAGATATTAGTAATAATAATGCACAAATACAAGAGTGAAATAAAGGTAAAATAAAAATATGAGATAAATAAAAATAAATATAATAAAATATAATAATATAAAAATAAAAAAATATTATCAGAAATAAAAATTTTCTTTTTTTATGAATTGAAGTTAACAGCAAAAAAAATTGTTAAAATAGCTAAAATTGTCTGCTCTAATAGCATAAAAAAAGTTCACTGACACAGTGAACTTTCATTTGCTGTTTCAGCAGAATCCGACGCTTTCCTCTTTTCAACAAACATTTTTGCTATATTGGTAACGTTTTTTGCTACTGCTACAGACTTTTTATTTTGAGTGTACTGAAATGAACTGCTTGTGGCATCGAGTACTTACTACATTTTACTTTTTTTTATCATACTTACTCTAAGGAATTTTCATTAAAATTGTAATATAGAAAAAAATCAAAAGGTATAAGAAAATCATATAATGTTTTATATTAAGTATTTTTATTTATCGAAAAACATTTTTTTATTATTTAATTTTTTAATAATTCTTTTCTTTTTCTTTTGATATATTGCTTTTTGACCATTGCGTTGTTTTTGTCGTACACATTTTTTTACATTTTTTAAATTGTTTTTTTTTACGACCTCTTTTAAATTTTATGACATTGTCTTAACGTGCTCACGGTCCAGTAGGTACAAATTGGGTGTTTTGTACCAAATGTCTTGACACTACTTGACACCAATGAAACAAATACTGCAGTGAAGTGTAGTCGCTGGAGAGACTTCACTATAATACTGTCGACTGTCATTGCAAAATGCACTCAATACTATAGAGTGCAGTAATGCATATTTTGCCGAGGGAACTTTAAATAAATTTGTGCAGAAGTCTATTAAATATCAATTTTTGCTATGTTGGTAACCTTTTTAGCTACTGCTACAGACTTTTTATTTTGAGAGTACTGAAATGAACTGCTTGTGACACCGAGTACTTAGTGCATTTTACTTTTTTTTATCATACTTATTCTAAGGAATTTTCATTAAAATTGTAATATAGAAAAAAATTAAAAGGTATAAGAAAATCATATAATATTTTATATTAAGTTTTTAATATATCAAAAAAACATTTTTTTATTATTTAATTTTTTAATAATTTTTTTCTTTTTTTTTTTGATATATTGCTTTTTGACCATTGCGTTGTTTTTGTCGTACACATTTTTTTACATTTTTGTAAATTGTTTTTTACGACCTCTTTTGATTATTTTAAGATATTGTCTTAACGTGCTCAAAGTCCAGTCGGTACAAATAGGGTGTTTTGTACCAAATGTCTGGAGAGACTTCACTATAATACTGTCGACTGTCATTGCAAAATGCACTCAATACTATAGAGTGCAGTAATGCATATTTTGCCGAGGGAACTTTAAATAAATGTATGCAGAAGTCTATTAAATATCAAGCCATATAGTTTTTACGTGCATTTAGGTGTTTCTCCATTTTAAATTAAACTTGAAATTATAGAATGTTATTAATAATATTTTCTCGTAAATATATTTTTTTAAACTGAGTGTTTTTTTTACATAAATTCAATATAGCTGTTTTGATGGTTTTGATATGTAATTCGAATTTTTAAAAACATAGAGTATAGCAACATTTAACATAAAATGATTCAATAAAGTTCACAATTACAACTTATCATCAAACAGATATAATTTCCGCCGGTATTTCTAATAATTTTTTCTATTACCTCATTTTACCTCAAATAGTATAAACTAAAGTACTCGAGTAGAGACTTAACCTATGTCTGTACTTAAACCACTGAATGACTTTGCTCAAGTGTTGCCTATTCACACCGCATGTTCAGTCCGTCGGTTGGTCGCATGGTAAACATGATGCTTATCTACCAAGATCTTGAATTACCGTGCCGATCATGCGGCATGGCGGCAAAAATGTTTTTCAAGTTTACAAGCTCTTCAGCTTCAGCTGCTTCACATCAAGTATAACTTAAAAAGGTTTTTTTTTACATTAAAACACTCGAGTTTCAAATGAAGTGAAGAACAAGGAGGTAGGCTGCTTTTAAACGATGATGCGTTAAATTTATTTGGCACATAAAAAATACGATACCTTAACGTTAGCCTAATAAAACGTTAACTGCTAAATGTGATAACTATCGTTAGATCAAAAAGCCCCTAAGCTCCAAGTAGAACCTGCATCTTGAAGAAATTAATATAAATCAATAGGTGAAAATCTGGAATTTGCGACGATCGGTAGTTGCGGCAGCAGCAATTTTGCACTCATTTCCATAAATCTGTTACATAAATTCTAAATTTATATCACTTTTAGTAGCAATAAAAGTAAATTATAAACACCTTTTAGAAACGCACTTAACACTTGAGACTCTCGATAAATCTTCGAGAGTGCAGAGAATGCGGAGACATAAAAGTCCATGTCTGTCTACTGTGGCCATCTATTGATTAGTATCGGTAGCTGAAGAAAAGAAAAATAAAAGAAAATGAAATGAAAAATATAACCTAAAGAATTTGCGAATTGTTAACGAGAAATGCTCCACGTCAGCGCATTTTTCCGCTCTAGGTTATTTTGAACGCAGGTGATAAATATGTTGTTCAGTTATTTTGCATGATCAGCAGCAAAAGCAATGTGGCATCTGTAGGGAAAACTAAAAATATTTAGGCTGCCATGGGTATATATATTCGAATAAAACAGATCCACATCGTCGTCTGCGTTTCTCACTACTTTGTCATCTTAATCGTACCAAAGCAGACATCAAAGGAAATACGAGCTCCATTAAAAACATAAAACTAGATACGCACGTCTTCTGTCGTCTGCTATAAATCACCCGATATCAGTGGCGATAATGTGTGCCGAATGCGTCTAGATTTATAGGCCTTATATTTTATATATATATGGCAATATTATAACTAAGTCTACTATGTGTTGTAGCTTTAACTTGACATTGCTTTGAGAAATAACTTTTGCTTAGTTTTGTTACCATTTCAATGACAGCAACTTGTAGAAATTTAATAAGTTTTGGTATTAAAGATAGTTTTAGGTTAGTTTAAAATGATAACCACAAAATATAAAATGATATATCTACAATCAAATATCCATATTCTAGCGATTAATGACAATTGATAATAATCAGAAATGGTAATGATGAAAATTGTCACCTCCTATTAGGCAGAATATGAAACTGTATTAGCGTATTCACAGTTCATCGTATTTTAGTATGGTATTCGTATCATGTTTAACACAGAAACGTCATTTTGTGTTTGTATCCCTTATAAAAGTGAGGTACCACAAGTGTTGTAAAGTGTTTTTCAAATGGGACGCTACAAAAGTAGAGCGACAGGGACAGCAAACGACGCCATATTTCTTGCCGCTCTTTTGACATTTCTCTTCAGTAAGGTTTGCCATTTCATGATGGAAAGATATACGAATTTCGGTAGTAAATTTTTATAATTTCGACTCGTTGGTGGCTCGTATATATATTTACATGAAATGGCAAACCTTTCTGAAGAGAAATGTCAAAAGAGCGGCAAGAAATATGGCGTCGTTTGCTGAAAACCCCTTGAAAAAAACTTTTGTAGCGCTCTTATTGAAAAACCCTTTATTTGAGAGTAGCCCTGAGGCATGTTCTTTGGTGTGGTATTTTGTGAAATGAAGAAAAATTGTGAAATTGAAGAGAAATAGTACACGTATAATGTTAATTTATTTGTTTTATTTTGTAAATCGAGGTATATTTATGATAATTTCAGAAAATCATAATTTTGTTAGAATCAGCTGCATTTATTTGACGAAATATTTTAACAATAGAAAAGTGGTGCTCACAGTTCAATTGCCGTTCTGTTGTATTCGTACAATGTCGTACCAATACCATAAAACTGTGAATGCGCTATATGAGTTGAGTTTGTGACTATAGTGCTAGAAATAGGAGGTAATTTTTGTAATTATTTGCACAAATTTATTTTATAAATATTTCGTATTTTAACAAAAAAATTTTACCAAATATTATATATCTTGTCTTGTATATCACAATTTACTATAAACAGATTATTCACAAACAACTATACAATTTAGGTTCAGTTTTTTGTGCACGCTTAAACATGGTTTAAACTGTTTCGCATTTCTAAACCATCTGCAATTCCTAATCAAATCGATCGAATGTCATTAAATTTAAAGAAAGAAAGACATTTAGTAATCAGTTAATATGACATTTTAGTATTTGGAAATATGACTGAAAAACTGGCATTTAGGTAAAATTTTTCAATGCAAGTTTAAACTGAGTTTAAAGTTTTTTATATTTTTAAAACGTCTGAAATTCCTAATAGAAATTCCTGATAGAAAATCGAAATCCGAAAATTAAAAAGATTCGTAGACAATTAATGTATAAATTATTGATATTTTAAATATTTATGATATAGATATAGGTTTCTAGTTTAGACTAAGTTTAATTCAAAAATTTGACTGAAAAATTGAACCTAAATAAAAGTTTTGTTATGGGCATCTCATAAATATTTTCTATATTATTTAAGGATGCTAGTTATCAGTTTTTTTTCCAATATTACTTAACGTTTTTAAGAACATTGAATTTAGATTTTTAAAATCGTTTCAGAGACTTCAAAACCAATAAAATGGAATAAAAACAAGTAGGACAAATTTTAAAAGAGCTACATTTTGATTAAGAATTGAAACCGTAACCGAAAGCAATATCCATTTAAAACCGTTTCATTTTTAAAACCGAAACCGAAACCGTTATTCGGTTTGATTTTGATAAATGGTTTATTTGAAATAAATTGAATAAATGCAAATTATATGCGAATATCGTTTAAAGTGATTCCAAGTCACCACGGAAATTAACTAAAAACTTTTAACAGTGAGAAAAAATTCTTTCATATTAATAATAGGTGTACTGATAGGTGTACCGTATTTCTATTTATTAAGGGCACCAAAAGTAGCTTCGTGAAAATGTTCTTACATAAAGTAAAAATCTTCCATAAATTTTAATTTTATATAATGTGTATGTAGTAATGTATATGCACTAAATTGGGCTGATTACAACCGAACAGGCCTGTTTTCAATACCAAATGCCATAGGTTAACAAGTAATCAAAGTTCTAAGTATTTCAATAGATAGATAGACAGTACACAAACATATGTTCATACTAGCCACAACTCACTACACAGAAAAAATATTGAACGTAAATAATTGGTTATACGAATTATTTAATAGTATAAATTAATTCCTTTCTGGGTTGATGTATATGCTCAAATAGATGTATATATATATAGCATATACGCCAACCGACAGTTTTAGAGGCACAACACAGTTTTAAATTCACTACAACTTATTACACATTTATACCTGTAATAATGTGAAGTGAATATAAAACTGTGTTGTGCTTCTAAAACTGTTGGTTGGTGTTAGTGCTATATATACATATATTTTTAGCATATATACCAACCCAGAAAGGAATTAATTTATACTACTAAATAATTCGTATATCCAATTATTGCAACAGTACTGGTACAACATGTTGTATCGATCTTTTTACTTGGGTCATCGCAACGTGTACTTTGATGACTTTGATATTCTCCACATATTATTTTATTCATTAAAGGGCTTCATAACTAATATTGTAAATTTACGCGTAGTATGAAATGTACGCGCTTTCTTTTGACTTTGAGTTAACTTCTATTATTTACGAAATATCTACTATTTACGTATAAATATTTTACGCGGTTGATAAATTGTTTGCGAAAGCTTAAAAAATATTATACAATTATGGAAAGAATTGCTACGATTTACTAATATTATACTATTTACGAGTTTTGTTAAACAATTAATTTGATTTTCGTAAATTGTCAACATTCGTATTTGAATCAAATGTTTTTTTACGATGATTTGGTATATTTTATCATGTAAATCATTCAAATATAACACAATCATTTTACATTTTATTATACTATGAAGTTATTTCTATTTGTAATTTTCATAAAATACAATAAAGTAATTATTTATTTTATGCTATATTTTGAATGGATTAATTCGCATAGTTAGTTTTTTTACAGTCTATTAGGAAATTTTAATATTACCACAAAATGACCAAAAATACCTGAACAAAAAATACAACTTTATCAATTATGTGGCTCACAACATTTACCATTTTTTTTTCCAAAAGCCTTTTGAATATGAAATTTTCTTCATACCACATTTTACCAGTCATTTTCCACAAAGCTCGTAAATTCACGTAAAATATGAGCTCTGTAAAATAAATCTTCCACAATCTTCAGTACCGAGGTTCCCGGTTTAATTCCATTTTTCAGTATTTTCGTTATTTTTGCAGTTGTTGTTGTCACTCGCATGTTTAAATAAATAAAATATTGTTTTAAATTGATGTGTGAATGGAAAAAAAATCGTATAAAAGAAAGCAAATAACTCATGTGATGTCGCGAAACTGACAGAATTTTTTTAAAGCAAAAAAAAAATATAGAATTTTTTCATTTGATCCTTTGGTCACATAACTTCACTGACATGCAACGTGCTGACCCATCATGCATCACGTATATCATGTTTTTAATCCTTTGTGCACTTTCATCATTTACAGCGCATATCGTAAAAAAAGAAAACTAAAATACAAAAAAAAAACTATACAAGAGTCCTTTGGGTCCTACGACAAACGGAATCTGAAATTTATACGCACGTTCATCATGCTTAAAAGTGGGCAATTTACAGGATATTCTGCAAATACTACGTGGCTCACAGTGTGTGTATGCGACAGGAGTAGCGCAGCATGTCCAGCAATATTTTTGGCTTATATAGTATGTGTGGCAAAGCGATAGCGTATATATTATGTGTTTTTGTAGTGGTCCTGGTGTGTCCTGCCAGAATAGTCTAATAAAAAATCACTTTTCAGTAGGTGAGTTATGTGTGGCGTGTGGGGAGGGAGGGAGGCTGCAGGCTGACACATGTGGCCGCAGGACATTGGGATTTATTTACTTTTTAGATTTGAATTGGAGGCTACAGCTGCAAATGCTGAGTACTTTTGTGCTATTTTCAAGTGGCAAATATAAGTAAAAAATTTAAAGTTTAAGTTTTAGGCAAGTTTTATGTTAAAAATACGATAATCCGAACGTTATTTTTGGATAAAGAATACACTCAAAAAAATAATGTATTTAAAACAAATAAAAATGTCTTTGAAATAAGTACAATTGTAATCGTTTTACGTCCAAAGACATTTGCTTTTGTTTTAAATGAATTCATGTATTTCTTACTGTATGAAAAATATAAAAAATAAGTACAATTTTTAAATAAATTTGTCTTAAAATTACTAAAATTGCAATTATTTAGCTGTCGAGAAAAGTATAGAAAATAAATACATTTTTGTATTTTTAACACAAAAAATGTATTAAAAAAACGTTTTTTATTCTTTTTTCCACTCCTTTCCTTTCCTTTTTTCCTTTCCTTTGTTTCTTTTTACTCGTCTTCTTTTATTTATTATTTATTTACTTCATATAAAGGGTTTTTCAATAAGAGCGCTACAAAAGTTTTTTTTCAAAGGTTTTTCAACAGGGACGCTACAAAAATAGAGCGACAGGGACAGCAAACGCCGCCATATTTCACGCCGCCATTTTGACATTTTTCTTCAGTAAGGTTTGCCATTTCATGATGGAAAAAAAACCCTATAAAAATGTTATTTATATTTCAGTTGCCACTAGCTGGCATCGAACTCCTGAGTCCGGCGTTAAAAGTCCACTGCTCTACCCGTTAGGCTACACATTCATCTCCGTTTGTTTGAGATTTTTCCTTAAAAACAAAATTTGTCAAATATTCAATTTTTCACATTCCAAAAAAAAAACAATTTATTTTAATTTATTGTCGATGCGTCACACATTTTAGTCATTTGATTCAAGATTGTGAATAAATGGTCTGTAGAAAATGAGGTTGATAGTGTAACGGTGAGGACTCAAGTCTTGTACCCGGGAGGAGTGGGTTCAAATCCCGGAAGAAACATTTTTTTTATTTTGTTTTTTTGTAACAAAATATGTATATCAATATTATGCATATTATAGATTAAATAGGCGAATATAATTAAAAGGTTTTAGACAGTTTAAAGATATTTTTTATGTATAAAGACGCATACTAAATTATAAAAACGTATTCGAAGTGAGTTAGGTTCCCTTAGGTTCCTTAAAAAATATTCTTATGTACGAAAAACTCAACCTGACATTAATATTAAATAGGGTTTTGAGGGATATTTCATATTACAATACGATAATTATTTAGTTTCAAATTACCAAAGCAATAAAAAGACAATACATATTTCCTCAGTAATTATATATTGTCACATTAATACCATTTTTAGAACTTCATGTTTTAAAATCACAATATTTCACACAAAACATATAAATGAAATTGGCATATTTTTGCAAAAACAATAGCCCTGGTCATTTATTTAAAGTCTTTAGTTTTCATATATTAATTTATTGCACTTCATTATTTATAAATTTTCCATGTTGTATCACAATAGAAAAATAATGCAAAAACAAATACAAATAACAAGCACAAATTACATATTTTGTATTTTGTATGATATAAGAAAACAAGTACACTTTTCATTAAAAAGTAAGAAAATAAATATAAATGTAATATTAAAAATACATTTTTTTTGAAACAGAGTGTACATATTTAGAGTTATAGATTGGTTTTTTTTTTTAAAGTAGTCAATAGGAAAAATTATTATTTTAATCGGAAAATACCATTAAATACTAGAAAATACCATGGCATTGCCATTGAGTTTATATAAAAGATTTATTTTTTGTATACTATTAAATCAATAATTAATCAATATATGGGCGGGATTGGGTAATGGGCCGTGGCACCTCCCATACAACTTAAACTTTTAATACGATACAACTCGGTATTTAAACTAAATACTAAACAAAAAAAAAACAAAACAAAAAAAAAAACACAACAAAAAAAAGCTAAATCTAAATCAGCAACTAAAACTAAAAGATATACACAGTAGAAAATTAGCGAAAATCAAAAGTAAAAAAAAAAACATATACCAAAAAACCATTATTCTCCTAAAAAAAAAAGATACAAAGTCAAAAATAAAAATAAAACCAAAAATTCAAAATCAAATGAAAAAACCAAAAATTAAAAAACAACAAAACGTAAAACACAAAAACTAAAAGATAAAAAATAAAAATAAACGCAATATAAAAATCCCTAAAAACAAGAGTAAAAGTAAAAACAAAAAAAATACCTAAATAAAAACAAATATACAAAATAAAAGTCAAACGAAAATAAAATAAAAGACCAAAAGCAAATATATAAGCAAAAACACAGAATCAAATGAAAAACTTAATAGAAAATATAAAAATCCAAAAAACAAAATTGAAAACACAAAAACTAAAAGATAAGTTGAAACAAAAACAAATGTAAAAAAACATTAAAAAAAGAACAAAATCAACAAAACAAAATACAAAATCAAAAACAAACGAAAAAAATAGAAAATATTAGCAAAAACACTAAATCTAATGAAAAAAGAAAACAAATAACCAAAAAAATAAAGTAAATCAGTAACAGAAAGTAAAAGAAAAAAAAACAAAGACCCAAAATCAAAAGAAAAATAAAAACAAAAGCAAAAACAACACACAAAGTGATACGCAAAAACACGAAATCAGAAGCAAAAGAATAGAAAAAAACACAAAACTGTTTATTTTTGTATTTTTTCTATTTCTATTAAAAGTAAAAACAAAAAATACAAAAAGAAGTACAAAAACGTCTAATCAAAATCAAAAGAAAGTAAAAACAATAGCAAAAAATAACGAAATCAAAGTCAAACACAAAAACAAAATCAAAAGTAAAAACACTAAATCAAAAGAAAACACACAAAATTAAAACTAAAACAAAAAACTTCTCAAATTATTTATACAATCATATATTATTTGATCATATTAGAAAAAATAATAGCAAGAACACAAAAACAAAAGAAAAACACAATTGAAAATACCCAAAACCAACATCAATAATGAAAGTAAAAAAACAAAAAAAAAACAAAATCCAAATAAAAATATAAACTAAAACAAACAAAAAAATACAAAGTCAAACGCAAATAATAAAACACAATTTAAAGAGGAAATCAAAAACAAATAATCAAATGAAAAACTCAAATTCAAAACTCAAACTCAAATTCAAACTCAAAACAAAACACAAAGTGAAACGCAAAAACACGAGATCAAAAGCAAAATAATAGAAAAAACACAAAAATAAACAGCAAAAGTAAAAACAAAAAAAATACAAAAAGAAATACAAAAACTTCTAATCAAAATCAAAAGAAAGTAAAAACAATAGCAAAAAATAACGAAATCAAAGTCAAACGCAAAAACAAAATCAAAAGTAAAAACACTAAATCAAAAGAAAACACACAAAATTAAAACTAAAACAAAAAAGAAAATATAATAGCAAGAACACAAAAACAAAAAAAAACACAATTGAAAATACCCAAAATCAACATCAATGATGAAAGTAAAAAAACACAAAAAAACCCAAAATCCAAATAAAAATATAAACTTGAACAAACAAAAAAAAATACAAAGTCAAACGCAAATAATAAAACACAATTTAAAGAAGAAAGCAAAAACAAAAAATCAAATGATCAATGATGAAAGTAAAAAATCCAAATTAAAATAAGAATAAAAACAAACAAAAAAAATACAAAGTCAAACACAAATAATAAAACACAATTTAAAGAAGAAAGCAAAAACAAAAAATCAAATGAAAAACTCAAACTTATAGCGAAAAAAAAACATTTATTAAAATATTTATACAATTATATCGTCGGTGATACTGCAATACCACCTATCTACATTTTCGAATACCGCTTACCAAATTAATTTTACGGAAGGAGAAAAATTATTTTAAGTCTCAATTCTGCATTTACTTCTTCACAAATTAAGTAGGAGATACCTCTTAATGGTATTTATCTAATTTGTCCGATCAACATACCATTTAAAACCGGATTATAAGGAAAAATTAGGCGTAATTTTCACAAGTAGTTAGGCGGATTTTCAGTGTCGTCGTCGATTAACAATATACTACATTGTTCAATGAAATATATTAATTTCATTATAATAACAAAAATGAAAACAAAAACACAAAATCAAAAAAAAAACACAATAAAAAAAAACACTAAATCAATATCAAAAACAAAAGTAAAAACAAAAAAATACAAAATCAAAAATCAATAGAAAAATAAAAATAGAAACTAGAACTAGAGCAAAAACAAAGTCAAACGCAAAAAAATCAAAAGCAAAAACACAAAATCAAAATAAAAAAATATTCAAAGCACATTTACCAAAATATTTATACCATTATGTACAATGTACCAATTTGTTTTTTTTTTTTATGTAAAAAAACCTTAAAGTCGAAATCCACTTAAACATCCCACCCCTTGTTGAAATTTCATGATCAGGCCCTACCTCATCAGTTACATGACCAAATTGAACATGTCATGATCGTAACTAAATTTCTACTAGAGACCAAAAACATAATTCATATTATTTTGTCTCAGAAAATCGCATTGAGAATTAATACTCACTTTCCATATTTCGAAACGAACGACGAAACCAAAATTTGATATAAAATTTTTGTTACACAAATTTTGACTTAATGTTTCTTGACCTTTAAAACTTTGAAATTTATCTAAAGTTCCATAACTATCGACTAATAGTTTTTCGTTTCGAAATACAGAAAGATGCTGTAAATCTGAAGGCGTCATATAATCGACAACGTATTATCAAAAGAAACATCAATATTCAAAAAATCGTGCAGTTCAATGACACAAATCAAACTGTTGACCATAAAAGCACATAATAAATTAATAAAAGCCGATATGCTTTCAAAAAGTATTTTTCTATATGTTGTACAACACGCTGACATCCTTCTTAAGTCAAACCAAAAAAAAAAAGGAAGATAAAGTATCATAAAAAATAGTAGATCGTTTTGATCGCCAACCCATTGAAGTACAATTAACATCCGCAAATAAAAACTTTGTGAAACCCGCTGTGCGGCGGCAACACCGAGCCGCCGATATAGACGATGAGGACGATGATGATAATAATAATAATGAGAATGGCGATCGTGATGATCATGAACGTGATCGTTTTGATCGGCGCAAAATTTCCATGAAAATGGCGGCAAACGGCGAGTGTCGTCTGCACTTGACTTTTTGATAGAAGATATCGTTGAAGTCATAAAACGAAGATGACAAAACGTTAAGCGGATTTATTTTGAAAAGTGCTGCATAAGCCGAAAAGTGGTACTGCTTGTGCAGTGGAGAAATTGTTAAGAAGGGGCGGGGGAGAGGCAGAAAAAGAGTGGCTCGGCGGTTCTAAGCTGACATGCTGAGTATCGTAAGACGACGGCATGCGAATTGATAATGCGGTATTGATTTGTGTTGCCAACTAAAGATTTGTGTCAATAATTTATGGTCATGCAGCATGCTACTTAGATTAAGGTTTAGTTTTTTATTTTTTTATATTTCATTTTTAATTTTTTTTTAAGTGTGGTAAACTTGTAATTTTTAATTCTGAAAATCTATACACCAAAAAAATCTATACACCAAATAAAGTAAAATTGTATATAATTTTTTATTTTTTTTTGAAAACAAATTAGTGTATTTTAAATAAATAGTGTGGCTTTTAAATAAATACAATATGTAGTAAAAATAAATGTATATGTATTATTTGATCTACATATTTTATCGAAATATATAAGAAAAAGAAATAAATGCATATGCAGTAATTTTATAACACTTTTCACGAACAAAATTTAAATAAATACAAAATGTAGTTCTTTTTAATACACATGTAGTTGTTTTTTATTCACAATTTGTGGGAGCTTTTAAAAAAGGGCGCAAAATATAGATAAGGTGCAAATTTAAAAGGTGCAAATTTTTGCTTTTACAAAAAAGATGAAAAAAATAGAAAAAAACGCCAATCTCTCCCTCTTGGATCGCACATAAAATCAAATACATATCGTCACTATCATGTCAAATGGTTGAATGTGCAATATTTGACATTTGCGATTTTTTACATTTTTGAACGTAGTTTATCCTCAAGTATGCTGTGCCAAAATAGCGTGTCATTTTGTTGGATATTTCTAGCCACAAAAGACAAAACCAAAAGGGCGAATTTGAAAAATTGTAAATCTTGTCATGCCAAAAGGGCGAATCTTTTCGTTTTTTCGCCATAACTTTTTATTGGTATAAGACAAAATGGTGGTGTAAAGGCATTTATTGTTTGTTTTCAAAGCACCTATCGATCTGCATCATTAATTAAAAATAGTTTGCTGAACATTAATTTGCCATTTGTTATTTGCAGGAAAACAATTTTGGAAAAATATTTATAATTAATGATGCAGATCGATAGGTGCTTTAATAACAAACAATTAATACCTTTACATCACTATTTGATCTTGTACCATTAAAGAGTTATAGCAAAAAAACGAAAAGATTCGCCCTTTTGGCTTGACAAGATTTTCTATTTTTCCAATTTCTGCGTTTTTTTGCTATAATTTTTTATTGGTGCAAGATAAAATAGTGATGTAAAGGTTTTAATTGTTTGATTTTAAAGGACCTATCGATTGGCATCATTATTTAAAAATATTTTTCCAAACATTTTTCCTGCAAATAACAAATGAATGTTTGACAAAATATTTTTAATTAATGATGCCAATAGATAGGTGCTTTAAAAGCAAACAATTAATGCCTTTAGAATACTATTTTATCTTGCGCTAATAAAAGGTTATAGCATAAGAAACAAAAATATTTGCGTTTTGATCAGGATATAGCCTCACAAAATCCGTATTTATAATTCAGTAGGTTGTCCAAATCTAAAGATATTTTATATAAGTTATAATAATTGACGAATAAACTAAAATAACAGAAAAAATTTAAAAAAATATAAATTTTGCTAATTTTTAAAGCACTTCAAACTTTAAAATTTGATTTTCCAATATTTTTAAAAATGCACATTCGCGCCTTTGGCATGACAGTGACGATATTATGTATTTATTTGAAAGATTTTTTTCAGTTTTTGTTGGTGTATATTTCATTATCTATTTTATATATAACATTATCGTTTAATATTTTTATTATTGCTCAAAGTATTTCTTAAGTCACTTTTAATCATTTTCTTGCTTTTATCCATTTAATCCACAAATTGTTCTAAATCTTTGTTTAATTTTTTTGTTATTTTATTTTCCATCTTAATTGCCAACTATAAATTTGCAAAGAGCTTAAAATGAATATCCCTTTAAATTTTATTACAACCTCAATCAAAGCCCCGACTTAATCCTTGCATAAAATGCCATCAATTTTAACCGGTCTCGTTCTCATTCTCTTACTCTGCTCTTCTCTTCCCGTTCCATGATGCAAACAGGTGCGATTGTACTTCTCACAGGTGCCCGATGACAAAGTGCCATACGTAAACAGTCCCGGCGAACAGTATCGAGTGCGACAATTGCTGCACCAACTTCCGCCGCATGATAATGAGGTAAGTGTTGCCAACTTTTTTTTCATATATATATTTTTTGTAGTTATTTCGTATACGATTTAAACTGATTGTCGGAACAAAAAAATAGTCTCGAATTTCAATGGTTATTTTTTGGTTTTATGTTTAACAAGGTCCCGGTTTTTTTTTGTGACTTGTGGGTGATTCTATCAGCTCTGGTTTAGCATTTTCGTGGTGGCAATAAAATCATTTATGGTGGTTATTTGTGTGGTGTGCTGTAATTGCTTATTTATGCTAAAGAGTTCGATTTATATTCATCGATTGAAAAAGATTTATATTATTGAACGCTCATATTAAATTTAAAATGTAAGAGGTTTTATGATCTAAATATATTAGTTTGTAAATCTCCTCAATACAACTGATTAAAATGCACGCAGAGATCATTTTTGCGAGATCATTATTGTGTCAAACATATAATTAGAAGTCATGTCTAATTGGATTGCCAATTGTATAGTTGATTTTCATTATAATTCCATAATTTGAAAGATTATTTTGCCGTTTATACTATAATTTATAAAATAATACAATTTTCTTAACTAGAATTATGATTGTAATGAAGTTTGTAATAAAGTTCATGAATAAAAGTAAGATTGATAGAAAATTACGTCGATCGGTTTTCTTCTTTTTGGGATTTCTCTTTTGCATTAAACATTACTGAAACACGAATCAATTTCTCCTTTCCAATTTCAATCAAATATTATGTATGAAATTTCAAAACTCTTCTCGAGATAATATTTCTGGCATTTTTCATAAATATTTCATATTTCCGGCACAGTTATATGGAAGATTTCTTATGTATGAAATTTCAAAACTCTTCTCGAGATAATATTTCTGGCATTTTTCATAAATATTTCATAAATATTTCATATTTCCGGCACAGTTATATGGAAGATTTCTTGAAGTATCTAAGATAAGTGTTTTCATTTCAAAGAATATATATACTTTTCCATACCGGAGATGCTTTTTTCAGGGTGTTACAAACGGCGTACCAAACTGAATATACCCTTTCACTCTTAGTGTAGGGTATAAAAATTATCAACGTCGGGCAGGTTATCAAATTATAATTTTTAGCAGGCTCAGGGTAGTTTAGAAATATTTTATCGAAAGATTTCAAGCAGACAAAGGCGCAGTTTGTATCAAAAGCTGTCTGTTTTCCGCCCGTTGCCAAAAATATGCCGAGAATATACCGGAAAATTAGACAAAATTTGAAAACGTACCATACGCTTCCAAAAACTTCAATTTATCTGAGTGTTTGACGGAAATATTCCTGAAAATACCACATATTTTGTCTCAAGGCGGATTTTGTATCAAATACCCAGTATGCCATTCGTTTCGATATCGTTACGAGATCAATGTGAGAAGGGAGAGAATTTACACGATATCGGAGACTTTATCGTTGCTATATCAAGCGTCAAATTGGACCTACAGGGTAGGTTGATATCGTACGTTCTGTCGTAGTTTTTTCGGTACAAGAATTTTTTTGAAATCGGAACGATATCGAACAAAAAAACGATGAATGTTCGAGATTGCTTTGAAAAGTATGGCGATTTCGATGCGATTAGCAGGTAAATATTGAATCTTTCCTAGACCCTGCCAAAAAGGTTGAAACAGTTTAGAAGCATTTTTTCGAAACAGACAAAGGCGGAGTTCGTATCACAAGCTGTCGGTTTTCTTCCCGTTTCCAAAATATGTCGTGAATCTGCCATTAAATTTCACAACTTGCTATACACTTCCCAAAATATTCCATTTATCTGTGTGTTTGCCGGAAAAATTCTGGAAATATTCCTGAAAACTGCTGGAAATTTTGTCTAAGGTTGTAAAAGAAAATGAATGTACGAGAAATTTTAAAAAATAGATAAAGCAATGACATCGAACTTTTTTTTTATCGAAGTAATTCGTGAAAGCTTCGAGGCTTCGAAGTTTTCCGAGACATGACGGACTGGGTACTGTCTGCACGTTTCCAAAATATGTAATCTGCTTTAAAATGTCCATAAAATTTGATAATATGCCATACGCCTCCGACAACTTCGATTTATTCCTGAAAAATGCAAGAAATTTTGTCTCGGGTAACTCTGCATTTGTCTGTTCTTGTCAAAAAAAAGATTCCAAACTTCCGCGACCCTGCAAAAAATTCTATCTATCTAAAATGTTATTTACGGTTTCCAAATCTTCCAATTGCCTGTGTACTTCCCGAAAATATTTCAAGAAACATTGCAGAAATATCAAGAAATATGGAAATAATTGATGTCGAGAAGGTTATATGTATTTTGTGACGGGCATAATACTGTCATCTTTTCATGAAAAATCCGACATTAGCTGCTCAAAATCTTACAAAATAATGGGACTAAATTGCAACGACCCTGCCAAAAGAAAAAAATGATTCTATTGTTCTTAAATTGTTTGAAACTTCATACGAATTGTACAATTTAAAGGGGAATTACATGTCTTAAATACTCATGGAATTTTTCTTTTTTTGCAAACATTCGATGCAACAGATTCAATTGTTATCCATTTAAAGGGTTTTTCAATAAGAGCGCTACAAAAGTTTTTCTCATGGGTTTTTCAACTGGGACGCTACAAAAGTAGAGCGACAGGGACAGCAAACGACGCCATATTTCTTGCCGCTAAAGTAGAGCGACGGGGACAGCAAACGACGCCATATTTCTTGCCGCTCTTTTGACATTTCTCTACAGTAAGGTTTGCCATTTCATGAGGGAAAGATATACGAGCCAACAACGAGTCGAAATTATTAAAATTTACTACCGAAATTCGAATTCGTATATCTCTCCCCCATGAAATGGCAAACCTTACTGAAGAGAAATGTCAAAAGAGCGGCATGAAATATGGCGTCGTTTGCTGTCCCTGTCGCTCTACTTTTGTAGCGTCCCTGTTGAAAAACCCTTTATTAAAAAAGTTTTTTTTTTGGAATTTGTCAGGGAATTTCACTAAATTTCTATGAATGTAATGTAATTAGAAATTTGTAGATTGAGATCATAGCTTTAATTTTAAATAGTTAAAAACAAATTATAAATAATAAAAAAATAGAAAATCTATTTTTCATATAAAACGCTATGAAAACTAGATACAAAAATAAAACTGAGTTTTAAAAATTACTTCCAAATGGATGGAATGGCGAACTCCAGTGTGGCACTAGTAAAAATTAACATTTTCAGACTTGATGTTAATACTTTGTTAATCAGGTATTAGTAAACGATCTTTTTTAGTAATGAATTCGCTAATGATTAGATCAAATTTAAATAATTATTCAAATTCAGTGCTGAATTCACTCCTCAGTTTTCAGGTCTGAATAATTTCAATACTTCCGAATTGATCTGAGTACTCAGGACATTTAATTCAGAGAGGAATACTGGTCTAAATTGTTCAAATTTAAATTACAACTAACACAGACCTGGTGGAGCAAAACAAGTTTCATATTTGAGATCATCGATCCGGATTATTCTGAATAATATAAATACATTTTTATTACAATATCTCTTTTAATTCCAAACCGAGTCGACAATATTATAAAATTCAAATTTGTATTACTGAGTCTATGCCTACGAAAGAACACTCGTCTGGCAGTTGCCTGCCTTGCAATTAAAATAACACGCACTTCTGCACTTGCCACCTCGTCGACATCCTTTCCCTCAGAATTCATGGTAAATTCGAACCAGCTCCAATCTAATTTCACAACTAAACAGTGTAGCCTGCACAAAATTGCACAAAATTCCCACAACCTAACCAAACTACGACGTTCTTTTTACGCATTTCATTACGTATTTAAATCAAATACGAAAATACGGCTACCATATCAGATAACGGCCGGCCGTCATTGATGCCGAAGTGTGGGAGGGATATTGTGGTTCTACTGACCATGTTCAGTCAACCGCATAGCAATCTCGTTTACATTACGTAACAGTAGTAGCGAAACGTTACGTACTGCCAGAATTTACAAACGGCGTAAACTGGCAACCGAAAATTTGACCAAAGACCAAACCGGACATGAGTGCAAAATGCCAGAAAATTTCAATTCAAAGCGTATGAATAGGGGTTCCGTTCGTTTGGCATAGCAAAGACAGGGACAGAGGCATTGCCGCAACTACACGATAGTGGAACAAGTACGAGCCTTGTGACACCGATACTTATATACGAAAATTTGCATATAACAGGCACTGATAGGCAAACCCACGGTACAGCCAGAGAGCTACCGTTCTTCGGCAGACGCCTCTTTTAAGTCGCGCGACGACGACGACGAACGTCGTACGTCACTGCGTACAGTGCCTACCGAACCAGTTGATGCGCCACGAGGTGCTCGCATAGAATTGGGTGATATGCCGGTATATTCCTAGAGTTTATTTTCATAGATGATTTTAAGTTTTTCCTCACTTTTTTTTTTGTTTGTTCTTCTTTCTAATTTTTCTTGGTCCACTACAATATGTTTTGCTGTCATTTCAGGTTCGTTACTGTCACTCATTGACCGATGAGGAACGCAAGGAACTTCGTTTATTTTCGACTCAACGCAAACGTGATGCCCTGGGACGTGGTAACGTCAGGCAGTTGATGAGTGCTCGACCATGTGATGGCGTAAGTAAAAAGATTTCCGATGATGATGTTGTTGACGATGATGATATAGAAACGGTTGATAGTCCAGTCCAGAGTGCAAAGTAAACTGTGAAGTAAGGTGATTCGTAGTGTGCAAACTTTGCTAAATTTGCAAATAGTTTTAAAACAAGGAATGTAAGATAATGAAAATCGGTAGCTAGGCTCTAGATCTAATCTTGGAACCTTTAAATTCCATAAAAAAGTTTGCATTAAAAAGTAAAAAACTGTAGATTCGAATCTTGATATCGGCAATCTTATCTATATCTATATCATATTTTGTTATTCGGGGAGTATTTTTTAGTCTTTTCCGCAATTTTAAATTTAATTCCAATATACGCAACTTTTTGAGTTTTTTGGGTTTTTCAAAGTGTATAACCCTAGTAGAAATTTGCCCGATGCGCCATCGGGAAATGATCGGTTTTTCGTTGGGTAAGCCCTATTAGAGAAAATATGATCATTGCCTTTGCATGCCCTTATCATGCTTACCATATCAGGGTTTACATTATCTAAACAGTCAATGTTCCCGATCATAGCTACATTATTTGTTCCTCATAACGAAATTAGTATCAGGCAATGAACGAGATTAATGAGAGAAACCCTATTATGCTCGGGCTCAGACAAGGCTATTGTCGGGGAAATATTAAAATGGAGAATTTTGTTCCCATACAAAAAATATGCCAGAAAACTGACTTTAAAACTCCACAATATTTGTCCCTAATACACACTTTCCAAAATCTTCCAATTACTTGTGGGTTTGCCGCAAATATATTAGAAAAATTGCAGACATTTTGTCTCGGAACCCCAGACAAAATTTTTTGTATGGTCGAAGCAGTTTAGAAATACTATTTCTATATATTTCAAACAGCGAAAGGCGGACTCTATATTACAAGCTGTCTATTTCCTGCGCGTACCCAAAATATACCAAGAATCTACCAATAAAATTCCTCAAAATTTGACAACCTGCTCTACACTATCGTAAATATTCCATTTATCTGTGTGTTTGCCGGAAATATGCCCGAAGTATTCCTGTAAAATGTCATAAATTTTATTTTTAATACAAACACCGCCATTGACTGTTTTAAGTTTGCCGATAAAATGATTCTAAATTTTCTCGAGTCTGACAAATATTTTATATATGCCTTCCATAATCTTCCAATTGCCTGTTTGTTTGCTGAAAATACCCCAAATATACCAGAAATATGCCAGAAATGTTTTCTCGGGAATTCAAGACCATATGGCAAGCTCAGGACAGTGAAGCAAAATTTAATGGAAAAATTTCAAGGAGACAAAGACGGAGTTTGTATGGAATGCTGGGAATCGGACTTTCGCAAACTTAATAACCTGCCATATATTACCAAAAATCATCCAATTATCTGTGTGTGTCAAAAATATGTCGAAAATAATTCAGAAATATGCCAAATATGTTGTCTCGGGTATGTGATTCAATTTTGCGGAATTCTAATGATGGATTCACGGCATATTTTGGGTACTCGAATAGAACAGACAGTTTTTGAAACAAAATCCGACTTTTTCTGGATTTATAAACAATCCGAGACAAAAGTTGAAGCATTTTTGAGGAATATTTACGGCATATTTCGGATAAACCAACAGATAAATGGAATATTTTGGGAAGTGTATAGCAAATTGTAAAATTTTGTGGAATTTTATTGGCAGATTCACGGCATATTTTGGGAACGGGCAGAAAAAAACAGCTTTTGATACAAATTCCACCTTTGTATGTTTGAAATATGTCGATATAGTGTTGAGAAAATGTTTCTGAACTGCCTCGATCCTGCCCAAAATTTTGTCTTGGGTTGTTGTAAAATTCGATTGCATTTTAATGGCATATTCACGCCATATTTTGAGAATGGGCAGAAAACAGACAGCTTTTGATAAAAACTTCGCCATTGCCTGTTTGAAATATGTCGAAAAAATGTTTCTGAACTGCCTCGATCCTGACCAAAATTATGTCTGGGGTTGTTGTAAAATTCGATTGCATTTTAATGGCATATTCACGCCATATTTTGGGAATGGGCAGAAAACTGACAGCTTTTGATAAAAACTCCGCCTTTGTCTGTTTGAAATATGTCGAGAAAATATTTCTGAACTGCCTCGATCCTGCCCAACATTTTTGTCTGGGGTTGTTGTAAAATTCGATTGCATTTTAATGGCAGATTCACGCCATATTTTGGGAATGGGCAGAAAACAGACAGCTTTTGATAAAAACTCTTCCTTTGTCTGTTTGAAATATGTCGAGAAAATGTTTCTGAACTGCTTCGACCCTGCCAAAAATATTGTCTGTGGTTATTATGCTGAATACTCTCTGAATATTATGCCCACACAATTGATAAATTTGCATTTAAATCTTTAAAACGTATTAGTTTTTTTAAGAGACATGTTTTCTGTACATTTTACATCATTTGGTAAATTCTAGAAGTTTTTAAACTATGTTTTAAATTCGCACCTCTACAAAATCCAAATCTCTGCCAATTACAACAAATCATTTCACAAAATACATACCCTATCTATTCCTAAATCATTTGACAAATGAACAAAAAAAAAATAAGAAAACTCCTGTCCACGCCAATTTAGGCAACTACCAAACCCAAGTAACGTCAATGCAATTAGTTAGATTTAATTAGCCAAGTTGTAACTAACAACGAAAACAACTGCACCAACAAGTGCACGGGGTACGTGCCGATGTCAGCAGTCACCCACCTCCTACACAGTTGACCAACTGCTGCCACTGGACTGGCGACAACACACGTTAACATCGTTTTGGCCAAGTGCAACAGTACATGGCCAAACAACTGGGAAAACTATTGAAACTTTTTTCTTTTTTTTTGCTGTTTCTCATTTTTTTCTTTTTCTTCTCATTTGTCTTTCTTCTATGCCAACTTCTACCAACTTCTACCAAATTCCACCAACACCGGCTGCTCTTCGACCGCTGTGCTAAAATCCAATTACAGTGCGACGAATTAATATCAACCGGCGACATTGCAGTCTTTGCGACACGCCTCGGACCGAATGCCTCCTGGCATCCGGGATGTTTTATGTGTTGCGTCTGTCATGAGCTGCTGGTGGATCTCATCTATTTTCATCGTGACGGACGCCTCTATTGTGGGCGACATCATGCAGAGACACTGAAACCAAGATGTTCGGCGTGCGACGAGGTAAGTGTTGCGAAGTTCATGGGCTAAATTACGATGGGGTGAAAGAGAATGGGTTAAATGAGCACAACAGGGTGAGAGATTAGGAGTAATTTTTAAGGAGTTGGTATGCGAAATCTTTGGAAAGAAGAGTATATGGAGAGGGTGAAAATTACCAGGTAGTATAAATTGTGCTATAGAATTTTAAGAGAAATATTATGATATAAGTAGGCGTCTGATATATAGGGGAGCTACGTATGGATTCAAAACATTTCAAAATATAGGGAATAGGCAGTATAATATACGATTATTATAGTAACTATTGGGAAATAGGAAGATAATTGGGTGTTTATGACATAACAGCTTTTCCTGAAGACATCTAGAGAAGTGTATGGAAATTAAGGGTATGTTCAAAGCCGCAGAGGTTTGTAATAAATGAATAAATTACCGAAATAAACTGTCTGGCTTTTTCGATTATTATAATAACTATTGGGAAATAGGAAGATAATTGGGTGTTTATGACATAACAGCTTTTCCTGAAGACATCTAGAGAAGTGTATGGAAATTAAGGGTATGTTCAAAGTCGCAGAGGTTTGTAATAAATGAATAAATTTACCGAAATAAACTGTCTGGCTTTTTCTGGAGTATTGGACGTATATTTTCAACAAACACACAGATAACTAGAAGATAATTGGAAACGGTTGACAGCCCTAGACAATATTTTTGGCAGACTCAAGGCAGTTTAAGCAGACAAAGACAAAGTTTGTATTAAAAGCTGTCTGTTATCACCCCGTTCTCAAGATATGCCACGAATCTTCTTTTAGAATTCCCTAAAATTTGATAATCTGCCATACATTTCCCACAAACTTCCATTTATCTGTTGGTTTTCGGGAAATATGTCGGAAAATGGGGAGGTTATCAAATAAGGAGGAATTTTAAAGGCTGATTCCCGACATATTTTGATTTCGTGCGGATAATATTCAGTTTTTGAAACAAACTTCTCACTTGTCTGCTTAAAATCTTTCGTTTTTAAATTTCCTCGACTCTACCAAAAACGTAGTCTACGTACACTTCCCACAAACTTCCGGAAATATGTCGGAAAAGGGGGAGGTTATCAAATAAGGAGGAATTTTAAAGGCTGATTCCCGATATATTTTGAGTACGGGCAGATGATATTCAGTTTTTGAAATAAACCTCGCTTTTGTCTGCTTAAAATCTTTCGATAAAATGTTTTTAAATTTCCTCGACTCTGCCAAAAACATTATCTACGTACACTTCCCACAAACTTCCATTTACATGTGTGTTTTTCAGAAATATGTCGGAAATTGGAAGTTTATCAATTTATGAGTATTTTTAAAGGCAGATTCTCGACATATTTTGGTTACGGGTGGAAAATGAGCAGTTTTTGATAGAATCTTACGATCAAATGTTTCCTAACTTCCTTGAATCTGCCAAAAATTTTGTCTGTGAATTGTCTATGAATGAGTAAAATGCCTGGGAGAGTACGAAATGGTATATATCAGAAATATGAAGGGGTGAAATATGTAATGATAGAGTCAATATTTAAAACAGGGACCGCAAAGAATAGAAACCGGAATCGCAACCGTAGAATAGAGTCAGTCCTGATTTTTAAAGTGAATGTCATAAGAAGTAGTCACCAAGTAGTTTACCAAAGAGTAGATTAGCCTAAAATACGACCATGAGTATGAGTATTTACAAAAATTGGGAGTTAATATTGAGAGTTTATAATCGGGAATATATGATAATAAGGTAAATGATTAGATTAGCTTCGAGTAAAATGCCTGGAAGAGTACGAAATGGAATATATCGGGAAAATGAAGGAATCAAATAATAATAGAGTAAATATTAAAAAAAAAGATCGCAAAGAATACGAACCGGAATCGCAACCGTTTGATTTTCAGGAACCGTATTCGGAACCGTTATTTTAAAATGTGTGTAACCGGAAATGGAACCTTAACCCTTATATTTTTCTTGGATGGAAACGGAACTGGAATCGCTATTTTCTAAAATCATGGAACCAGAACCGATAGTCCAAAGGGCCTCAGTTCGTGATTTAAAATAGGTTAAGAAGATACAAATTGTCGCGAAAAAATAGTGACATAGGAGGACAATAATATATATGTGGGAATAAATATCGGAAAAATATTGGAATGAAATAGTTAAAGATGATGGTGTTGAATATTAGTAGAGTATGAGTGCGGAAGGAAATATAGGAAAGATGTAGAATATTGAATAGACACGGATGATGCAGAATTCAAGTCCAATCAGTGCGAAGAGAAGGGTATATGAAAAAGGTGTATATAGAAAGAGGTTAACTGGGGAGCTGTGCTGAGGTATATCTAAAGGAGAATGGGCGGTATTTGTTTATGCGGACTGTCGAGTACAAAGCAACGGGTATAAATACTAGTAGGAGCAAGAACATGATTTTGTTACAAGTGATTTGAATTCGACGAATTAACGGGTGACAGTAGAAACATTCGATAATATGTGATCGGCCAGCACAAGAGACGAAAATAAGGGTGTTAATAACTAGAGTAAGAAAAATGATATAAGTTAGTGTTTAGAATTTTAGTATTTACAAAAGTATGTATTTGAAATATTCAAGATTGTGTCATGTAGCTTGTTTGTTTGCCAGTGATTGAAAGTCATGAAAGTGCTGCGGTGTAATTTGCAGGTGTTGAAATTGGCATCATATCAATTTATAAAGCAACACCGAACTTTGTTCAAAGTCAAAGCTCTAATGTCTGCGAACTTCACACAACTTTTATTACCGGAATCTGTGCAGCAAAACTTTCACCAACATATTGCACTGTAACCACAAACAGACCAATGACACTTTCGCCGCCACTTTAAAACAAACTTTGTCAACAAGTTTTAAGCCAACATTCTCACAGTTTCCTTCTTTTATTCTATTCCTTTTCCTATGTTTTATGTCAACTCCTGCACAGATAATCCTAGCCGACGAGTGCACGGAGGCCGAAGGACGTGCCTGGCACATGAATCACTTCGCCTGTCAGGAGTGCGACAAGCAGCTGGGCGGCCAACGTTACATCATGCGCGAGGGCAAGCCGTACTGTCTGCTCTGCTTCGATGCCATGTTCGCCGAGTACTGTGACTTTTGCGGCGAAGCCATTGGCGTCGATCAGGGTCAAATGAGCCACGACGGCCAGCATTGGCATGCGACAGACGAGTGCTTCTCGTGCAACACATGTCGCTGCTCGTTGCTGGGACGTGCCTTTCTGCCGCGACGTGGCGCCATCTACTGTTCGATAGCGTGTAGCAAAGGGGAGCCACCCACACCCTCGGACAGCTCGGGCACCGGCATGTTTACGGCGACCACAACGACAACGTCGCTGACGACACCGCCGCCCACAACGACGCCGACGCAACGCGTGCGTCCACAGACGCGCATACCCAGTAGCCATGCGTCGAGTTCGCCGCCCATGTCGCCGCTACAGCAGCAACAGCATCAGCAGAACTTCAATCAGGCCATGTATCAGCTGCAGAGTCAACAGATAGCAGCCGGTATTGGTATCGACGGCGGCGGCGGTCTACTCGCCTTGGGCATGTTGGAGAGCTGTCCGCAAAACTATCCGCCCTCGGATTCGGACGGCGGCGTCGTCAAGGATATTGAGCATGTGCGTGGTGGCGCAATTGACCCCAATGCTGACTACACCGACTACTCGTGTGGCGCTCCCTCTACATCCTCGCAAAATCTCTCGCCGCTGACGTCGCCCGGCGACTTTGGCAGCGGTACGCATCCACAACTGCTGCTGCCAAAACCAATGGAGCTGCAGCAGGAGGCCGCCTATAACTTCCACGAGATGTCGCTGAACTTGGATGCTGCCTGGGCGGCAAAGCCGACACCGCCAACGCTTGCCGGCGGCGGTTATCCACGTCATCTGCAGCATGCCAGCAACAAATTGGATACTGCGTTGACCTCCAGCCTGCCGGAGCTTTCTGCAAAATCAGCACCGCCTACTTCTGCGTCGGCGGCTGCAACGCATATGCAACACTTAGCTAACTCACAACAACAATTTGCGCCGCATTACAGTGACATCGGCTCACCGCCACCCTCCGAGGTGCCCGATTTGCCAACGCCAAACTTGTCGCTAGCCTCTACTGCGCTGCCTGAACTCTTAAGTTCGCCAACAGCCTCGGGCGGTGAACGTTCCTCCTATACATCGCCACAACAGCCGACAATACATCCGGTCTCCATACTCTCGGGCGCCTCATCCTCCTCGCCCATGAGCGGCGGCACCAATGCGGAAGGTAAAAAGAAGGGCGTACGCTTCGAGGGCATACCGGATACATTGCCGCGTTCGCGCAGTTACACCGACCATGGCCATGGTACTGGGGGTAGTAGCGCCGCTGCTGTCGCAGCAGATGCGCATCGCAGTCATCACGGCGGCACAACGCATTCGCGAAGACGTCGCAGACGCAAATCCTCTACAACGTCCGGACATCGTGCGCATCGCACACATTCGACGACGCGCGCCGATACTTATGCGACGGCGCAACCGCTATCCGCCTCCTATCAGGCACCGCCAACGCTGCATCAAACCAACGGCAGTCATCATCAGCACCGCCATCAACAGCCAGGGCCGCTGCCGCCACAAAATGAACGTGATGACGAGTCGGATGACGCCTCGAGCATCTGTTCGACCTGCTCCTCAAGTTCGTCCTCGTCCGAGGATTACATGATGATGTATCAGGTGCCGCAGCGGCGGCACTATGGCGGCGTACGCGTCAGCTACGTGCCCAACGATGCGTTGGCCTATGCAAATGAACGCGATCGCGATCGCAAACGGAAGCCATCGCAAGACCAGGGCGACAAGGACAAGAACTGCATCATATCGTGACGTGTTCGTTGGAGCCGCCGCAGAGGCGCCGAATGGCAGAACTTAATGCGTAGTTATTAAAGTGATGCCCTAAGCATTCAGCCAGAGTGAAGTAAAGAATAGGAGGAAAATAAGTGGAAAAGAAGCGGAAAAAGAAGAGGTAAAAAAGGAAGAGCAGAGATCTCAGCACAATTGGCTACAAAAATGAAGGACAAAAAAAGATGCAAAAGTCATTATGAAATTTTAGCTTCCAGCACTGCCAATTAAGGGTTCTTCTTGACAACAACAACATCAATATATCTATAATAACAACAAACACATAGTTCGTAGTAACGTAGTTTTTAGTTGCGTGCCAAGTTCGTCAGCCGGATCGACGCATTTTTGGAATGCGCTTCAAAAAATATTTTAAAAATCTTAAATGAAAAATTAAAAAGTTCAAAGAGGTTCGTTTAACGAGTGGTATTTACAACAACAATGTATAGAATTATTACAACTATTTTAATAGTTAGTTAAGTTCTTAAGTCAGGGGAGTTTTATAAAGGACGTCAGAGCAATACTTTGTTGGAAACAAATCGAAATTAAGAGGTACTTAAATTGTGAGACTTTTTTAAATTACTTTGTAAAATTGTTTTACTATATCTTAACATTGCTTTAAGATATATTGTCGAATAATACATTTTGTTACACAGAAAAAAAATTCATCAATATGATGAATTTATTCATAAATATTTTGAATTTTTCTACCAACTACCAGATTCATCAAATTGCTACCACCAATCTAAAGGACATGTTGATGAATGCTTTCATTATAAAGGGTTTTTCAATAAGTGCGCTACAAAAGTTTTTTTCAAGGGTTTTTCAACAGGGACGCTACAAAAGTAGAGCGACAGGGACAGTAAACGACGCCATATTTCTTGCCGCTCTTTTGACATTTCTCTTCAGTAAGCCATTTCATGATGGAAAGATATACGAGCCAACAACGAGTCGAAATTATTAAAATTTACTACCGAAATTCGAATTCGTATATCTCTCCCTTACTGAAGAGAAATGTCAAAAGAGCGGCAAGAAATATGGCGTCGTTTGCTGTCCCTGTCGCTCTACTTTTGTAGCGTCCCTGTTGAACTTATTCATACTAACGAACATCATAGTGAAGAACGAAATATTCAATACAATGAATTTGAATCGTCTTATTAATGAATATAATCATAATATTTATGAATAATTTAAAAGTTTATTTTTTACGAATTTTTCAAAAAAAAATTTTTTTTTTGAAAATAATGTCTTTAAAAAAAATGTTGTTGAAAAAAAATGTTATTAAAAAAAAATTTCGAAAAAAATAATATCCGAAAAAAATGTTTTTCTTCCGATATTTTTTTATTCAAGCTAACTTTTTCCAAATAAAAAATTTCAAAAAAAAAATTCGATCATTTTTTTTAAATTTTTTTAATATAGTTTTTATAAATATAACTTTTTATAATAAATATATTATAAAACATTTTACTAATTTATGCATGCCGAGCAAGCATAACATACAAGAACTACTTGAGAACTGAGAAGTACGGAAAAAAAATAACAAAAAATAAATATTTTGATTAAAATTTGGTTTGATGAACAGCATTCTTCAATATGAAGTACATATATTTCGTATTTTATGTTTTTGTTCATTAATATGATGAAACGTACACTTCACATAAATTTCAGCATATTGTGAAACACTTCTTCGACAGTTATCAATCGTTCATCATATTTATAATAGCAATCATAACATTGATGTCGTTAGTGATTAATAATATGAACGGTTCTTCAATACAATGAATCATGGTTTAAAGAATGGAATTCATAAATATGATGTACATTTTTTTCTATGTAGAGATGCTTTGACATTAAAAGTAATCGAAATGATGGAAAATAAACTTCTAAAACTGTAGATGAATTCGTCACAAATGCAAAATCGATGAGTTTTACTTATAACAACAAAATTCTATTAAAGTTCAAAAAACTTTCTTCTTAATATTAAACGAAAAAATGACTGTAACATCTTAAACACATATTTGGCACTTTGCACTACTAGATTCAAAGAAGTTACTTTCGCGACTATCAAATCAATATGGTGTAGTGAATTTTGCAGCCAATAATGGATATATTATGCCACTGATTGCAGCAATAATATAATTTTTATCAAATTAGCAACAATTTTAAAAAATAGCTTATTGTGATCTAACTAATGTCAAAGTATTGATGAGCAAAAAATGCAAGACTCTTGTTCTCGTTCATGTTCTTGCAGTTTTTGCAAAACAAGATCGACATTCCGATGTAAGGACAATAGCAAGAAGTTCTATTGATAAACTAAAAACACTCTTGTTCTCGTTCTTGCCGTTTTTTCAAGAACATGATCGACATTCCGGGAAGCAAAAAACGACCCTGGAAAAAGAAACGACCTTCAAGAACTAGAGTAAGAAATTCTTGCATTTGATCATCACTGTGCTAGAGACGAGCAAAAAAAATGCAAAATTCTTGTTCTCGATATTGCAGTTTTTGCTGGAAGAAGATCGACATTCCGCTGGAAGAATAAAAACGGTTCTGCAAGATCAAGAGCAAGAACTGCTTGCATTTGATCATCACTATGCCGAAAAGATAGGTTCACTCTTTGTTGGAATACTCAAAATAACAGAAAAGCTAAATTATAAGACATGGAAAAGGTTGAGTTAATTTGAAAAAACTATCGCCATAAATTGTTGCAATTTTACTGCACCAAATCATAATATAATAATTTTGTCTTGCTGCGCATATTTTAGTTTTGAAAAATAGCTTTTTTTTTATCTAACTAATGTTGGAATATTGATGAGCAAAAAATGCATGACTCTTGTCGCGTTATTGTTCTTGCAGTTTTTGCAAGAACAAGATCGACATTCGTATGTAAGAACAAGAACGACTCTGCAAGAACAAGATAAAGAATGTTTTGCATTTGATATGCCGAAGAGATAAGTTAACTTTTTGTTGGAATACTCAAAATATCAAAAAAACTTTAATTAACTTTAATGCACCAAAACATAATTTTAATTTTGTCGGGCAGCGCAAATTTTAGTTTTGCGCTATAACTTCTAGATTTAAAGAAATTATTTTCTTGTTTAGCAAATTCATTATGAACGATATATTCTTCTTGATTCAAAGAACTTAATTTATTGGCTGCATAAAAGCAATGATAATTTGATTTTTCGATGTTCATCTTTTTGTTTTTCTTTAATATAACAAGTTAGTTTTCTAGTACTAAGAAAAACAGACAGACTACACTATGAAAAAGCAGTTCTAAAATTAAATAAATATATTCTAAAATAAATTAAATGAAATATAGTGTAGTGTATCTTTTCTGTATGTCAATATGGTGAAATTATTACTTCGCGAAAACGAAAACAAATTGTTTAACAAAAAAAGATATTGAGCAAAATACTTCTTAAGTTGCAGAAGTTATGTACATGCATTCAACAACTCTTTTTCATATTTATTAGAAATATACTTGAACGCCAAGTTAATGATCTTCTAAAGATACATAATCGTACAAATTTTACTGTAAAGATATTTAATTTTAAAGTACATTGTATTAAAAATAAAAGATTATTACATATAAAAGTCTAAAATGAAATTATTTTATTGTAAAATTAATTAATTGAAAATTTTAACTCTTCAACATCATTTCATAAAGTCACATTTAAACGTATATTTTCTGGTAAACATTATATATATTTTTTTTTTAATAAATATTTTATTTCTAAGATATATAAGATCAAAAAATACACTACTTATTTTTAAATTACAATATTTACGTAGTACTTTTAAGATACTTTAGTATTTAATTTTAATAATTATTAATTTAGTGATAATAAATAGTTCTTAAACATTTCCTTTAAGCGTACAATAAATAGTTTTAAAACGAACATTTCATATCACGTGAAACATTCGCAAATACTTTTTAATATTTAAAAAATTCAATAAAAACTAATAAAAAGAACTATAAAAACTACAAAACTTCGAAAGTCTCTCCACCATACTAAAAAAAAAAAATATATATTTTATAACTTCTTGGTACACAAAACAATAATTTAAGCAAAAAGTATTAATATTTTTGTAGAGTTTTATATATAATACAATAGATGCTGTTAAGTGTTTTGCAGTTCCCTATAGATATATATTTATTATATGGATATAGATAGCCTATTGTAAGAAACGTATTTTTGTAGTTTTATAACACAGTATTTAGCCATTAAAATTAAGTAATGTTTAAACATTTATTTATTGCATATACATTTATATAACTTATTTTAGTGTAAGTTTTACAAAATAAATACTACTAAAAACTAATTCTATATTGTGTTTACTTTTTATTTTTTGTTTGTTTTGGATCTGTGTTAAGTAAAACCAAGCGGTACCATGAAATAGAAAAACACTAATTCCATATTCATTAAAAAAAAAAATAATATATAGTACACTGAGAACTAAAGAATTGGTATAGAACGCATTATAAATAAAACTGGGTATATATGAAATTCAGTCTTACTTAAAAACTTCAAAAAATTCAAAGTTTCTTTTAAATTGTCTTTATACTTTACTAGCTGGACCCGTACACGACTCGTGCAAAGATTTTGTGAATGCAAGGTTATGGAGCAATTTTATTAATATAAATAACATTTTTATTATTTATATCAGGGACCCGTAAACGTATTTTTTATTAGTTTTATAAATGTAGTAACCAATACCAAACTAATTCTCCGCTAAAACAACTTTTCTCATATACAATTCTTTCTCAGACTGTGCATCCCCGTAGAATTCTTCCCAGTAGAATTCTTTCCCGTAGAATTCTTCCCCGTATAGTTTTTCCCAGTAGAAGTTTTAGTGAGGTTAGTTTTAGTGAGGTTAGTGTTAGTGTGGTGAGTTTTAGTGAATTTTAGTGTGGTAAGTTCAAGTGTAGTGAATTTTATTGTTTTGTGTTTTAGTGTGTTCAATTTAAGTGTGGTGAATTTTAGTGTGGTCAGTTTAAGTCGATGAATTTGAGTGTGGTGAATTTTAGTGTGGTGAGTTTTAGTGTGGTGAATTTTAGTGTGGTGAGTTTTAGTGAGGTGAATTTTTGTGTGGTGAATTTTAGTGTGGTGAATTTTAGTGTGGTGAATTTTGGTGTGGTGAGTTTCAATGTGGTGAGTTTTAGTGTGGTGAGTTTTAGTGTGGTGAATTTGACTGTGGTGAATTTTATTGTGTTGAGTTTTAGTGTGGTGAATTAGAGTGTGGTAAATTTTAGTGTGGTGAATTTTAGTATGGTGAGTTTTAGTGTGGTGAATTTTAGTGTGATGAGTTTTAGTGTGGTGAATTTTAATGTGGTTGATTTTGTTTTCTATCCTTTTTTATTTTTCTGTTGTTTTTGAGTTATTGCTTAAGTTTTGTGCTTTTACTTTTGTGTTTGATTTTTGCTTTTGTGTTTTTGCTTTTGTATTTTTTTTTTTGTATTTGAGTTTTTTTGTTTCATCTTCTTAGCTTGTGTATGTGCCGAGATATGTCGTTTTGAAAGTTTAGGTTGTATGGGAGGTGCCACGCCCCTTTGCCCAATCTCGCACATATATAGCCTATGACACCCTCCGGACTCATAGTATCCTGGTGCAAAATTTCAGTTAAATCGGTTCAGCGGTTTAGTCGTGATGCTGGAACAAACAGATAGACAGACAGACGGACCTAGAGTTTTATATATATAGATAGTATCTTTAAAATTAAAGTTTAAATATATATTTTACCGTTTTATAAGTACTCAAAATAATATCTAGGACATTTTACGAAATATTTTTGTGTATTATTTATTTCGTAATATACACGAATAATTCGTAGAATACACGATACTTTTGTAATATCTATTTTTTTCCAAAATATTTTTTACGAATGATTCGAATATATTGCGAATAAATATCAGTGTTGGGTAATTTCGTGTATTTCAGGATTGTCTACATTTGTGTGTAGACAATGTTCAGACTATGTAGAAAATTACGTAGATAATGTAGACTATGTATACAATTGTGTAGACTATGAATACAATTGTATATATTGCCTAAATAAATTCAATTTTGTTTAATATGGTAATTGTTTTTATCATAAAATGCACATATTAAAAATAATAATTATTATTTGTAGCGTTATGAGTCTTGAATCTATGCAAACTAGGGCTGTGCGATTAATCGTTTTACCGGAAATTCTGATTAATCGCAATCACGATTAATCAGTTATTCAATTAATCGTACTTTTTGATTAACCGAAAATACGATTAATCGGTTAATCAGCTTTTGTGATTAATCAAAATAACGATTAATCGGTTAATCAGAAATATGATTAATTGAAATACGATTAATTGTTTTTGGCATGAGTATAAATAATGATATTCTACTTGCTATGCATCTAATTTGGCATTTGTATATTAAATTAAATATTTTTAAAAGAAAAACCAAATTTTTGTTTGTATATTTTTATAGACAGCAATTTCTATGTTCTCAAATAAAAATTATTTGAATTCTGTATTATTGAAAGTTATAATTAACCGATTAATCGTATTTTCGGTTAATTGAAAAATACGATTAATCGAATAATTGATTAATCATGATTGCGATTTATCAGAATTTCTGGATAAACGATTAATTGAACAGTCCTAATGCAAACAATTGTATGTTTTGATTAAGGTAAATAATAAAATATATTATATTATTATTTTTTTATTCATATATAATTTATTATTTTATTAAATTGTTTTAAATCGTTTCATTTTTAAACAAATATTCAAATTAATCCATTCGACACTGAATACACTATTATTTAAGAAAAAATAAATACCCAAGTATATATTACCATATATTTTAAATATAAGCAATACTAAAAATGACTTAATACCTGAATATGCAATTTTTATTATTTTGCACAAAGTATGACCTCACAGTTCATAAGTATATCTTTTTATTATCTAAATTTACTTATAAACACATAATAGACATCATAAACTAGCAGTTAACTTATTTCTGTCAAAATAGTATAGCAAGGAGTATTTAAAAATGTCTTTGAAAAGCTGTTACCATATGGTAACAAATTACTGAAAGTGTTAAATAATATTTTGTCGCTAAAAAATAGGAAAGGAATTATATGAAGATTCATCAAGCACAAAGTGCTTAATGCATTTTCTTTAGGGGCACTTCTATAACGATCTATTATTAAAATCAAAGCAATTAATATTAAAAACAATTTTGTTTACTTCTTAAACAAAGTTTTGATCTTGAATTTTTATGTTTAGTATATAAATATCGGAATATTGGGTATTACATCTAATAATTATACAATAAATAGGTTCACAAATCTTAAATAAGTTAATTTATTCAGTTTACAATAATACAAAATGTATAGTAAAACCCATAAACTATTTTTACTAAAACCATCAAAAAATTATATTTCAACGGACAAACTATATTTAAATGATATCTCTGATACTGATTACCACGAAATTATAATATATTTATTCTCTTTATTATGTTTTAGCCAATAATTTAATTTTAATTTTTTTTTAATTTCTATAAATATACACTCAGAAAAAACATACCATAAAATTAAAAGTTTTTACTATTAACATTAGTCAATAGGATATTTGTCCGTTGCACTATTAACTTAATCGGTTAATCCTATTAAATACTATAAAATTTATTTCAGTTTGTATAAAAATATTTATTATTTGTATACTATTAAATCAATAACTGTTCTATTGACAAATTTTAAAGAGATTTTATGAATTTTTTTTCTGAGTGTATACTGTATATTTTTCAAACACACGATTTTTCGAAAAATTTTAGAAAAAACGGCACTCATAATTTGTAAAGTATTTGTTATAAAAATTAATTTTAATACCTACGTAGTTACTCAATATAAATCACTAGAAAATACAAATATTTATGAATTGTGTAAATTGTCTACATGTATTTTAGAGATTGACTACATGCAAAAATTCACCACTATATTTCATAATGCCAATTGTTCATTTACAAAAATCTTTATATATCTTTCAATTTTTGATCGATGAGCTCAATATTAGTGCCAAATGATAAGAAAATGTGAATCTATCAATTGTAATTTGAACTTTAAAAATATATCAATTACTTTTTGTAATAATTACCAACAAAGTTAAAATTTAAGAATTTCATAAAAAATACAACGTGACTGAAATATAAAAGTTAAGCGATATTCAAATATTGTTGGTCTGACATAGTATGAATCCGCAGGGCCGTGCGCAGGATTTACTCGTGGGGGGGCGGGGTTGGGGGGTTTTCGCTAATTTCATAATAAAGGGGGTAGGTGAGATAGATTTCTGTTTGCCCATACTAATGAACATATGTCATTATTTCAGAAAGTATCTGACGAGGACTAAACTAGGTAAGATATCGGGTTTACGATCTTCTTATAACGGAGTTTCCTTCGAAACTTTTGAAGGGTTATTAGGTCGCGGTTGTGCAATTCATAACCTTTTCATAACCTTTTCGGTTAATCGTAATAAAAACAGTATTCCAATAGTGAAAATATGTATAACTTTTATAGGAATAAACATGTACAAAACCAGCAATAAATTGAAAAAGGCTTTGTAAAATATTCGAAATGTATATAATTTGTAGCCGCGGTAGCTCAGTGGTTAGTGCGTTGGACTGCGAGCCGAAAGGTCCCTGGTTCAACCCTGGACTGGGGCTAACAACATCTTTTCATAGAAACATTTTCTATACCGCGCTACTGTCGTCAGTAAATGGCAAACTTACGAGAGTAAAACCATTGCCTATGAAAAAGCTCTCACCCGCCGTTCGGATTCGGCAATAAACTGTAGGTCCCACCACTCTGAGTACAAATATAACACGCACAGCTCAAAATGGTGAGAGAACTCGGCCGAAGTTCTATACAGGACTGTAGCGCCAAACTATTATTATTATTATATAATTTGAGAAAATATTAAATAAAACCAATCGATTTCATTTGAAATTTGGACTTACATTTCATAAAAATATTTTCATAATATTAGTAAAATAATTCGAACTGAAAAGCGCCGCAGGCCAAAATTTGTCCATTGTGTTGTGAACATTTATTTATTCAACTTCAAAATTCAAATTTTGTATACCAATTTATTTATGAATGTATATTTTTATTTTTTTGTTGGTAAAAAAAACAATTTTTTTATAAATAAGGGTGTTTTTGGAATATGTAAACAAACAAATTAAAATTTTAGCAGTACTATTTCAAAATTTGCTGAAATTTCGAAGTATGGTGAAACAACATATAATAAATATATTGATAAAATTTTAGCTTTCCAGACGGTGTGGTTTAAGGGGTATGGTGATTTAAATTTGAAAAAATATGTAAAAATATCGCAAAAGTCGTGTTAATCAATTGAACATAACTTAAGCAATAGTGAAGCAAAATAAAACACTGAAGTCACATTTAAAAGATATTAAAATTGCCAAAATTTTGATTTTAGAGTGGTCCTCTTTAAACAAAGTTTATTTCAAAAGGATATATCTCAAAAAGCAATGACGAAAGTCGATTTTAAAATTAAAATCAGCTTTTTGACGTTTTATTATTTATGAAAATTGTTAAAAAAGTAGACTTTAATTTTAAACTTGACTTTAAATTATCTTTGAATTTGAAATGAAAATGCATATCATATTTTCATAATAAAAAAAATGTTTGCGGCATATAAATGTTTGCGGCATATTTAACGAGTTTACAGTTATAAGTAACCGTTCATGTCAACAAAAAAAACTTTAAATATGGGAAAATAAATTTTGGACATTTTGATAAGCTAACCGTTCTGCATTGCATGCAATTATTGCAGGGAAACTGTCGGAAATATTACAATTCGGTCTCAAATCGTAAACGTGAATCAGGTCGAAAATCAGGATTTATAAATCGTAAATTTGCGGCGAAATAAAGTGTTATATCTAGATCTATGTCCAATAATCAATAAGAGATGTGTCAAAAAAATGTTTCAAATATATTTCATATTTTCAAAAAGTAAATATGATATTTAAACTGATATCATTTAATGGTCCAAATAAAATCAAAGAAATGGATTAAAGATCCAAATAAACGAGCGAGAAATATTGCAATATTGTTGAACTGAAATAAAATAAGCGATATCTGGATTAGTGTTATCAAAAATGTTAGAAAAAATTAGAAAAGACTAAAATACGGAAATTCGTCCAAACTCATTCAGAAATATAATTCTTTAACTATTTTTAAAAATTATGGAGTATTGTTCATCATTTGTGATATATTTTTTTATCGTGTAAACTTTTTATGTTATAAATACAAGAAAATGTAAAAATAATTTCGTTTACACCTTTTATTTTGTAGCTGAGATCTCTTTGATATTCCCTTTTGAAATGTTACTATGAGATATTTCAAAAATCAACTCAAATTTATTTAAAAGCGAATAAAAGCTGTAAACGAATTAATATCGTACAATCGTACCCAATGATGTCTCAGTCATGAACTACAGCCAACTTTGTTATATGCACTTGCATTTCAAATGCAAATAAACCCCTTTAATGAATTGATCCAGAAAATATTTTAGATGAAAATATTGTTTTGTTTTTACTCAAATCATTTTGATCAATTTTATTGTTTAAACTACTTTTGATCTGAGCGTGTGATATTATAAAATTATAATTATATATTTATATTATATATTATAATTATACAGTCATATACATTTTTAGGCTTTAATTTAATTAAATAATATTTTTTTTTATGCTCCTGGGGGGTGTTTGAACCCCCAAAAGCCCCCCGTGCGCACGGCCCTGTGAATCCGCACATTAAATTTTTACGAAGAAAAAAAAAAGTTAATTCTACTTTTTAATTATTATATTATCATTTCTCGTATATTTCGGAATCGTAACATTTGACTTTTTCTTTTCTTAACACACTTTGTCCGCTGCTTGGTCGTAAATACCTCACCCAATACCATATTTTACGATGGATGTTACAGCTAGGGTACGAGATAAATTTAGGTCAGAATTGTAGGTTCGAATCATGGCCAGGATTATATATTACATTTTTCATTTTGGGTAGAACTCGCATCTCTAATACATTGTGTAGCAAATATAATAAATATAATGTAGTAATACTACATATATTTTCAACAATTACATAAATGTAGTTAAGTTTACTACATTGTTTCTTTGTGTGTAGGAAATTAGCTACAAAATTAATGACTAATTAATGTCAAATTTTGACCATTTCTTTTTGCTGAAGTGAATTATTTTTTCACATATCAATAAAATTTTACGTGATTTTAATTTAATTAATGTATTGCCTTGCAAGATTTATGGACAAAATAGTCAATTTTGGACACACTTCCCGTAATTAAATATAAAGATTTAAAGCACCCACTTTGTTGGGCAATATTAAAGAAAATCAATTCATAATCGAATTTCTTAATAAATGTTAAAATAATACAATATGTTTTCAAAATCCCTATGAAAAAAAAAAACAAACATCATTTGGCATATCTAAGGAATATAAGTATTTGCAAATGTACTTACAGTAATATTATAATAAATAAAACCGTTTAGATAAATAATAACAAAGGCATAACGCCTGTAAGTCAATACAACATAGAACAGATACAATTATTCAACGAATACCATTATTAGAAATACAGGATTATCGCAAAATAAGGGGTTGCCAGGGCAGAAAGCAGCAACAGCCGCCGCCACACGCACAAGTCGTTCATCCTCAAGACAACGGATAGCATCTGCTGTCTGCACAATTGCAGATGATTTTTATGCAAACACATGATTAAAATAAATAAAAACTGTAAACACAACATAAAAGTGAAGGAAATGCGTAGAAGATACTGCGGAGCTTGGCAGTGTGCTTGAGAATAATAAGTAGGGGTTGTGAAAAACGAAAAAAATTGCAAAAAAATCTTGTTTGAAACACGTGTCGCTGTTTGTTCGTTAGACAAATAACTAAACGTGCAATTATTAAAACTAGGAAGTTTTTACTCCTCTATAGTTTAATATTTGTATAATTTTCTAACATAAATTAAAATTAGTTGCAGTTAATTCTAAGAAAATGGAAATTTATCAGCCTAGGTGACATTACGAAAATAATATGCATGGGGTATTGATTAAAATGGGCTTAAATGAATTGCACGACAATAAGGTAGCAATCAATCTTTGCCTTCTTTCAATCTGCATCATCATTTGATCTCATCAATTTAGTCAGTATATCAACCAGCCAAGCCAGCGTATGTAAATTATAAGGTAGCTAAAATAAATGAGAAACGAACCACTGTGGCAGTGGCTTCATTGCACGAAGGACAAAAAATTATGGCAAACACAAAGTGGTCGAGAAACGTGTTTTTTAAGTTTGCCTATCGAAGGCTGGAAGGCATTATTAGCGTTTGCCTGGAATTCCATAAACACGAAATGCGACCGGCGCACAGTGGCGGCACATATTGCGAACAGACCCTGACATTATTTTTTCAAAATCTGATTTAAATTTCTATAAAATCTAAAATCTGTTTTTTGGATATATAACATTTTTTAGTTCTGTGTGCATTTCAGATAATTCGTATTAATACCACATCTGTAAGGTATAATAATGGTAATATAAAAATTTCAACAATTGACTAAAGTTCTGGTTCGGGGCCCTTCTAACAAGATATTGATAGCAAAAGAGCCAAAAACCTTAGCATATATAGAATTGTAACTATTAAAGTTATGCCAATGTTACGCCTAACTGATACACATGATTTCAAAAAATGGCTTTTGCAATCAGAAGTGAAAATTAATACATTTTACAAGATTTATTACAGATTTTTTTTTTGATTGTAGATGTACTTTCTGTATAAATATGCTTAGAATTTATATCAAATATATTCAGATCTAAATTACAAAAAACTTTCTGCCTGTTCTTCACAATCAAGAATAGAAAAAATCAGGATATTTTATCTCAAAGATTTTTTTTTTGTTTTGGAATATATACTAAGGTTCACTCTGCACTCTGACATATTTTATATCTATTGTACTGTGAATCCAATCCCAACGACTTGTTGTAAATATCATCAGGAGGCCCATGCCCAATCCAGGATGCGAGCCCAATACCTTTAGGGCCAGTTTTACAGTGGTATTTAACTTAATTTGTGGTTTAAACTGGGTTTAAACTCAGAATCGAGTTTTTCAGTGAACTTTAAACGTAGTTTAACATAGTTTAAACTTAGTTTTAACTATCTTTAAACTTTTAACTAAACTACCACGGTAAAACTGCTCCAACAGTTAATCTACATGAGACATTTAATTAAACATAGTTTAAACTAAGTTTAAACTGAAAAACGTGCCTTCAGAATACCTTATACCTCGTGACTGTTGACATCGGCATCTCAAATATATAACACACATTTTAACTAAAATGAAATCAAATTAAATAACCCTCAAAAGTAAAATTAAAGAAACGTTAAATTGTTCCATACGATAATTGACCTAACTAGTAGATATTTACCCTATTAGGATAGTCATGACAATGGCCAACTCATGTTGTTAATGTAACTGATGGAGTTGTGACAAGGTAAAAAACAGTTCCCGATAATGGCCTTAGTACAATTTCTACTACGAACTATCTATAATTATAATAGATACTCCCAACTCAATCAAGGAAGTTGAAATTTGAACAGGATTTTTCAAATCTCTTCACGTAAGCACGTACTAAAAAGGGATTTTTTAAATTTACAAGATATGGCAGATTGGGAATTGATTTAAATGAAATTGTTTTAAGTTGTTTTTTATTGTTTAATTTTAAAACATTTTTCCCGCAGTGTACCAACTTATAATACGTTTATTCTGAACGGTCATAACACACCTATTGATTTATGAGTTTTGTAATTGCAGGACTATATTTTAAAAATCTCATTAAAATTAGCTACACCCAGAAAAAAATACTATATAAATAATAGTTTTTTACTATTAAAAATAGTCAAATAAATTATTATTTTAATCGGAAAATACCATTAAATACTAGAAATACCATGACACTGCCATTGAGTTTATATGAAAAGTTGTATTTTTTGTATACTATTAAATCAATAAATGTCCTATTGACCAATATTAATGGGATTTGAGGGATTTTTTTCTGGGTGTAATTTATATTATTTATCTAACTACAAAATCCAAATATCTTTATATATACCGAAAAATAAATTTTATATCATTTCATTTATCGATTTAAAGAATAATAATTGCACTTCAAGTCGATTCTCCTCATACAGTTCTTTAACAAGCCGAGATCTGGTCCCAATAATCGACGCAACAACGTTAAACAAAAAAAAAAAAGTCTCTGCATTACTTTCATTTAAACATTTGTTTGTAAGTCCAATTCGGATAAGTAGTGACCAAAATTTGCAAAATCAAAATCAAAGAAGACATTTTTCCCAACATGTTTCGTCAATATAAAATCGAACAGTTCCAGTGCATCACTGCAGTACCATCAACAATGTAAAAACGAACAGTGCTATTGTACCATAGAGTTGACAGTATGCAAATCTGTTGAAAAATTATATTAAAACTATTATGTAAATATAAGCAATACAAAAATGTTCAATGATTCTTTTTAAATAATATTACTGTAATTATTTATATGACAACTTCAGGATTTAATATAATTTTGAAGTATTTAATCACCCAATACAGCGTTTGGTAATCTTTAAGACCTACTAAAAAGATGGTTTTGGTAACCCTAACTCAAACGTAAACCAGCAACTGTCAGAATCAGCTGTTTGCCATAAAGTAAATTGAAATTGTGGCACAACTAAAGTGATAAACCCAAGTGTACAAAACTAAGGTGAACTAAATTATCTGAAATAATTATAATTGTAACTAGTTAATATTAAAATAAAGCAGTAATTTGCACAACGTACGATAAAAGTGAAACGAAAATAACAGCTGTTTGTACTGTAGTTCAATACCACATAAATTTGTAAAAACAATTTGTAACAATTTCCGCTTTTGTGATAAATAACAACAAATGAAATGACATATAATTTTATCACACAAATGAAATATGTTTTAAAATTAATAAAGTACAAGTGGTATAATTTTATTTTGTGTGAAAATGTTTAATATGATTGTGTGCTTTTTGTAAAGTATCTTCTCAGGTAAAAATATACTGAACGATGCTTGAGCTCTATTAATAAACTCGTACAAATTCACTTCAATCAATAAAAAATATAAATATGTCTATTAAATTGTATTAGGGGCAAAAAAACATGCAAATAGAAATTATTACTAAATTTTAAAAATTATAATTTTATCTTTATTTCTTAGTCAGTTTAGAAAATGTATTATAATTTATTTTATAGTTTACACTTATAACTTGTATGGGTACTGCATAAATTAAAAATAACGAAACAAAAAATATTTAAAATAAAAGGTTTTGTTTAAACGAATCGTGTGACTACCAAAAATCAAAAGAAAAAAAAAATCAAAACACTAAATCAAAAGAAAGTCAAAAATGCAAAAAATAAAGACAAAAATGCAAAAAAGAAAGACAAAAATGCAAAAAAGCAAAAGGAAAAATTCAAAAGCTAAAAAGAAGAAACATATTAATCAAAGTAGAAGTCTATTTAAAATCCCAAAAGCAACAGAAAAAAAAGGAAAATGCTAAAAATATAAGAAAAACACAATAGCAAAAACAAAACAAAAACACACACAATAGCAAATATAAAAGCAAAAACACGAAATTAAAACCAAAAACTAAGGCAAAAATACTTAATCAAAAAACACATCTAATACAAAAATTAAAGCGAATTCACAAAAACAAATAAAAATAACAGAAAAACTGAAAATAAGAAACAAAATAAACACACAAAAACCTCATATAACAAAATAACAAAAAATAACCACAAGAACAAAATCACAATATCAGTACAAAAAAAGCAAAAATGATTATGAGCAGAAATAAAAAGTGAAAACACAAAATAAAATAAGAATAATGTAAAACAGTAACAAAAAAAGCAAAAACTTTGAGAGAAATCAAAAGTAAAACACAATTTGAACATAAATGAAAGAACAAAAAATAAAATTGAAACACAAACTAAAAATCAAAAACAAATAAAATAAAATAGAAACAAACAAACAAAGTCAAAAGGATATAACATAATACCAGATCGAACAGGAAACAAACTACAATTAAATGCAAAACAAAAACATGAACAAAAAATATTCTTTTAATATAAAACGTTTTTAATGTGAACTTTCATTGGATCCTATAGATTATATTATCTACCAACACATGTTCCATTTTTAGTCATACTAAATATTCACCTTAAAAACGTTTTATATTAAAAAATATTTTTTATTAATATTTTTTTATTTTTGTTATTTTTTTTTTTTTTGTTATATTTTCGTCTGACAAAATTCGAAAGGCCTAATATTATTAAAATTAAAAATTTCATGTTTTAAAGTATCTTTGACATGGAAGCATGGCGATAGAACCATGATGAACCGGATCGCGAAAGAAACGATTATATTGCATTGTCATCCATCGATATATAAAACCTTAAGTCTGTAGCTCATCGCGAAGGTAGTTTAAAATCAATTACAAAATTTGTACCGAATAGACAAACAAGAAAGCAAGCTTATAAACACGTTTTAAAATAGGTAAAATAAAAACCAAGGAAAAGCTAAGGACAAACTAAAACAAAAGCAATTAAGAAATGAACATCTCAGAAACTTAATCTTAAGTTTAAAAAGAAAAAATAAGGAAAAACCCACTAAAACAACAAATAGGCTTAACAAATTCGCCCGCGGCTGACAGAAATTGATAACATCAGACTGTAGATAGCAGTGACAAAAACAAACTTTAAGTTTTCAATTAGTCACCTTTTACAATTTTTCGACTACAACTTAGTTGCTGTAACCCATTTACATTCGAATAATAACAACAATTGATCATATATCATAGATTTTGATTCTTTTAGTACATATATTAAAATGGTAATAATTGGTTTATATCAATAATATTGTACAATTTTTCATTATTCTACATACAGTGCCCAAGTAAACACGACTCGACAATTGACACAAACTTTTGTGGAATATGAGTACCTTTTAAGTTACCTATGACGCCAATGTTGCAAACCAGTGTTTTTTTAGTTCCAAAGCGGTGGCTAAGAACATGTGTGGAACATACGCAGTAATAAGTCAAAAAGCTATGATATATGTCATACATTCTGATAATAGAACATACACAATAATGGGATGAGCTTACTTTGTTGCTATTTGGTGTCAAAAAAGTGTCAAAAATTTAAATGTATTATGTTCCACATAAGTTGCAAGTATGGAATGAATTACGCTAAAGGAACATGTTTGGGACTAAAATAGCAAATTAGATTTCAAATAGTCATCTGTAATTATTATGTGATTTATAACGAAATAAATATAAACTTTAGGAAAAAAATGTCCATAAACAAAATTAAGTAAATTATCCCAGCTAACTTTATAAATAATTAAAAAAAATATAATTTGTATGCAAAATGTATTTTTAGAAACAGAATAAAGTGCTGTCCCGTCCGGAATGAACCGTCTGGAATTTTTCTGTGATTTATTATGAAAAAGTTTACACCTTACAAACAACGTGTTAATTTACAAACAAAGCACGTTATTTCAGCTATTTTTTAATATAATTCAAATCGTTTTAATATAATCGAAAATGTTCGTGTATTTTACGAAAAAATTCGTGAAAATTATCCACGATATATTTCGTAAAATATGTAAATTTATGATAAAATTATGAATATAAATTGTTTATTTTACGAAACAATTCGTAGATTTTATCTACCAAAGTACTCGTACATAATACGAAAGTTTCGTAATTTATTGAATATTTGTGTACCTTTTTACGAATATATTTCTACATTTTACCTTTAACGATAGCATTCGTACATTTATGAAACATATGAAAAATTTTACGAATCTTTCGTAAAATACACGAATACTTCGTTAAAAAAACTGACGATGAAAATGACGATTCATAAAGATATGAAAAATATGATACATTTGAACTTTTGACACAAACAGAACTTAAACCGAACACATTTTAAATCTTTTTGTATTTATAACTATCTATTTGCGCCCGCGATACCAATTTAATAAAATATTTCGTTTAAAAAAATCTTGATGGAAATGACAGTGCACTCATAAAAACGTGAAACATTTTGCACTGATTTGAAACTCTTGGCCTTTTTTTTTAGAACTCACACAGAACACATTTTAAAACTGTTTTTATTTTATCTGCTTGCGACCGTGATACCAATTAAAAAAAATGCAAATGTTTTTACGAATGATTCGTAAAATTTTTCATATATGCTGTAGTTTATCAACCAGGCTATTTTGAAAACAGCGGCTGTTTTCCAAAATATCTGGCTATTTTTTATTTTTCTATAAAATTTGAAATTTAGCCCGAGCTAAAAATTTCAAACTGCTCGGTAGTCGTCTAAAATTTTTAGCCTGAAAAAAATATCCTACTTGCTGTCAAAATTAAAAATTAGTTCAAAGTTTATGATTTGTTATTGTTTTTCACTGAACAAATTTGAATTTTTTGACAAAATACAGTTTGAAAATTAGAGAAATTATGGTTCATGTCTGAAATAAATAGCAAAAGCAGTCTGGTGTTATTTTACGACAAGTATGGCTCTGATTAGGTTCTTTTATGTTTACTACAAACACAGTTCAAATTGCAGTCTATGTTCCAAATAGGTGAACCGACACTTTAATGGATCCGAATTTGGGACAACTAGATCTCGCCCTTATGCTTTTTGTTTGGCAAATAAGTATATTTCGCATGATTTGTAACAATTACTTTAATGGCAACTGTGTGGCCGCCACTTAAGTTGCCACACAGTGGTTACCGGTGAGGTAAACATTTATTAAAATTATTTTTTAAGAATCACTGCAATGAAATGGCCACCACTGTCTGATCTACACTATCTCTATCGCAAACAAGGTACCTATAGCTGCAAAACTGATTAAATCTGTGAAATTAATTTCGGTCAACTGACTTTGTGTTGCCTCCATCACACATGGTGGATGGAGGCAACGAGTTCGCTTCGCGAAGAGCCTCTGCACATAATCGTTAAATTGCATTCCAAGTTGTCATTTCCAGCGGCGCAAAGTAGCGCATTATTAAGTGTCCCTATCGTGCACTCGAAATGCTGTTCCTCATCCTCACCGTTCTTCCTACGACACACGCTGCCCATTTAGCCCACATCCTTCGATTCTAATAGTTGTGGCCACACCCGCCATTCGGTTTATTATCGATCTAATGGTCGTGTAATTATACCCTGGATGCTTTTGATGCTTCATCATCCTCAGTAGCATCACACACGTTCGGTTGCGTTCGAATACTTTCGATGCGTTTGTGGAAAGTGGTGCCACCGGTGCCGGCGGTGCGTGCGTCGTCTGCTTTTAATTATATGCAAAATCAATGGCATGACATTGAATGGCATTGAACACGGATACTGCTGATTGCAAACGCTGATAAAGGGCAGCGTCTGCAGCAGATAAGCAGCACAATTAAATACCATTTTTAAATTTCATTTAAAACAATTTTATTGCACTTTTAAAAACTGCTTTATGTCGTTATAATTGAAAATCATAAAATTGAAAATCACACTTGAAAGTAGTAAAATTTTTGAAATACAAATCATTTCTGTTTCATGTTTGCCGCCTGTTAAAAATTCGCATAACCACCTCAGCTCCTCTAAATGCTGCGTGCCTTTATGTTTTATTACATGTCATTTCCGTTTCCTGTTCCGGTGCGTCTGCAGCCGACCAGCGCCCACTTCAGCATCCGTTGGCCATCCTGCCACCCGCACAATTCGTTTCGCTTTTTGTTGCATATCCTGCAGGCTGCAGCGACATTTGGCGCGCGCGTCTCGAGTACGCAGCCGAACCGCATCCATGTGGTTCGTTTGACCGTCTATCTGTCTGTCTCTCTGTGGGTCCGGTCTGTGCCGTTCGGCACGTCAAACGAGCATCAGATAAAATAAAATTTATATGCGTTGCTCCCCGGCTTCTGTGGCGCATGTTTATCATGCCACATGCAGCCAAATGCAACAACAAGCACAGAAATAATACAATTACAACAACAACAACCAGCACAATAATCATTCCAACAAAAGCTTCATTCAATACGTTTGTTATACGATTTTCACTCATTTAAAGGACATCCTTTCCTTTGCTTGGCTTTGCTTTGTACAGGACACACGTAGCACCCGCATCATGTATGGCGAAAAATTTTGTATTATTAAATGCAATGAACCGAGCGAAATTATTTTGCTTTTGTTCGTATTGTCGTTGCATTTCGAATGCGCATTTCATATTTTTTTTTTTCAATTTTCATTTTCCATATTTTATAATCAAAACGTTATAAAAAAAGAAAACAATTTGAGAAACAGTTTTAGACACAGATTGTCGTTGTCAATAGTAGAATATAATTGTTAAGGGTTTCAAATAAATCCTACTAAACCAACAAATTGTATTATTCAGATATTCACAGAAAAAATTTCACCAAAAATTTCACCATCTACCTGGATTCATCATATTGATGAATTCATTCATTGAATTAAAATCGTATTTTTTAAATGTTTTTCAATTTCAATATTTTTTTAACATTAAAATATCAAACACAAATTTTGTCTCCATTTATTTATTTATAATTCTTAAAGGATTTATGTAATTGATACTTATTTGAAGACTCCATTTCATCATATTAATGAAAAAGTGAACATCATATTGATGAATTTAAATATCATAAATCTTATAAGAATTATAAATACGTAAATGTGTAAATGGAGACCAATTTTTGTTTGAAATTTGATGATATAAAAAATATTAAAAATGAAAATCACTGAAAAAATACGATTTTAGTTTAATGAATTAAATCATCAATATGATGAATACTGGTTGTTGGTGAAATTTGTTTTTTGTGTGTTAGTTAAAGGCTATACCACTTTCAAAAATTCAAAAAATATATAATAATTTTTAAGATAAGGACTGCGTCGAATAAAATTTTCCGTTACATATCTTCCCATAGTGTGCTATTGCAAGATAAAAATTTGATCATAGTAGCTCTGAATTAAATGGCAGAAAAAAATTTGTGTCAGTTATAGTCAATACAAAATTTATTTAACGCGAAAATAGCAAACGAAGTGGAAGTGCGAGAAAATATAATTAAAATTTTTCAAAAACAACGTAGTTGGTCTTTTAAAAAAATTGCCAAGGAGGTAGGGGCTAACCCTAAGACCATTTCTCGCGTTATCAACCGCTTTAAGGAAGACCTGAGTATTGATCGGAAGAAAGGTTCTGGTAAAAAAAAGGCCTACATGATCTTGAAAAGTCGAAGAAGGTTGTGAATATTTTAAAGAAAGATCCAAGCATATCCGGAAAGGAAATTGGCGAGAAAGGCGGATTGCTCAGAATCTTTCGTGCGCAGGACTAAGAAAGAAGCTGGGCTGAAGACGTACAAGGTCCAAAAAGTTCCGGATAGAAATGCCGTCAAGAATGAAACCGCAAAACAACGAGCTAAAAAGCTGAACCAAGATTTTTTTAAAAAATTCGATTGCTGCATGATGGACGACGATGATGACGATTATGTTTTAGCGGACTTTTCTCAGCTACCTGGGCAGGAATTTTATACAGCCGATTCTCGAGGAAATGTCGCTGAAAAATTCAAATAAAAAAAAATGACAAAATTCCCAAAGAAATTCCAGGCAGGCAATTTGCAGTTGTGGAAAATGGAGCAGCTCAATCGTGACATCGGGTACAATTAATAGCGAAATATATGTGAAGGAATGCTTGCAAAAGAGATTGCTTCCATTTTTACGCCAACATGAAGTGTCCACATTTTTTGGCCTGACCTCGCTTCATGTGGATCCAACAAAATGCAGTGATTTTGGTGCCTAGACAAGCCTATCCACCAAACTGTCCAGAACTCAGGCCGATTGAGAGATACTGGGCTTTAGTAAAAAGGGAGATGAAGACAACCAAAAAAGTGGCCAAAGACCTTCAAGACTTTAAAAGAAAGAGGTCTTCAGCAGCTGTGAGGGTGTCGGACACTACCATTACAACATTAATGGAAGGGGTTCCGGAAAAATTTAAACTTTTTATTAAAAAATATTAATTTCTGGTTTTTAATTTTTTTTTAAATCTAAAAATAATTTGCAAAATAAAATATTTTATTCTATAAAAATTCGATTACTAGATTTCTAGATTTTTTCATTTTTGTAGCGGACAATTTTATTCGACGCAGTCCTTATGAGTCATTCCATCGGAAATCTTTTTTAAAGCTGAAATCTATTTTAAATACATTTAAGGCGCTGATTGGTAAAATGTGCTCTAGTTTTTGAGATATAGCCATTTTTTCTAATTATTTGAAAAAACTAAAGCCATTTTCGGAAACAGCAAAAAAAAATGTATACATAACATCTGAACCCGTTAAACTACCACTCTAATTGAAATCTTAAATAATAGATGAAATGTGATCCTTGACCATATATCATTTTAAACCTTTAAAAAGGTTACTTTTTAATATATGTTCTTTTGAAATTAACTTTGTATAAAACTGACTACTTTTAAACCAATGTGTTTGGAAAGCCGTCAAACTGCATAATATAGAATTTAAATAATTGATTTAAAATCAAGTGGAAAAGAAAACCAGTAAAGAAAGTTAGGTCACATGGGAAATTTTGAAGTAGGGAAATTCTAATAGTTGGAGTGATGAAACTACAGCGATCACGAACATATTATTTTCAGCTTCGATTTTGACAAATTCACCACAATAATATTTTTTGAAAGTACGCAATTTTATAAAAGTTTATTTTTCGTGGGGTTAGTTGCCCTTACAGGACATACAGTCGACAAAAGATGTTGGTTTCAAACGGGGATCGGCGCAATCGGTGCAAATTAGATCAATAAACATTTTAAAAGACGGGAAGATTAAATAAAATTCCTTAAACGAAGTTTTGATTTTTTTTCCATTTGTTCTAGGCAGTGGGAACCAGTGGGAATTTCAGAGTTAAGAATATTATTCATACATAATTAATTTTGTCTTAAATATTTTGAATCAAAAAGTAGGTACAACAAAAAAATTAAAACATTTTTTTTATATAATTAAAAAATTTAAAACAACAAAAAAAATGCACATATCTGCCATTCCACGTCAAATCGGACGCTTTTCGACCAAAAATGGCTTTATGAGCTCAAATTTTGAAATTATACAGAAATGTTCTGTGTCAAAAATATTTGATACGAATATTTTTATTAAAATAGTGTTATTTTTTTCTACCCCTTAAAAAATTGAAAAATTTCGACGATGTACAATATTCTGCATTAAGTTAAACTACTGCAGCACGTGAATACACATAGAAAAAATAATCGACGTAAATATAGCAACCGATATTAACGGCATTCATTAATCAATCTAGCAATTAAATTCACTAATTTAATGAAAACATCTGCTATTCTTCGTTATATAAGCGATTTCGTTCGCTAATATGAAAATCTGTACGTCAATGCAGCAATTTATTTAGGCGGTGTAGGTTTAGCAAATATAATTGCTGAAACTACGCCGACTAATTAATTAATTTCATTTTAGCAAATGGAATTGCTGAATTAACGAAGAATATCAAATGTTTTTATTAAATTAGTGAATTTCACTGTTGGATTGATTACGGTTGCAATTAATTCGGCCTAAAATGGAATACAATTCGCACATATGGGCAGGGGCTTCAAAATCTTCTTTGGAGTTCCTGGATCGAATCCAACAACGTGCAATATATTTAATAGGGGATGAAATTATTTCATCCTCTATCGATTCTCTTGAGTACCGAAGGACCGTAGGGTGTGTAAGCCAGTTTAATAGGTATTACTATGGTAAGTGTTCGAGGGAAATACATGGCCTGATTCCACCAGGTCGTGTGTCCTCTCGTTCTACTCGGGCATCGAACCAAGCCCACCTCGGGTCTCAATAGAACCACGCATTACCGAGAGAATTCGTTCTTCAGTCGCACGATACGTTTGTGGAACTATCTCCCTGCGTCTGTTTTTCCCGACATTTTTGATATTGGCAAGTTCAAAACAAACATTCACCGACACTACTCTATCTTTCCTCCCTCCTCTTACCTATAATCCTTTCTTACGATCAACACTATGCATTGCATGAATAGGGGGCATCCCCTGAGCGTTGGTTAACTTGTAAAAAATATATATATATATAATGTATTATGTGTTATAATATGTTATAATATATTTTTATTTTATAAAACATGAAACACGTGTAAAATATTTTTGAACATAGAACATGAGTGCAACATTTCAACGAAATCAACAATAGTAAATCTCAAGAGTGCCCGGTTTGACGTGGAATGGCCGATATTTATCATTTCTGACCATGTACCAACATTTTATATGTTTGCAAACAATTTGGCACATTTTGGGATAAAAGGCATAGACAAAGGTTAATTTTTACATATAAGACAGTTTGCTTATTTATTCAGCAACTAATAGTATATTTGACGACTAATTTCGAGAATTGCTCAACCCTCCAAACTTTTTAGTAAAGGGTTTTTCAATTAGAGCGCTACAAAAGTTTTTTTTGTTAAATAAAACAAAAACGGTTTTGGATATCAATGAAATTCTTTATGCCTGTAAAAGTATGTTCGCCATTATGTATGGAACTCGATTTCTTTTGCATGGCCACCACGGGCACGCTTGCAGAAGTACAGACGCTGAACCCAATTTTCGACGGTTTTCAAGCATAAATCGGCCCATACTGCTGCAATTTCACGTTCGATATTCGTACGAAGTTCATCAATCGTCGCTGGCTTGTTGGCATAGACCGTAGACTTGACGTAGTCCCACAGGAAATAGTCTAACGGCGTCAAATCGCACGACCGAGGCGGCCAATCGACTGAACCATTTCGTGAGATAACACGTTCTCCAAACTTGGTTTCCAATAAATTGATTGTGGCATTCGTTGTGTGGCTTGTGGCGCCGTCCTGTTGGAACCACATGTCCTCCAAGTCCATATCATTCAATTGGGGCCAAAAATATTCGGTTATCATTAAACGGTAGCGATTCCCATTCACACTAACGTGCCGGTCTTGATCATCACGGAAGAAGTACGGCCCAATGACGCCGCCGGCCCATAAACCGCACCAAACCGTAATTTTTTCTGGATGCAATGATGACTCATGGAGTACGTCTGGATTGCTGTCTGACCAATAACGCCAAAACTCGCCACAAGGACGTCACAGAGATGCCCAACGCTGGAGAACGACGTGTGAGCGACACATTTGGGCTTTCTTCAACTGAAGCCTCAGCGGTAGCAATATTCTTGACACTACGGGCACTTCTTTGTCTCACTGGCACGGGAACATTTTGTACTGTGCCTGTGGATTCAAATTTTTCCACTAGACGCTCAATTGTTGATCTGCTAGGACGATTATGACGACCATAAATTGGACGTAGCGCTCTTAACGTTGAGGCCACTGACCCCGAATTTCGGTAGTAAATTTTAATAATTTCGACTCGTTGTTGGCTCGTATATCTTTCCAACAGGAAATGGCAAACCTTACTGAAGAGAAATGTCAAAAGAGCGACAAGAAATATGGCGTCGTTTGCTGTTCCTGTCGCTCTACTATTGTAGCGTCCCATTTGAAAAACCCTGTATTAAGAATTAATTTTTCAATTTATATCATCATGTCGAGAGAAATTTGTATATAAATATTTTGGAAATAAAAATTGGAAAAAATAAAAAAAAAAGATCAAGGAATTAAAATTGCACATCATTTTTTATTTCTTTATAACACTGCGTCTCCACTAGCCAAATCTTATGGTAACGTTCATCACAGACAAATTTTATGTTTGTGTCGACAAAAATGATATGGTACAATTAAATTATAACATTTTATTGGAAAACTTATGTTTTGCACTCGCACCACGCCGAATAAATGATATTTGCACTGCGAATTTATTAAATAAATGACTTCAACACTATATAACTCTAATAATTTTTAAGTGATTATTATGATTTTATTATGATTTTATTCAGAAACTTCAAAGTCATGGCAGTCTTTATACCGACATTTCAGGCATAATAAATGTTCGGCATTTCTAGCAAGACATGTGATGTCTCCACGTCTTCATGTTTATGACAGACAAATTTTATGTTTATGTCGACAAAAACGATATGGTTCAATTATGTCACAACATTTTTTTAAACTTATTTTTTGCACTCGCGCTACGCGGTATCACTGATATTTGCACTGCGAATTTATTTTATTTATAAAATTAATTTATAAATTAGTTTAGCGGTATTCGAAATTTAAAATAGATGAAATAAAAATTTGTAAGTAATAATTTTGATATGAATTTATTTCGAAACGTCAAAGTCATGGCAGACTTTATGGCGACATTTCAGTCATACCATAATGTTTGAGATTTATGGCAAGACATGTAGTGTCATACATAGTTTAGTCACCATGTAATGAATACATAAAAATATCAGGCACATTTTCAGAAAAAAAAGTATAATTTCAAAAAGTGAAACAAAAACATTTATTACTAAAATTTAGTACATTTCTAAAAATGCTCAAATTTAATAAGATTTAAAATTTTTATTAAACTATCTTCTTCAAACTTTTTATAACATATGGTTGCACTTTTAAGTTAATGCGCTGCTCCCCATCACACAAAGAATTTTCAACCAAAGACAATTTTAGCAAAAATATCATTTGAAGGACCTGCATCTCAACCACAGCTGGATTCGAAGTACTCATAAATTCATAATGAATTATGAGCTAAATAGTGCTGCCTGGGAGGTAGAGACATTAGTGATACCACTTGCAACAGCAACCAGAAAAACAGTGATAACAACAACAGCAGCAGCAGTAGCAACAGCAACAGATACAGTGCAATAAATAAGCTGCACGGCAACACTGCCCAATCCGACCGCAATAAGGACCAAAAATGGAATGACTTTTATGATTATTTGAGGTTATTATTGTCTGTGCGTGCGTTCGTTCGTTCGTTCATTCGTAAATATGGTCATAGACTAGGATTGTCTGTGTATGTGGTCAATGTCATTATAGTCCTCGAGCGCCAATGAAAGTGCAAACAAGAGGACAAAGAGACAGACAGACAGACAAAGAGACAGGACAACGGCTACTTTCACAAGCCCATTAAATGCCCGAAAACGCACTGAGCATCGTTTTGGCGTCTGTGCCGTTTGAAGTCTGTGCACTTCGCACAAAATGGCTTTAATTAGATTTGAACATGTGTTGCCAGATAGGAGGTTGTATTCGAGTAGAGATAATTTTGGCCAAAAATAACTAAAGACCTACTTAAACAGGTCCTTAGTATGCGCGTGGTGTGCACATGATGCAGGCTAAGTAGCCTGAATGTGTCGTATTTCAGGACTATACCTCTATCAACATCGTCATTCTTTTGGTCAAATCATTACGAACGCTTCAACCTACTTGCTTATTTTTCGTTGGCCCACTAATGTTGGCTAATTTAATTTGCACGCATTTTTATTAAGCACTCCCCACACATCAAAAGCTTATTTTGGCTTCCAGGAATCATTTTAACCCCCCAAAGCTTCAATTTTTCCACCCGCATCATATTTTTTGCACGCATAACCTTCTATTTTCCTGCCATAACCTCTTTCTCAGCATTTAAACCTCTTTCAGCCCCTTTTATCATCAAAAACACCCAGCACATATTATGTCCAACTACCATAACAAATATTAATAAATGTATTTTAGCTCTATATGTTCTAGAAAAATTAATTAAACCCAAACAAAAAAAAATGTCTACCATAAATTACTTTCAAAAGGGTGAGAAGTTCTGCTCCATATGATGCTATTTTTGCAATAGTGATGATTGTTATTTTTAGCCAGCATGATGAAGTACGCTTTAATAAATGTTGCCAATTTAGTTGCTCATATTAATTATGGCCAAACGTACTACCAAACGTTAGGCAAATGTTGCCATGCCGCACCATTCGAATTTATTATTTTTTTGTGCCAATTTATGTGCCCGAACGTGGTCATTGAATTATTGTTTTCCACATAATAAACTTCATTATGTACGAAACAAATAAATTTTGTGCTTTGTTATAAACGTTCCGAAATTTCAGAGATCAATGCATGCGATACTAAATGCGGTGGCCATTAAAACAAATGGAATTAATTAAATTAGTACTTAAATTAAGAGTGAATATAGTAAATCAACAGTGAATTATAGCAGTAATTTAAAGTGTATAATTTTAAAGTAACAATGAGTAATTCTAAAAGCTGATTTCACTCTCAAACTTTATTTTTAATTTCGAAAGGGATATTGTGAAATCTCAATTCTTTCTTATCAACTTCAGAATTCTATTTAACACTTTCTCCTTCAAATTTCAGTATTCTAAATAAAAGATGATCTTTCCTAAATTTACAACAGTCATTTTGAATACAGTAATCGGAATTTATAACAGTCAATTTGAATTAAGACATATTTTAATTGAATTTAAAATAGAAAAATCAATTTTAGTAGAAAACGATTTCATTTTAGGAACAGTAAAATAAAATTTATAAACGAACAGATTTCATTTTCAAAAATCCCAGCAAGAAATGGCCTCATTGACGACAAGGTCATCAATGATGAATCGAAGACATTAGAAAATTTGTCATTGATGAATATGTCTACAACAATCTCATAAATAACATGACAAAAATTTTTTTTTTTTTTCAAAAAAAATAAGAAATGTATGTCAATCATTTGTGACTTCTTTGATGAATGACGTGCATGACATCATGCAGGAATCAGTGGACATTTGTATAAAAATGTCATCAATGCTTTGCAGGGCGAAAATGCTATCGGTCATCGATGTTTCTGACCTGACAGCGGGGAATCATTGAGGAATCATTGGTGAAGTTTCCTGCTGCGATATATTGAAATCAGAAATTTATTTATACTCTATATGAAAAATAGAGTGAATTCTAAATTATATTATTTTCATAATTTAGAATTTAACGTGTTCCTCTCAGCAATAAAATATACTTTTGTGTTTTATAAAGGTTATTTTCTGAAATTATACTATGCAATTTGAATTCATAAATCAGAATTTATAGTAGTCAACTTGATATAAATATTTTAAAGTTCAATTAGTAGTTAAATTTATTTAAAGAACAAATTAAATTCAGTAATGGTCAAATCAAATTTAAAGATTAGACGATTTTATTCTCAAAAATAATATTTTTTAAATGAGATATTTTGAAATCAAAATGCTGAATTCTAAATTATATTTATGCCACTACAATATAAGCCTTTCTGAATTTAAGTCGGTATTTTCGATAATATGTAAAAAAAAAAAATTGTAATTTCCCTCAAAATAGAATGAGACATATTTATTTTTAATTTTTAGAAAGTTTTTAATAACTGTCTAAATTTCGATTAATAACAAAATTTATTACCATGTTCCAGCTTTCCGATCGAATTATATATAAAAATTTGCAACAAACTTTTTTGAACTCGATGTCTATTGTTTTTCAATACAATTCGTTTCCTTTTCTTGAATAATATGAATTCGTTTGAAAAACATTTTTATATATTAATACATAAAATTAAAAGCCATTTGTTTTCATACGTATTTTCATATAAAATTTAATCTAAATCGATAAAAAACTGAAAAATGCCCCTATAACTTTTTATCGAAATTCGATCGAGTACAAAGTGCTAAAAATGAATATTTGAAATTTAACTTTTTATCTTCCGATTTTTTATTCAATTTAAGCTTAAACAAAATAAGCTGTATCTTGTTTGATATATAAATAAAATATATGAAATAAAAAATATGTTTTTAATATAAAACGTTTTTAATGTGAACTTTAATGATTCAATACCACCACACGTTTCATTTTAAATCATACAAAAATTCACCTTAAAAACGTTTTATATTAAATAAAATATTATTTATTTCATATTTTTTATTTTTCTTATTTTTTGTGTCAGTTAGATTTTAGTCTGACAGAATTTGAAAGGCCTAATATAATTAAAATTAAAAATATTCATGTTTCAATGTGTATTTAAAATGGAATTATGGCGATTGAACTATCATGAACCGGATGGTAAGAAACCGATAATATTGCATTGTCATCCAGTTCGAGAAAATATTTAAAATCTCAACTCTGTAGCTCATTGCGAAGGTAGTTTAAAATCAATTATCGTCCTTATCATGCCAAAGGGGCGAATGTGTAATTTTTATACCCTACACTAAGAGTGAAAGGGTATATTCAGTTTGGTACGGTGCGAAAAAATTGGCGAGATCGGTCCATGGTGACCTATGATCCGACCACTTATGTTCAAATACCACATATAAAATGTACATATAAAGATCAATTTTTATGTATACGTGCTTAGGTAAACTTTTTTGGTCAAATATATATTGATATCATGCTCAAATACATGATAATAATGTTTTCCGGCGAAAAGACTTGTGGTTCACAAAAAAAAAATCGAAATTCGGTACACCTACCCATTTGTAAATATGGGTATCAAATGAATGGAAATTCATCAGCGATTGAATGTTTGTAGTTATTTTCAGGATTCGTATACCCTGGTGACCTATATATCACTTTGAATGGTAACCACACATATGTGTAGGGTATTTATAGTCGGCTTAGACCGACTATAATTTTGATAATCCTAACTATCATAATTACACCTACTTTAAAATTTCCCATGTGATCTAACCTTCCCAACTGGTTTTATATTTGCGTTTTTTTACATATTTGAATATAGTTTTTCCTCAAGTATGCTGTGCCAAAATTGTGTGTGGTTTTGTTGGATATTTCTATCCATAAAAGACAAAACCAAGAGAGCGAATTTGAAAAATTGTAAATATTGCCATGCCAAAAGGGTGAATCTTTTCGTCTTTTTGTCATAACTTTTTACTGGTACAATATAAAATAGTAGTGTAAAGCAATAAATTGTTTGTTTTTAAAACACCTATCGATTGGCATCATTATATAAAAATAATTTTTAGAATTTTTGTTATTTGCAAGAAAAATGTTTGGCAAATTATTTTTTAATAATGATGCCAATCGATAGGTGCTTTAAAAACAAACAATTAATTGCTTTACACAACTATTATATCTTGTACAAATAAACAGTTATGGCAAAAAAACGAAAAGATTCGCCCTTTACACATGACAAGATTTTCAGTTGTTCTAATTACGCTATTTGCAAGCGGTAACTTTTTATTGGTACAAGATAAAATAATTATGTGGAGGCATTGTTTGTTTTTAATGCACCTATCGATTGGCTTCAATATTTTAAAATATTTTTTTTTTAATTTTACACTCAGGGAAAAAATCATGTAAATTTAAACAGAAATTAAACAGATTTCATGTTGTTTCTTTTCAAACAGATTCATAGTGTTAATTTTTAACCAGATACATGAATTTAACATGATTTCATAATGTTAATTATTAACATTAAAAATTTGTTAACTGAACATGAATTATCAGTTTAATTCATCATGATATATTGATAATGTAACAGTTGTATAATGTTAGATTTACATTGGATAACTTGTTAGACTAGCTTGATGTCTTGTTGCATCAACATTATTAAATGTAAATTTGACATGACTCATCGCCTTGTTTTATGATTTTGTACTGTTTATTTTATAGTATCACGATGTTAAAATTACATGATCTATCGTGTAAAATTAATATTAATGCTCTTGTTAAATTAATATGTTCCCATTTTTCCCATATATAGATATATTAAATGAAACGGAATTTCTTAATTAATTAATTTAATTTTAATTATATATCTTATTCAAACATTATTTTTCGTGTTACATGGTTAGTGGATTAGAAATTAAGTATAAACTTATACTCCTTCACGTCTGGTTTAGGTTATGGGATCCGAAAGGATTCTAAATATATCCAATATATTTTCTCATTTTATAGCAAAATGTTTCATTGCGCATTTCTAAATTGTAAGGAGCGATTATAGGGAACTTCCTAAGGATTATTTCCACACTTTAAGTTTGATTCTTAAAGGTTTACCAGCAGTTTAATGGATTTCCCATTCCAAATCTCGTTAAGGAGTTATCACCAGTAGAAGAAATCAGAAAACTATTATAATGTCTTTGGGAAAATATTCGTCTGTCCAAACAATAAACACACACCATTTCTGAAATATAAGCCTAATAATATCGAATATTAGTCCTTACCTAAATTTTAAATTAAATCTTCTTGGAAATATAATATTACAGAAATTTTGGTGCAGTGAAAATTATAGCAATTCTTGATTAAAATTTTAGACCTGATTCCGAAAATGGCATAGGTTTTTTGATATCGGCTGTGGTTTTAGCGATATAACGCCTTTTTATTTTCACATAGATTTGCTCTTGTATTTTTTTTTTTTGGTACACCATTTGAAATCACATTTACAGAAATCTTGAGGAGCTAGATAAATGACTCTCCGAAGTTAGATTATCTATACATATACGCAGTCTCGGATTGAAAATAGGCGTGATCGGTCGATTGTGACCTGTGTCCCGACCACTTATGTTAAAATACCTCATATAACACAAACATCTCCGTACGAATTTTACTTTATATTGACCGAAGTGAACTATTTCGCTCAAAAATATAGTTTGACTTCATGCTCATATATATAAAAATAATGTTTTCCCGTGAACCAACTTGTGGTTCCCGAAATAAAAATCGAATTTCGGTACACCGTGTTTAATTTAGAGAACCTAGTTCATTTTTAAAGACGAATATTTTCAAAGACATGATGGTACTTTTCAGACTTTTTCTACTGGTTATACCTCATTACGGGAATAGTTATGAGAAATCTATTTAAGATGGTAGTACAACGTTAGGATACAAGCTTAGTGTTCAGTGGAAATCAACTTCGCTCCTTAGTCGTCAGAAACTCACAATGAACCATTTAGCTACACCCAGAAAATAATTCCCTCAAATCCCATAAAAAATAAATCTTCTCATATAAACTCAATGGCAATGTCAGGGTATTTTCTAGTATTTAATGGTATTTTCCTATTAAAATAATAATTTATCCTATTGACTATTTTTAATAGTAAAAAACTATTATTTATATAGTATTTTTTTCTGGGTGTACAAAATGATAAAAAATTAGATGTAAAGAATGGAGATTTATCTGTATTTTTACCCAGTTTTTCAGATTATTGCCTTTGCAACAATCATAGTGTTAACTATGATGTCCTGGTGGGTTCATCTTCGGATTTGGCTGAAATTTCTCCACATCAATTTGAATTCAAGAAAATCCATTCTCAGTCTATAGTATATGTATATAAATGCAAAATAAAATGAATTAAATTAAATTAAATAAATTAAATTAATGATGCTTACCAAAGGATTGTTGAATAAACGCCAATCAAGAAAATGTTTGTTTGAAATTTTCAAATCTCATTGATATACGTATAACAATATATCGTATTAATTTTACACTTGTACGCGTAAATTTAACACTGTGATCATGTTATCAATCTGCGTTCACCCCGTGTTATTTTAACAATACTTATGAAACATGTAAAAAATATCTTGTTAATTTTCGAATTTTTTTTTTGTTTTCTGTAGAAAAATTTGTCATGTATATTTAACAGGGCCGTGTTAAAAAATTATATGTCAAAATTTTCTGAGTGTAGTTATTTGCAAGAAAAATGTTTGGCAAATTATTTTTTAATAATGATGCCAATCGATAGGTGCTTTAAAAACAAACAATTAATTGCTTTACACAACTATTATATCTTTTGCAAATAAAAAGTTATGGCAAAAAACGAAAAGATTCGCCCTTTAGGCATGACAAGATTTTCAGTTGTTCTAATTAAGCTATTTGCAAGCGATAACTTTTTATTGGTACAAGATAAAATAATTATGTGGAGGCATTGTTTGTTTTTAATGCACCTATCGATTGGCTTCATTATTTTAAAATATATTTTTTTTTAAATTTTAGTTATTAGCAAGAAAAATATTTGGCAAATTATTTTTAAATAATGTTTACAATCGATAGGTGCATTAAAAACTAATAATTAACGCCTTCACAACACTACTTAATCTTGTAGCCATGAAAATTTATCACAAAAAAACAAAAAATATTTGTATTTTGGTCGGGATATAGTCACACAAAATTCGTATTTATAATTCAGTACGTTGTCCAAATCAAAACATATTTTATATACGATATACTAATTGATGAGCAAACCAAGATAAAAAAAATGGAATAATTATAATTTTTACTAATTTTTAAAGCAATTCAAACTTTATAGTTTTATTTCCCAATAATTTTAAAAATGCACATTTACCCCTTTGGCATGTCAGTGACGATATAATTTTATTGAGTTATGAAAACCATATAAAATTTTATTTTTTGCATTCGACTGGTCAGTTCAATATGAATTTCAAAATATTATATGAAACATTCTGAATAGAATACAAAAGAAATCAGATCGAAAGATCGAAGAACCAAAATATATAGAAAAAATAGATTTGCCATAAATGTGGACTACGTAAGAACTCAAAAACTAAAAAAAAAGACAATCTGAAAAAACTGTCGTGATTAAAATCTTGAAGTCCATCAGAAAATAACATCATGGATAAATAAAAAAGGCTTCTATTTGTTGTCTAGTGTTATTAAACGTTTGAAACAGTGATCCATCAGTGACGTTTAATTTTATAGTGCAGTATCTAGTATCCAACTTTGACCTTTCGAAATAAATTTTTAAATTTAAAATTCTCACTCTCAAATACAGCAACTGCTCTTCAATGCGTTTCAATTATTTTTTTTAAACATTTTATTATTTAGCAATTTTTTGCTGCTGCTGTAATTAAAAAATAAAACTCTCATCAAAAGAACTGTAAAGACAGACGTCTATACTACAGACTCCTATCGTCAGCGTGATGCACAAACCGAGAGAAGGACATACGAATGATGCGCAAACAGAGCGCAGAACAATCACAGAAACAGAAACAAACGGAAGTGCTGAACATTGCCGGACGTAAGACAGACAGACATGCAGTTAAAATAAACAATTTCATGTTTATATTGATTTAACCAGAAGCACTTTTTACAGATAACAATTTTGAAGCAACGACTAAAATAAAATAAAACCAAAAAAAATGATGCAATATTTGCGCAGGATATGAAAACAAGGACATGCAATTTGTTTTATGACAAACGCCGAAAAAAATGCCAAAGGGAAAAGAAAAATAAAATTAAAGCAGTAAAATTGAAAAATAAGAATAGTAAAAATAAAATCAACTGCTTAAGTCAAGCTGCGGAAATTAGAAAAAATAGGTACTCTAAAAATTAAAAATACTTTAATTTGCAATTTTTTGTTAAATAGAAAAGTTTTTAAAACTGATCCATAACAATGCAATTCACTTCAAGAACTTCTCTAAGCCCTTGGACTTTTTGCTACTGAATTTGCACCATAATAATCAGGATAATCCCTCATAAAAACAAATTTCGCAAATTAAAATGAAAACTTTCTGGCTGCGCGCGACTGGGAGAAATGCATTCGCAGGAGGCAGCGCAATTGTTTTCAATAGGAAAAAGGACGCGTATACGACACGGAGTACGGCGTACGCCGAATACAACAAATGAACTTTTGTGCGACAAACAAAAGTTTCGGCGTGAATGCCGAATTATGTACCTGAAGTAGCAGCAGACAGACACAACAGCAATAAAGTTACTTGGAGTGGCTGAAATTTTAAGTAGTCACAGGACGTTTATTTAATTTACAACGCACCCAAAATTACAACGACCTTCAAGTACCCACCTTAGACGACGCTTTAGAACGCAACTGAACGCCCTTTCCCCGCCATTGACACTAAAACAAAAACACAGTCGTAAAGCAAAAGGATCTAATATCCAAGCAATGAATAATTTACTTAAATCGGATGGTGTACCCACTGGCGGCACCACACCGCACCGCACCGCATCGCTCTATTGTTACGGATTAGACGGGTATTTTGCATATTTTAATTATTTAGCTGCAGTCATGAACACTGAAGACGATGTTGTCGAATTTAAACCTTTTTGTTGAAATACCTCCTCCAGCTCATGTCCTTCCAGCGCGTAGCAACGTAATTAAAAGCAGGTGTTTGTGAGGCGCATATCCTTCGGCAAACATATCGATTACAGTGCGAACACAAAGAAAAGTAATGAAAGTTGATGCCGGCTGTGAAATATATATTATATAAAAGGATATTGCATGGTACTTACTTTATTTAAAATATAGACGCAAGAATATTAAATACTGTTTCTGCACGCAATGCAAAACATATCAAAAGGGTAAATAAAACATTTTTATAATTGTGGTAAACGTAAAACATGTTTGAAGTAATTAAGCCGCAGAAGTACTATGATGAAATCAATAACATTGTTTTTAAAATATTTCTGTTTTTGTATTTTGGCTCATTTCATGGTTGAAACCTATTTAACATTGTGCACATAGCAATTAAATAATTGCAGGCATCATATTATTCGCATTCTTGATCATATTTTTATTGAGACAATTATTCTATATTGGATTCATTGTTATCCCACTAATAACTATTCATACGATAAATTCATTCAATGTGGTTGAGACAAAAAACGCTAGAGAAGAACATCATGAACTCAATGACATTCTTCTTTCTAAATCAAGTATCTTTCTGAATCAGATCGTAACATAATTGATATAAGTTAACAATCATACAAATGTTAATGTGTCACAAATTGTCACAATATTCATACACTCTAAAAAAGGAATATTTATAAAGTACTTGTGGGAAGATACCAGATACTTCTGGTACGTAGCAGGACACTTCCCCCAGCCATTACACTGAAAGACATTTTCCTGAAGCCATTTTCCAACCATTAACACCGCCTTAATAATAAGCGTTGAATACTTGGTTTTTTTCTCCAAATCATCTGACATAAATTCAGTTTGGACGACTTTTTAATACGCGTCCATGCCATAAAGCATCGAAGTGTTGTAGTGTTTTCCACAATATATTTAGTGCCCATCAAAATCAGTCGAAGTAAAAAGTTTATTTTCAGTAAAAGGTTTATTTCGCACGTTTACGCGACTTTCGAATAATATACCCTAGAATTCTGCATTATTCGACATATCGTATAAATGAGAGTTTGCCACAATCTTTGACTGAATTTGACGAACACTACAAATATTTGTGGAAAACACGGCAAATATTTGTGGGAAACACCACCAATGTTTGTGGCAAATACTACAAAATGTTCAAATATTTGTGGGAAACACTTAAATATTTGTGAGAAATACTTAATTATTTCTGGAAAATACTTTAAATATTTGTAAGAAACACTTAAATATTTGTGAGAAACATATTTTATTTGTGGGAAACACTTGAAATATTTGTGTTAAACACTTTTCATATATGTCGGAAACACTTAAATATTTGTGAGAAACACTTTTCATATTTGTGGGAAACACTTTAATATATGTGGAAAACACTTTTGATATTTATGGGAAACATTCGATTATTTCCTATAATGTATACACACTTTAGTGTTTGTTAGAGAAAGTGTTTACAGGAAACGATATTTTTGACACAATTTGTACACTCTGATAGCACTGTTCTTAAATTCAAACTATTTGTAATTCGTACTTAGGTGAAACTATTTGGTCTTTAAATAATTTAAAAAGGTTTCTAAATTTTTAATACAGGTTGTTTGGTTCATCGAAGTCAATAATTCATGAGTTATTCTATGACTCAAAAAAGTAAGAAAAAAAAATAAAAATATGTCAAATTCTGCACCCAGTTTAAGATACAGGGTGTTTAAGAGATGCATATTAATGACATTACCTAGTCAAGAAAATTTGTTATCTATATATATAAAACTCTTGGTCCGTCTGTCGGTCTGTCTGTCTGTTTGTTCCAGCATCACGTCTAAACCGCTGAACCGATTTAACTGAAATTAAAGGAAAGATTTCTACGGGGAAAGATTTCTACGGGGAAGCACAGTCTGAGAAAAGTTGTTTTAGCGGAGAATTAGTTTGGTTTTGGTTACTACATTTATAAATCCAATAAAAAAAAGTCCACAGCGAAGCACTGGTCCCTGATATCCTATTAATATAATAAATCTGTTTGTTCGTTTGTACGTTTGTACGTTTGTACGTTTGTACGTTTGTTCCTCTTCTCCGTCTAAACGGCTGATCCGATTTCCTTGAAATTTTTACCACAGATGCGGTATGGTCTGGAAGGAATGATAGGCTATATATGGGCGGGATTGGACAAAGAGGCGTGGCACCTCCCATACAACCTAAACTTTCAATACGATATAACTCGGCACTTTCACAAGCTACGAACATGAAACAAAAAACTTAAATACAAAAAAAAATTAAAAACAAAAAAGCAAAAGCACAAAACAAAACAAAACAAAAGCAAAAATACAAAAACAAAAGCAATCACGTTTGTTCCGTTTCTCCGTCTAAACGGCTGATCCGATTTTCTTGAAATTTTTACCACAGATGCTGTATGGTCTGGAAGGAATGATAGGATATATATGGGCGGGATTGGACAAAGAGGCGTGGCACCTCCCATGCAACCTAAACACGATATAACTCGGCACTTTCACCAGCTACGAACATGAAACAAAAAACTCAAATACAAAAAAAAACACCACACAAAAACTCACCACACTAAAACTCACCACACAAAAACTCACCACACTAAAACTCACCACACTTAAACTCACCACACTAAAACTCACCACACTAAAACTCACCACACTTAAACTCACCACACTAAAACTCACCACACTAAAACTCACCACACTTAAACTCACCACACAAAAATTCAACACACTAAAACTCACCACACCAAAACTCACCACACTAAAACTCACCACACTAAAACTCACCACACTAAAATTCACCACACTAAAACTCACCACACTAAAATTTCACCACACTAAAACTTACCACACTAAAACTCACCACACAAAAACTCACCACACTAAAACTCACCACACAAAAATTCAACACACTAAAATTCACCACACTTAAACTCACCACACTTAAATTTCACCACTCTAAAACTCACCACACTAAAACTCACTACACTAAAATTTCACCACATTAAAATTCACCACTTTTAAACTCACCACATTAAAACTCACTACACTCAAATTTCGATACACTAAAACTCACCACACTAAAACTCACCACTCTAAAATTCACCACATTAAAACCCACCACACTATAATTAATCACACTAAAACTCACCACCCTAAAATTCACTACACTAAAACTCACCACAATAAAATTCATCACATTAAAATTCATCACACTAAAACTCGCCACACTAAACAAGCCACATTAACATTCACCACACTAAAACCCACCACACTATAATTGACCACACTAAAACTCACCACACTTAAAAACACCACACTTAAACTCACCACCTTCAAATTCACCACACTAAATCTCACCACACTAAAACTCACCACACCAAAAATAACCACAATTAAACTCACCACTCCAAAATTCACCACACCTAAACTCACCACACCGAAACTCACCACATTAAAACCCACCACACTAAAACTTCTACTGGGAAAAACTCTACGGGGAAGAATTCTACAGGAAAGAATTCTACCGGGATGAATTCTACGGGAAAGCGTTCTATGTGGATTTTAATGGGAAGATTTCTACTGTGAATAATTCTGCGGAGAAGCGCAGTCTGAGAAAAAATTGTCTTTGAGAAAAGTTGTTTTGGCGGAGAATTATTTGGTTACCACATTTATAAAACCAATAAAAAAATTTCAACAGCTAAGCACGGGCCCCTCATATAAATAATAAAATGTTTTTTATATTAATAAAATCGCTCCATATCTTTGAATTCAGAAAATCTTGGCACGAGTCGTGCACGGGTCCAGCTAGTAAATAATAAAAATGTTCTTTATGTTAATAAAATTGCTCCATATCCTTGCATTCAGAAAATCTTTGCACGAGTCGTGTACGGGTCCAGCTAGTAAAATATAATCTGTTGATAAATAAATAACAATTTTTAAGATTTGTTTTAGAAAATGAAATTACCTTTCCAATGGTGTATCACATCTTCGAGCACAATGATTTCTTCCTTTCTTAAAAGGAACGTAAAGTAAAATTTACAAAAATAAAATTACAAATTTTTACTTTGTCATTGATTTTATCAAAATTTTGTTATTGATAATAACAGACCAGTTCATTCCCAGTACTTTTTAATCAATTAAAATGATTTTAAACTGGTAAGTTATATTGCAGAAATAATTAAAGAGTGGCGGGTGTTTTGAGTTGCTGGTTGAAATTTTAAACAAATGACCCCCTGAATTATTGACATCGATGAACCAAACACCCTGTATAATGGTTGAAATACAATCTGAAATTATTATTATTATAGATTATATAAATTTATTATATGATTAAAAGAAAGTTATATATGAAATTTATAATTTTTAATGTAATTTGGAACCTCCTTATTTTCATCCTTATATTGAGCATAAATAAATAATACTAAATACTAAAAATATTCAATTTAGGTTTATGTTCATTTTAAAACAGTACATATTATAGAAAATTACGTTTAACCATTGTTAAAAATGTACTCTATAAGGGTAAACATGATCTTGGTCTGTATCATATTTATCTTATAATTAGTTATCAAAGCAAAAGCTCAATGATCAGTTCCCATCATTTTCAAAGTGGTTTTGTATAAATTATAATATTTGTCAATATAACAAAATTATATTTAGAAAACCACTTTTCCTACATAATCTAATAATATTTTAAATGATCTAATAATAAATTATTAAAAATTGAAATAAACCAAAAAATACCCCAATATAAAAGAGCTTTGCAATTTAAAATAAATTCAATGCATAAAACATTCCCACTTTGCATGATTTCAAGATTAACACCCAAAAATGTAAAATTCCTACACAAAGTCTGTGACACAAAGCCGCCCACAGCTAGGAAGTGCGCCAAGTTGTTACCTGTCTGTGAACCACCCAACCAACTATATATAAAAACAGTCTTTACACAAAAAAAAAAAAAAATAAAAACCGCCTGTTAGCATTTGGAAATAAAACGTATGTCTGCTACGCAGTATTTTTCTCCGAACCTAAAACTTTTATTTTACACCCCTTCCTAACAGCACAAAACACCCTTCCCATTTAACTCCCTGCATATTTAGCAGCCAAGTGTTTGGCACTGATTTTATGCCTTCCAGGCTAAATACAACGTCGTACATCCTGCGAAGTGTTGCACGTTATCCTGCGGCCCCAACATTTAAATGTTGCCAACAGCACAGTGCAAATGTTATTCACATTTTCCATTTCATTTTGCGAATGATTTTGCAGAGACGACTCACATTTCTATTTTATTTTTTACTGGCAAAAAAAGTGAAATAATGAAAAGTTGTTTTTATTAAATTGTTGCAGATATTCTTGGTTTGGTGTGACATGTTTTAAAGGCAACATCAAATATTTATGAGCCTCTAAAGTCTCGCTTCTCTCTAAGACCCTTTATCAGATTGGTAAAGCTGCGCATGGAATAAAAATTGGAACTGACGTCTGTCAGTCGAGTGTTACCTGACTGTGGAGTTACTTTATCCATCTGTTTGTCTGTCTGTCTGTCTGTCTGTCTGTCTGTCTGTCTGTCTGTCTGTCTGTCTGTCTGTCTGTCTGTCTACCCTATATGTTGGTGTGCCGGTGTGGTGATAAATAAAATGCTAAAGAGATAAATGTTTTCATAATAAAATTATGTGCATGCGTTTGCCTAAAGAGGGGAGCTTAATACTGGGCCGAATGCTAAGAAATCCATATTTTTCTTGATGATGATGTTGATAAAACTTTGGTAAAATTTTATTTCATTTTATTTGAAATTCAGGCAAGCGTGTCTATTAATATTTTTGGCCTTACTTGTTGCTGCCGAGGATGAGAAGGTCGTAGTGCATGCAAAAATAGGATTTGTTTGACTGTCAGTATGTTATGTAAATCTTTTTATGGGACGCATTATTTGATGAGTATTAAATAGCTTTTTATAGAAGTATAAAAAATCAGGCAAGTATACTTAAAGTTCAGAAAAAGCAACAAATTAAAAAAACGATTTTAGTAATGAAAAAAATGAAAACTAGAATTTATGTAAAAATACATTGTATATAAGTTAAATTCTGGAAAGAAAATTCGATGGAATGTAAATTTAAATGCGTTTTCGCTCGGAACGATAAAACATGGGATTTTAAAAGGCACGAAGAAACACGGAAAAACATGAAAAAATACGTAAAAACACGACAAAACACGACAAAACACGGAAAAACACTACAAAAGCACCTAAAAACATGAAAAAGCAGGCGAAACGTGAAAAATAATACCGGAACCTTTGAGATTTTTGGAACCAGAATCATTACTAAAAATGTGTTGAACCGGAACTTATACCCTACACTAAGAGTGAAAGGGTATATTCAGTTTGGTACGCCGTTTGTAACACCCAGAAGGAAGCATCTCCGGTATGGAAAAGTATATATATTCTTGATCAGCATGACCTCCTGAGTCGATTTAGCGATGTCCGTCTGTCCGTCTGTCTGTCCGTCTGTCTGTCTGTCCGTCTGTCTGTCTGTCTGTTGAAATCCCTAAGACTTTTAAAATTGAAGAGCTAGATAAATGAAACTTATAACTTAGATTACTAATATACCTACGCTGTATGTGCGAAAAAATTGGCGAGATCGGTCCATTGTGACCTATGATCCGACCACTTATGTTCAAATACCTCATATAAAATGTACATATAAAGATCAATTTTTATGTATACGTGCTTAGGTAAACTTTTTTGGTCAAATATATATTGATATCATGCTCAAATACATGATAATAATGTTTTCCGGCGAAAAGACTTGTGGTTCACAAAAAAAAAATCGAAATTCGGTACACCTACCCATTTGAAAATTTGGGTATCAAATGAATGGAAATTCTTCAGCGATTGAATGTTTGTAGTTATTTTCAGGATTCGTATACCCTGGTGACCTATATATCACTTTGAATGGTAACCACACATATGTGTAGGGTATTTATAGTCGGCTTAGACCGACTATAATTTTGATAATCCTAACTATCATAATTACACCTACTTTAAAATTTCCCATGTGATCTAACCTTCCCAACTGGTTTCTGGTTGGAATCGATACCGCTATTTTAAAAATATCATAACCGGAACAGATATTATAGTCCCTGTCAGGGAACGCAAAGAACCAGAATCGGAACTGTTATTAAAAATGTATGGAACCGAAATCGAAACCCGTTTTTTTTTTTTTGGTTGAAACCGGAATCGGAACCGAAACCACAATTTTAAAAATCTTAGAATCCGAACTGGAACCGATATTCCAATGGGTTTTAGTCCCTGTAATGAATAATGAATAATTTAGTTTGATACTTTTTATTCTCTAAAATCCATAAGTAAAACTAAAGCGACAGATTTTTAAGAAAAGGTTAAAATACCACGAAATTTTTATTTTCTGAAGCTGGTTGTAAGGGTTTTTTTATACCCTACACTAAGAGTAAAAGGGTATATTCAGTTTGGTACGCCGTTTGTAACACCCAGAAGGAAGCATCTCCGGTATGGAAAAGTATATATATTCTTGATCAGGAGATCATCCTGAGTCGAGATCCGTCTGAGGCGATGTCCGTCTGTCCGTCTGTCTGTATGTCTGTCTGTCTGTCCGTCTGTCCTTCTGTCTGTTGCAATCACGATTACAGAAAAAGTAGAATACCTAGAGCAATGAAACTTTAGATTTAGATTACTTATATATCTAAGCTGTCTGAACAAGAAAATTGGCATGATCGTTCTATTGTGATCTGAGAACCGACCACTTATGTTGAAATACCTCATATAAAATTTACATCTACAAATCAATATTACTGTATACGTGCTTAGGAAAACTTTTTTTGGTCAAATATATATTGGCATCATGCTCTAATACATAAAAATGCTTTTTTTCGGCGAAACGACTTGTTGTTTCCAAAAAAAAGTATCGAAATTCGGTACATCTACCCATTTGTAAATATGGGTATCAAATGAAAGGAAATTCTTCAGCGATGGAACGTTTGTAGTTATTTTCAGGATTCGTATACCCTGGTGACCTATATACCACTTTGAATGGTAACCACACATATGTGTAGGGTATTAATAGTCGGCTTAGACCGACTATAATTTTGATAATCCTAACTATCATAATAACACCTACTTTAAAATTTCCCATGTGATCTAACCTTCCCAACTGGTTTAAATTGGGGTAAAAACTATAAAAAAATATTTCAGCGCAATTTCAGCAATTATATTTTCTAAAACTGCGCCGACTAAATTATTTGCTGCATTGACGTACAAATAATCATATTTGCGAACTTGATTGCTTATATAACGAAGAATAGCAAATTTCTTCATTAAATTAGTGAATTTCATTGCTGGATTGATTAATGAATGCAATTAATATCGGTTGTTATATTTACGTCGATTATTTTTTTCTGTGCCTTTTGTTGAGTATCGCTGGTTCGAATCGTGGCCGGGGTAAAAATTATTTTTTTATTTTTTGAATTTTTTTTTTACTTTTTTATTATTTTTATTTATTAATTAAGAATGATCCAAAAAATATCTATAGCTAGATGTAAATTTAATATGACAAAAATTTGCCATATTATTATTTATTTATCTACTGATTTTTTTTATAATTCTTAATTAATAATTTTAAAAAATGTAAAAGATTAAAAAAATAAAAAAAAAATGATCACCCTGACCGAGATTCGAACCTGCGATTCGGAACTAAAATTGAAAGTTTAAATTAAAAAAAAACATATATTTTTCAACCACCCAGGTAAATAAAAGTCAACCAAAATGTTTAAAATTTATAGTTTTAAACTTAACGGTACGTAATTTAAACCAAAACGTATCATTTAAATGTAAATTGATTTTCAACTTGAAAGTTTAAATTTATGGTCCAGTAAAGTATAGAAAAGCCGCGGTAGCTCAGTGGTTAGTGCGTTGGACTGCGAGCCGAAAGGTCCCCGGTTCAAGCCTGGACTGGGGCTAACAACATCTTTTCATAGAAACATTTTTCTATACCGCGCTACCTCTCCTCAGTAAATGGCAAACCTACGAGAGTAAAACATTGCCTATGAAAAGCTCTCACCCACCGTTCGGATTCGGCAATAAACTGTAGGTCCCACCACTTTGAGTACAAATATAACACGCACAGCTCAAAATGGTGAGAGAGCTCGGCCGAAGTTCTATACAGGACTATAGCGCCAAACTAGAAAATAGTATATATATTAGAGTTAAGAAATTCAATTTTAAAGTTGAAAGTTGAAATACATACATTTTTCAACTATACAAGGTAACCCAAATGTTTCAAAATCGTCATAAAATATCCGTTTTTACCCAAAGTTTTTTCAAATACGATACATAATAGGAAAAACTGAGTATGGAATAAGAATAAGCATTCTTTAAGTATGACGTAGTGATATTTTCAGATTACAGACTTAATTAATTTTATTGAAAATAGATTATATAAAAGAGTCCCAAAAATTTAAAAAGTACACAGAGAAAATCCTCTTTTGGCATGAGGTTAAGTTGCAATGTTTCAATGTTGCAACCGAAAAACATTTGTTGTAACCTCATGTCATTAAAATGAACGTACTATTTCTTACTCTAACCGAAATGTTAGTCCGCGCAACTGCACGTTCGGTTGTCGTAACCTCATGATTGCATTTTTCATGCTGCCAAAATTTGACGTTTGTGCATTTGTTACGGCAACTGAGTACGTTATTGTATCAACAAAATAAATGACAAACGGCAACCTCATGTCTATCAGCAGTTCGGTTGCCAGTTTCTTGCCAAAAATTATGGATACATGCAGAAATAAATAAACGTCAAAAATTTTCACAAGTGCCAAACAATAGGAAAATCATTAATTAAGTAAAAATTCGAAATTAATATATGAATATTAATAAAATAATGAATGAATTCAATACAAATTTGGCTAGTGAAATATAATAAAAATATGTGACCATATGTGGCATTATAAATAGCTTCATATTTTGTTTAATTATGATGAAATAAAATATTAAATGTGTCTTCATACTGTTTTTATATTTCAGGGAACAAGAATTAATAGATATATTTTTTAAATTATGTATGTGACATATTTACACATCAAAAATACATATAGAAAACTTTACAAAAACAAGTTTTATATATAAAAAAATATTCTAAAAATAAAATTCCAATTGGAGGTTTCGGCATGCTTGCTGACTTAGAGGTTTAAACAACATCATGCTTGCTGAATAAGAGGTTGACACAACCTCATGCTTGCTGAATAAGAGGTTGACACAACCTCATGCTTGCTGACTAGGAGGTTGACACAATTTTGTGCTTGCTGACTAGGATGTTGGTGCCACCTCCTAATCAGCAAGTTTCTGCAACCGAATAATTCGGTAGGGCAATTTAGTTGGTTGCCGCAGCAAATCAATTTTCTGTGTGTAGATCAATTGGAAAAATGTTAATAATTTTGATAGTTAGTTTGGCCTATGCCATACACTTTTTGTTTACCATAAATCATTTTTTTGTTAATTATTAAAAAGTAAATGATTAAAAATAAATTGCATAAAAAATCAAAAATTTTCAAGTTTAGATACAATTATCTTAAATACATATTGGAGTATTAACATTCATTAGTAGGTATATTGAAATTAGTATTGATAATTGGAAGAAAAATTGCGTTCTAGTTTTTTTACAAAATATTTTTCCACAGTACTATATTTTTATTCTAAGTAGTAGGTGATAACGGATTAAAATAACGAAAAGTATGTATACACAATAAAACATCTAAAATGATCATGTTTCAGGTAAAAAGTTTTTATTACCAAGATAACTTAGAAAGGTGTGAAATCCTTATATATAGATGTCCGAAAATATACCAAATAATTATTTTTATTACATTTTGAGTTAATCCAATATAATACAGGTAGTTCTAATACAAGTAGTTCTAATTCGACTAAACCATTTTTTATTTCAGGTACGCCTCATAATGTATTCGCCGAAAAGGTAGATCTAAAAAGTTTCACTTGACTATTTAAGAGCCATTTCTATAGTACACCATCTCAATCTATCCACAACTGTCTACTGGATGACATTGATTTTAAACTATTATATTTTTTAAAAACACATATTTTACTATCAGAGAATTATAACGTTCAATTTGATCAAATATGACAACAATTAGATGTCCAAGTTGTATCTCAACGATGAGCATCAAATCAATGCCAGCCAATGTCGAAAGTGAGATTTACACTTGTGATGGACATAAGGATGCGGTGCTCGAACGTATACTCGGTCTTCTGAAATCACAAACACTCTGTGATGTGGTGCTGATTGCGGGCATCGATGATGGAAGGTGAGTGGGTACTTTAGCGATTTATCTTGTCGATATTGTGGATTAAGGCACGATCGGAAAATGATTATCATCTCAATAAGATCATGATATAGATATGCTTATTTCCACCCACACCCTAGTATAAATAGGGACTAAGGACTGCATAAGCAACTCAGATCAGATTGGTTTTGTAACTGGTCGTGCTATGACAAAGTAAAAGTGCAATAATCAGTCACTGATCATGACCCTTTTTACTAGGGTAAAGGTCAAATTCCCCTTAAGATTAGGGTATATATAGCATAAGAATCGACAAAGTTCACATAACAATTCTTCTTAGAGTAACAGCGCATCGTCTTCTCTTGACCGCATCGAGCAAATACTTCTCCGCCATGTTTACCGGATCGTTTCGTGAATCTACCGATCGGGAAATCATACTTGAAGGAGTATTGGGCGACGATTTGGAAAGACTGATTCAATACTGCTACACAGGTTCCATAGAGATACGCAAAGAGTCCGTCAAAACCCTGCTCGCTACAGCGGAATTACTACAGTTCGACAATGTCGTCGAGGTTTGTATTAGTTTTCTGGAGCGCCAATTGAATCCCACAAATTGTCTGGGGATTTCCGAGTTCGCCGAACAATATAATCTCGAAGAATTACGGAGAAAGTCTGATGCATTTATCTGTGATAATTTTGTGCAAGTAGGTTTATGGAAATATTCAAAAAACTAATTACTGAAATTATTTAATAAAATATTCTAGGTTTGTAAAACTGACGAATTTTTAGAACTTAATGTCAATGTATTGTGTAAAATTTTAAGCAACGATTACATACAAGTGGAAAATGAAGAAATTGTGTACCACAGCATAATCTCATGGATCGAACATGATCAAGTCAAACGCAAAAAATATACAGCGGAATTATTGAAATTTTTACGTCTGTGTCAAATGGATCACGCATTTATTGAGGATTATATAAAGCCGTTAATGAACACTAGTGAATATACTCAAAATGAGGAGGATCTAAATTGTGACAACTCGAAAATATCTACGGTGCCATGCGATCCCAATAGACCACGTATATTTCATCAACTACTTTTGGCTTACAAAGGCGGCGTATGTATGATACGAATTTCTGATTAAATGGAGTTTCAAAAATTCTTTATTTTTAACAGAAAACACCTACACTACAGGGTCTTTGTACGTGGACCAATACCTGGAAGATCTGCACATATAATCTGCTACAAAACGAACGTGGTTATGGTGTCACTGTAATGGGCAATAAAATTGTTACCGTCGGTGGAAGAACGATTTTTGGAAATGCGCGAAATATTGTGCATATTAATCGATGTGATACAAAGGACTTTAAACAAATGCTTTGGGGAAAATTGGCCCCATTACAGACGGAGCGTTGGGCCATGGGTGTAACAGCAATGGACGGTTTTCTGTATGTAGTGGGTGGCTGTATTGCATATAATAAGCCCACAAACGTGGTGGAAAGGTAAATATTATATACATTGTTTCGAGTTACCATGTAAGAAAAATCGTTGGGCCCAAGTAAAGTCCATACCATTCCTAGTACAAGCATAATACATAGGCGTGGTTGAAGGCTGACAACACAGAAAAAAAATTCATCAATATTATGTACTTATTCATAAATATTATGAATTTTACTACCAACTATCAGATTCATCATATTGACATCACCGTTCATTAATTGACGTATTGATGAATGCATTCATTATATATATGAAACTTATTCATACTATCGAACATCATAGTGAAGAACGAAATATTCAATACGATGAATTTAAATCGTTTATTAATGAATATAATCATAATATTCAAAGTAAATATATAAATATAAAAATAAATATAAAAAAAATTAAATAAAAAAAAATAACATAAACAGAAATAACATACAAGAACTACTTGAGAACTGAGAAGTACGGCAAAAAATGAACGAAAAAATTATTATGTTGATTGAAATTTGGTTTAATGAACAGCATTCTTCAATATGATGTACATATATATTGCATTAAACGTATTCTTCACATACAGTTCATCATATTGAAGAACACTTTTTCGGCAGTTATCAAATTTATGATCGCATTCATAACATTGGTGTCGTTAGTCATTAATATTATGGTTCTTCAATGGTACTTCAATACAATGAATCATAGATTGAAGAACGGAATTCATCAACATGATGTACATTTTTTCTGTTTGGAGGCATTGGAGTGTCGAGCCTTGTAAATAATTTGTGGGTCTTGACCTACAAAAAGAGTTTATTTTCGAATTTTTCTACATGAATTCCGTCTCAAACCTTGTCCCGATAACATTTCATTCTGTCCTTTTTAATTTATATCATTTTTCATGTCTTTGTTTTCGATAGATTGTTTAGAAAATTAAAATCAATCAGTTCATTTCTTTGTACATCTTTCTCCGTTCTTCGTTCATTAAATGACATATTAATGAATGCATTCATTATATATATGAGCAAAATATTCAATACAATTAAGTCATATTGTCATATTATTAATTTGTTCATAATATGATGTAAAAAAAGTGTTGTAAAATTTTATTTAAAAAATAACAGAACCAAATTAAAAAAAAAATGTACAAAAAAAAAAAAATTTGGAAATACAAAAAAATCTGGCTTAGTCTTGGCTAAGAACTTATTAAGTCTGGGCATTTTGGACACTCCGGCACCTAGAATATCGGTAATAAATCCTGGCCCACGCATAAAACCAAGGCGTGGCATTAATAAAAAGGAATTTGAGTAATGAGAAGGATCGAGACTTGCCAACAATGGATAGGCCAAATCGGGTTCTTTATTTGTCAATTCTAACTAAATCTTGGCCTAATTAACCAGGTCTCCGTCTACAAGTGCTGGCAAGCATTGGTCTTCCAGAGCTTGCTGAGTATTCAGCCAGTCATCAAACCTGACATGTTTTACATGGGAGACCTACACAGGAGTTTTTTTCGAATTTTACTTCATGAATACCATCTCAATGTTTGTCCCGATAACAATTCTTTCTGTCCTTTTTAATTTATATCATTTTTCATATCTTTGCTTTCGATAGATTGTTGAAATTGTTTTGAAAATTGAAATCAGTCAGTTTATTTATTAGGGCCGGTTTTACAGTGCTAGTTTATACCCAGTTTAACCTTTGTTTAATTTAACGTCTCATAAATTAAAACGACGTTTAACTTTGATAGCTGTTTTACAGTGAATGTTTAAAATGAACTGAGTCAAGTCGGATAAATATGGCATCACTGGCAAATGTCAACAAATTATCGACCATTTCTCTCATTTAGAACAGCTGATAATTTTATGCAAACATTTTGTAATCAAGACATTGAAAATAGATTTTAGATTAATAAAATAAATGAAATATACAAAAGATCGAGCAACTTCAGTACATTTGAGGATAGAAGTTTGATTTATAAATAAAAGAAAACAAACAGAACACAAACATTCCGACAAGAAAAAGAGGGAACAAGAAAAAGACAGCGTAGACGGACAGTTCAAAAAAGTGCAACTCTCATTCTTGTGGATATTATCTGTCAAAAACATTAAGATTTTAAACGTAGTTTAAACGGCCAACGTAAGGCGTTTAAACTGATTTTAAACTACGATTTAATGCCACTGTAAAAGTGAATTCTGAGATTAAACTACGTATAACCCAGAAATCTATTTAAACTACCACTGTAAATTCGGCCCTTAGTGCATCTTTCTGTATTTCGAATCAAAAGTCTATTCAACGAAAGTGACGTTCTTAAATAAATTTGAAAGTTTTAAAGGTTAAGTAATATGAAATCGAAATATGTCTGACGATATTTTGACGTTAAATTTCCATTTTGTCCTTCGTTTCGAAATACATAAAGTGGGTATTATATGATTTCAAGGCCACACGGAAGCTTCTGACGTCGTCGTAAAAATTACGGGATTTTCAAAATCCTTTTCAAAAAGTGCGAAAAATAAGATGTCATTCTCGCATTTTGTATATACTTTATTTGGAAATCATATTCTTGTTTTCGAATTGAATTTTGAAAGATCGTGTGAGAGATCGCGGATATATCGCTAATAATACAATGGATTATCGAAATTTTATAAAATAATTGAAATCTTTTTCGCCGTCTTGTTTTTGAATTCCACCTCGACTAACATAGGCCATCTTTTTATAGCTATTACCTCGAATTACATATTTGGTTTTTCTCAACGGGTTTGCAAATATAAAATTTCGTTCTCGAATCTCGTATCTACTATCGTAAATAATCTTGTTCTGGTTTACAAAATTAAAAATCGTGCGAGTTAGCCAAAGTATATAAGAAACCAGATAAAGGAGATTTGTTAACATTTTTGTAATTGATTTGGCAATCTCGAAAAATTGCTCTATTGAATCTCGTAATTGAATCTCGTAATTAAATCTCGATTATCTTAGGAAAGCTTGTCTCGATATCGCCTCGAAATAAAAGATCATATCTTGAATTTTCTTTACTTATCTACATCACTACTGAAAGCTATTCTGAAATTCTATAATTTCATCATATTAGCGATTATTATAAAAATATCGAAATTGTCTTCATTTCAATTCTACCACAAACTTTTGTTAAAAAAAAACATAAACCAAAAAAAACTCCCCACTCTTCCATTAGATGGGATCCAGTAACGGAATCCTGGAAATATATTACCCCAATGAAAACCAGTCGATACTCCTTGGGACTGATCGTGCATAACGACCTAATATATGCTGTGGGCGGTAGTGATAATCGGAATCAAAATATACGACCAATACAACTGGGTACCGTTGAGTGTTATAACCCGGTTACCAACTGCTGGTCCACAAGAGCATCACTAAATAATGGACGATCTCGTTTCGGTGTAAGTGACAACAATTTGATAGAGATTTATATAAAAATTCGATACATTTTATTATTAGATTGTTGCCGCAAAAGGTTTTCTCTATGTTGTCGGTGGCATTGATGAACATAATCATTGCGTTGGAACTGTTGAAAGATATGATGCGACTGCAGATACCTGGACTATGGTATATATATATAAAGTACTTTATCCTAATTTAGTAGAATTATAAAGATGTTCATCTCTTTAGGTTTGTTCAATTAAGGAGCCAATGTATGATATAAGATGTTGTAATTTCTTTGAAAAAATTCGGACTGCACACGAAAATAATGTTATACAGGAATATGATCCGGATGCAGATACTTGGGAAGTACTACCTGCACAAACGTTAGGCACTGGCAAAGTGTATGGGCTGCTTAAGATGAACTGTAATTCCATAGTGTCTTGTTGAGTTCAATTATATATACTATATGTTAAATTACGATTGTACAACTAATTTATTGATTAATAAAATAACACGAATTTTTCATAGATCTATGCCATATAATTCGCGATTGCTGATTTTGACTGCATATTAAGTTTTTTTGTATTACTAGATGTTTTTGAAGAAAATTGCAAACGAAATTTTAGGACTTTTTCACTCACTTTTTAGAATACAAAAAAGCAACACCATTTAAAATTAATTTTCCAAAAAACTTAAAATGTTATATTTCTCTTAATAGTCAAGGCTAATTTTAATATAATAAAGAATATAAATATTCATATAAGTTTTAAAGATATTTGGGTCTCAACTCATACATTTTTGACATTTTTAGACTATATTTCAATTATTTTTTTAGCAATTAGAATCTAATGATATACTAAAAATATATTTATGATTACACAGAATACAGTCCAAGCAAATGAGCAGAATTACTAACTTTTTCCGATCTATTCTAATTTTTCAAATATGCCCTATCAACACAGTTTTCGACTGTATTACAAAGTAACTGAAAGGGACCTCAATTTTCGATAAAACTTTTTGTAAAATCGATATGTAATAGCAAAAAACTGAGTATGCAATCCAAATCAGCACATGCGAATTATATAGAAAATGACGTATGGAATATTCGTAGAAAAAAATTATTCTTGTTTTGTAGTGTACTTTTTGTATACAATGTATACATTAATAAGCTTTTTATTAGAAAACTCAAAAAAAAAACTCTTTTGACGTGAAATTGGAAGAAAGTTAGTTATAACAATCGATCGTTACTGAAAAAATACTCTTTTGACACGAAGTTGGAAATAAGATAGTTATAACAACCGACTGTTAATATGAAATTACAATAAATTGGTTGATTAAACTGCCATATTCAGTTGGCGCTTAAAATATTATTATATACACACACCAAACTGTTCTAAATTGGTTGTAGTACGAACTGCCATTCATTTAGATTTAGATATAAGAACCGACTTAGCCGTTAGGAGCATCTAATAAATTCTTTGGACAATGATGATTTTGTTGATTTGAAGTAGGATAACTATTGCACTAAACTCTGAAATGAAAATACAAAAATAGTTTATCATATACACACACCAAATAATTTTAAAACTGTTCTAAAGTGGTTGTAGTATGAAATTTGTACCTATAAGAACCGTCTTAACAGTTGGAAGTACCGAATAATTTAGTTAGACAATAACTTAGTTGATTTTAAAAAGGACAATGTATTTCTCTAGACTTTGAAAGCAATTATAAAAATATATTAGTAAGTAAGAAATAATACACCAAATTGTTCAAAAACTGTTCTAAATTGGTTGTAGTACGAACTGCCATTTTTTTAGATTTAGATATAAGAACCGACTTAACCGTTAGGAGCATCTAATAAATTCTTTGGACAATGATTTTGTTGATTTGAAGTAGGATAACTATTGCATTGAACTCTGAAATGAAAATATAAAAATAGTTTATCATATACGCACACCAAATAATTTTAAAACTGTTCTAAAGTGGTTGTAGTATGAAATTTGTACCTATAAGAACCGTCTTAACAGTTGGAAGGACCGAATAATTTAGTTGGACAATAATTTAGTTGATTTTAAATAGGAAAATGTATTTCTCTAGACTTTGAAAGCAATTATAAAAATATATTAGTAAGTAAGAAATAATACACCAAATTGTTCAAAAACTGTACTAAATTGGTTGCAGTACGAACTGCCATTCTTTTAGATTTATATATAAGAACCGACTTAACCGTTAGGAGCATCTAATAAATTCTTTGAACAATGATTTTGTTGATTTGAATTACGATAACTATTGCACTAAACTCTGAAATGAAAATATAAAAATAGTTTATCATATACGCACACCAAATACTTTTAAAACTGTTCTAAAGTGGTTGTAGTACGAAATTCGTGCCTATAACAACCGTCGTAACAGTTGGAAGTACCGAATAATTTAGTTGGGCAATAATTTAGTTGATTTGAAATAGGAAAATGTATTTCTCTAGACTTGAAAAGCAATTACAGAAATGTATTAGTAAGTATGTAGTAACACACCAAATTGTTCAAAAACTGTTCTAAATTGGTAGTAGTACGAACTGTCATTCTTTTCAATTTAGATATAAGAACCGACTTAACCGTTAGAAGCATCTAATAAATTCTTTGGACAATGATTTTGTTGATTTGAAGTAGGAAAACTATTGCACTAGACTCTGAAATGCATATATGAATATATTTTATCATATACGCACACCAAAAATTTCTGAAACTGTTCTAAAGTGGTTGTAGTACGAAATGTATGCCTATAAGAACCGAATTAACAGTAGGAAGAACCGAATAATTTAGATAGACAATAATTTAGTTGATTTTAAATAGGACAATGTATTTCTCTAGACTTTTAAAAACAAATACAAAAATGTATTAGTAAGTAGTAACACACCAAATTGTTCAAAAACTGTTCTAAATTGGTTGTAGTACGAACTGCCATTCTTTTCAATTTAGATATAAGAACCGACTTAACAATTAGGAGCATCTAATAAATTCTTTGGACAATGATTTTATTGATTTGAAGTAGGAAAACTATTGCACTAAACTCTCGAATGCAAATATAAAAATAATTCTAAAACTGTTCCAAAGTTGTAGTATGAAATTTGTACCTATAAGAACCGACTTAACAGTTTGAAGAACTGAATAATTAAGTTGGACATTAATTTAGTTGATTTTAAATAGGACGATGTATTTCTCTAGACTTTGAGAAGCAATTACAAAAATATATTATCATATACACACATCAAATTATTCTCTTTGGTTGTAGTTCAAACTAATATTCATTTATTTTTAGCTATAAGAACCGATTTAACAGTTGAGAGAACCGAATAAGTTTCTTGAGCAATAATTTAGTTGATTTTAAGTAAGTTGACATATTTCTCTAGACTTCGCGTTGCAATTACAATAATTCTTTACACGTTGGTTGTAACAAAAGTCGCCGGTTCTTTAGTTCTCTTAATGAGCCCAAAACCTTTAATGTGCCACGGAACTCGTAAAAGTTTTACCCCGCACAAAACGCGACCATATTCATTCAAAAGCCATTTTCAAAGCTCATTTTCCCGACGTTATTTTCCCTCTGTTTGCCTTAATTTTCCGCTTGTGATTTTTTATTTTCTAATTTTCTACTTTGCGGTTTTTACGCAACGTTTCATTTTTCGCACAAATGTTTGCATTATTTTTCCTATTTCCAACATTTTGTTTGTTTTCTGATACTTTTTTTTCTTTTTTCTTTTTTTTTTTGATGACTGTCTCGCTATCTGTGCTGACTTTGTGTCTGTCCTGCATGTTCGTCCTCAAAACTGTCTGCGGTATGTCCGCTTTTCTGTAATTATCTGCTTATATTCCATATTATTTGAAGTTGTTTCAGTTGTATACAACAAATATAGTTGTTGTATAAAAGCAGCTTATGTTTCATTTTCACTTCCGTTTCCGTTGATTTTATTTTTATTTTTTGTTTTGTTTTTCTAATAGGAAATAATTTTCTTTCGATGGCAACATAATTCTAATTTAAATGTGACTAATTAGCGCACAACTCCTAATGAAGGTTTTTTTCCTATACCCTAATAAAGAACGAGGTCTTACAAAAGGCACATTTTAATTTCAACTTAAATTCCGTCTATGTGTATCATGAATTTCTATATTCAAATGTTGTGCTGCCTTAATTTATTACCCTCAATCAATGTCGCTCAAGCATAATCCTTGCATGTCCTTGCAAAATGCATTAAATTGTATTATACAGCACTAATGCGGTACAATACTAAAAACCACAAAGGGGCTCCTCCACATGTAAAACTACATTTCGAACAGCACTCAAAATGCCAGAAACAGCACTTCGAAGGACTCAACGGTGCTGTGTACCATAATGTCCTTGTTGCTGTACAGGACAGCAACACCTACATACATCAGAAATATCCTTGTGTTTGTATAAATCAAAAGTGAAAATGCAAATATTGCACAAACGAGACAAACATTTCCATAGACAGACAAACCATAGTCGACAGCAGGATTGGCGTAGAACTTTACCACGAACTACTCCCAAAATCCAATAGCATGATGGAATTGGTTAGTAGTAGGTTTACCGTTCATTTTTCAATATAGTTTGAGATGATTTCAGAGCGCACAATACAAACAGCAACAATGTGTTTGACAGCTGACTTTTCGATGAGATATGGTTTGGTGTCTGCATGTGTCTGCAGATAATATTAATATTGACAGTAGTTAGGTTGCAAAATTTAATTTAGAGAATTACCTGGAATGTGTATACAAATTTTTGTGTATTCAATATTTGGGAATGAGTTGGAGTTGCCTTAAATCGCTAAAATAACATATTTTTTAAACATGGTTGGATACTTGCATACTCTATTTCGTGACTTTAAAACTAACCTTATCAATTGCGAGAAAAGCTTTCGATCAGAAAAACTGAGAGACATATTTTCTTAAAGATCTAATTTCTAGATCTTTGGCATTTTGCATCAAAAATAATAAAAACCATTTCAAAATTTAAACTACATTTACGAATAGAAATAAACTTCTAAAACTATAGATTAATTCGTTTCTAATGCAAAATAGCACATTTTTACTAATATAAATAAACTTCTACTAATATTCTAGATTTTATCACCTAAATACTAAGAAAGAAAATTACTTAGTTGTTAAAAAGCTAAACAAGATATATTCTTCAGGATTTTAAGAAGTTAGTTTATTGACTATTAAAACAAAAACAACACGTAATTGTTGTACAACACACAACTCGGTTTTGCTTTGTCTGTAATATTTGCTATTCTGCTTTGTTTTGGTTTCTCTGTCTGTCATTGTCATTTGTGTGTTAGTGTGTCTGTCGATATGTTAAAATCATGATTGCAGATATATTCTTCAGGATTTTAAGAAGTTAGTTTATTGACTATTAAAACAAAAACAATACGTAATTGTTGTACAACACACAACTCGGTTTTGCTTTGTCTGTAATATTTGCTATTCTGCTTTGTTTTGGTTTCTCTGTCTGTCATTGTCATTTGTGTGTCTGTCGATATGTTAAAATCATGATTGCAGACGAACATACAATGAAAACAAGACAAAAAGTAATATTAAGAAGTTAAGTTCTTGACTATCAGAAAAGTAATTAACAGCAAAAAGTGGATGTGTTTCTTAAAATCAAGAAAGGCTACTTCTTGATTATTTTGTTTAGCCGCTAGGTGCAAGAACGTCTACAGAAGGTTTAGGTATAGGACCTCACGAATATTTATTTCCGATTGAGCTGCTGGAAAGTATTTTTTAAATCTCAGGACCTCAGATGGACTTGCAAGTTACCCTTTAACTTGCAAGTCCATCTGAGGTCCTCACTCTAAAATAATTATTAAAATTCAAGTAATTAACCGCCAAAATTATATTTGTATTGAACGTATTATTCAAATGGTGAAGGTTTGAAACACTCGTAAAAATTATTTGTCATTTTTAGTCAAAATTAAAATATTTTTTAAAAAATACTTTCCAGCAGCACTGTGAATTAATTATTATTAAACAATTTATTATTTTAAAACATCTATTTTCATTTTTTTTATTTGTATAAATGGTTTATTTCAATATTTGTTACTAATAATTTATGACGAGATCTTGTAAATTTGAAAAATTATCTTAGTTCGTCTCAAATACCGAACGTATTCTCATCACTTTCAAACCTCGAGTTAGACTACGAGTTCTCGAAAATCTCGAAAATTTTATAAATTCTAATGCTTAAAAAATCCAGTAGTCAAATTAGAGCATATCGTCGGTGATACTACAAAACCGCCTTTCTACATTTTCGAATACCTCTTACAAAATGAATTTTACAAAAAAAACAAAACTATTTTGAGCCTCAATTTTGCACTTACTTCAATAAAAATTAAGTATGTCATAACATATAATGCCATTTATCTAAATTCATTTAAAATCGGATTATAACACAAAATTAGGCGTAATTTTCACATGCAGTTAGGAAGTTGACGATATCTAGCTATACTAGCACTGATTATCGAGCAGAATCCCCTCCTGATTTCCTATCTTATATGAAATATCCCAATTAGTTTCTCAAAGAGCACTCCCAGCCGGTCTTACAAAATAGTTTGACTCATTACTGTTATTACTCCATAGGAGGTATTCTAGAAATAGTCACTAAAGAGATGGGCGCATATTTTCTAGACTATAAGTTAGTGATGACAGGATTGGGCATGTCAAGAAGTTGTTATAGCAGGCAATTTGCAGTCAAGATTTTGACAATTTTACTACTGGGATTATTTCGACTATTGAAGATCATCTCGTTTGAGTCACGAATTGCGAGACGAGGTCTATCGGGATCTCGTCTGAGTTATTAATAGTTTAGGGGATAATCGAGACTTTACGACATTTTTGAAATCCCAATCTTATCGTTCTGGAACCAAAGCTCGGTCGAATTTTGAGAAAAATGCGTTCTAGTCTGCATCTTCATTCAGAAAAATCAAATTACTTTATTCAATTCGATCTATTTAATAGTATTTAATAGACATTTGCACAAATGCATTTGCAAGACACTCATTTTATTTCAAGACATGTACTGTCGCCGACTCTAATGAATCGCCGAATCAAATGAATGTGTTGCTCACAGCAAAAAGCACAAGTAGTGTCAAAATAAAACACAAACAAGACATAGTTATAGTGAGGAGATCTATTATGATGTGCAATAAAAATTCAAATACTGAAATGAACTGCATGTGACAATGAGTAGTCAGTGCATTTTACATTTTTTTATCATTCTTATAGAAATATAGAAAAAAATTCAAAAGTTTTAAGAAAATCATATAATATTTTATATTAAGTTTTAAAACATCTAACAAGATTTTTTTCATTATTTAATTTTTTTAATGAACATTTTTGTTGGTGAATATTTTCGTTGTTTTTGTCGTACACATTTTTTTTAAATAATGTTTGTTGAATTTTTCATAAACACATGAATACCGACAGCAACATTACTGTCGTCGAACGTCGAAAGTCAGTATTTTTGTTGTTTTCAATGTTCGTCTTCTCACTCGTAATTCGTTGCGCTCACTCAATGCACTCAATGTACTTGTTGAATTTTCAGCGACGTTAGTGTCATTTGGTTTTATTTTTCAAAACATTGAATGTCTTGAAAAATATGTCTTGAAAAATATGTCTTGACACTCAAGTAGTGTCAAGACATATATAATGAAACAGATACTGCAGTATAATGAAACAGATACTGCAGTGAAGTGAAGTGAATAGATATTTTCAAATAATTTCGAGCAGACTTTTGCCTCTCACATGCAAATACTTTGTAATTAATTATAAAACAGCAGCCAAGAGTAACAGTAACAAATTAAAAATCAACATACACACTCCTCCGATGGCCTACGGTGTTTTCTTTAAATTCACACAAACCCTCCAAATGATTAACGTAATTAACGAACTGTCAAACCGACTGTCATCGCGTCAGCCAACCATTTCCACAAATCCGGTTCGTTGAACAACGAACTCCACCGTTTGATTTCCCAAGTAACCGCATTCGGTTTGGTCTCGCACCACAGCTCATTATTTTAATTTATGCAAAATGCTGAAACCACAATTGAAAATCTATTTAAATTGTACCCAACCTGCGATGTTTTGTCCTGTGCTACACGTCCTGCCACCAGTTACAACAGATTCGCTGGAATTTTTGAACTGTTGTCATTTCCGCTTCCGTTTTGAGCTTTTTGTACACCCCTCTCCTCCATCTCTTTGGTTTTGCCGGATGTTGTGTGCGTTGATGCGTATGAATTCAATTATTGCAGTGCCACCTATGCCGCCAACGACAACATCAACACCAACAAAAACCGCCGCTTAAAAAAGCCGTTTAATGAAAACAGTTTTTAACCCAGCCCCTTGAAAACTCCTTTAACCTGGTTAATTTTATGCGCGGCACCCGTTTGTGACGCTGGTGTCGTCGACGGCAACACGGCTTCTGTTGGCAATGTCTTTTTTGCATTCGAATTTACATTTCCGACTAATTTGCATATTTTTTTGTTTTATGCCGCCGACAGGCAGCAATTTCAAAATGGTTAGGATAGGACAGTGTGAGAAAAATAAAATATGCTGGAGAAACCTATTTTTTTAGGGAAAAAAACGTAGGAAATTAATTTATGTAGTCTAAGAAAATGTTGGGCGGTTATAAACTTGGTGGGTATCGGTAGGCCAGACACAGGATATTCAATTCTTAAACTTATTCAATTTATTTATCGAATATATACCCTAGACAACATTTTCAATACACCCTGTCTGCCACGATTCGGAGATCTTCGCTGCCTCTAAGCTTTCTCGAACTAACTACGACAAAAAGTTTGATTTCGGTGCAGTATCGTTTCTAATTTTTAACATTTCTCGTACATTCTAATTCTTTAACAAGTTTCGTAATTTAAAGATTTTTCGCAATATTTTTCGATCTCGTACCTCGATTTTTTATTCCATCCCAATATGCCATTCATTTCAATTACGTTACGAGATTAATGCGAGTAATGATATCGAAAAATCACACGATATCGGACCCATTTTCGTACCGATATCAAGCGTCAAATTGGACACAGTCTGCCCTGTATCGGAGCTCTTTGATACATGGCAGACTCGAACTAACTTCGATAAAAAGTTCGATATCATTGTTTTATCGCCACTAATTTTAAAATTTGTTCGTACTTTAAAATATTAAGACATGTTACGATATTTTAAAATTTTTCACATCGATATAGCATTATTTTTCGAATCACTCTCGATATCTTTGCACTATTCAAAGCGATATCGAACCTGAATCGTCTTTTTCCCGATTCAACAAAAACTGCGATATATCGTAGCGATCTATACGTTTTGGCTTGCAATATTAGACTGAAATCTGATTCGATATTGTACACATTCTCCAACACATCGTCTCCTCTGGAGACTTCACTCGCATTGATCACTGCAGTATTTGCTTCATTGGTGTCAAGTACTGTCAAAGCATTTTTGTTTTCAAAACATGCAACGAATACAGTGAGTGTGCGCAACGAGATACGAGTGAGAACAACATCAAACAACAACAAATCTGCCCCTCGGCGTTCGACGGCAAAAATGTTGTTGTCAGTATTTATGGGTTTTTAAAAATTATTTTATCAAATAAAATAAAAATGTAAAAAACAACATATTTGTACGACAAAAACAGCCTGTCTATCTGTCTGCCTGTCTGTTGAAATCACTATTACAGAAAAAGTAGAAAAGTTAATTCAATGAAACTTTAGATTTAGATTACTTATATATCTAAGCTATCTGAACAAAAATATTGATATGATCGGTCTATTGTGACCTGAGAACCAACCACTTATGTTCAAATACCTCATATAAAATTTGCATCTACAAAGGAAGTTTACTTTGTACGGCCTTAAGTGAACTTTCTTGGTCAAATATAAATTGACTTAGGGATCAAATATTTCAAAATAATGCTTTGGTTACCAAAAAAAAAGGGAAATCGGTATACCTACCCATTTGTACATGTGCATCAAATGAAAGGTAATTCTTGAGCGATTGCAAGTTTTGAGTTATTTTTAGGATTCGTATACCCTCATGACCTATGCACCACTCTTAATAGTCTGCGCGCTTATTATCACCTATGGGCATTTCCAGAAAAAACATCAATCACGACCGAAGATGGTTGTCACAATCAAGGTATAGTATTTTCAATTTAATTTCAACAATAATATGGTCACTAAAATCATATTATAGTAGAAAATTTATTATAATATTATTGTATTTCTGAAAAACCAAAATATGGTTGATAAGAACCATGTTATGATTACGAAAAAGACTGCCACGAACAAAATATGATCAATACCAATCATACCATGACATTAATTGATCATAATATAATAATTTATTTATTTTTATACCATATAATTATCACTTAATGACTTAATGTTTACTCTCTATTAATCACTTTGAAGTTGTCAATGCCGGTGAGCAGTCGAGTTTTTTTTAGTGACGAAGTGTTTTTCTAATGTTTAAAACATATTTTTTTTTTAAATAAATATATATAGTAATATATAACATTAAATTCTCATGTTTAATAGAAATGTGTACAACAAATTTCAGTTATCCAACGTACTCTCGTGTGATCACGTTTTCAACTTCATGACAGTGATGCTGTACTTTACGCGAAAGTTCTTGTGCGAGATAAAACATGAACGCATAATGAGTGTTTGTGCTGTCCGGCCCATATCCCTTTGCCCGATGCGCCATCGGGAAATGATCGGATTTTCGTTGGGTAAGCCCTATTAGAGAAAATATGATCATTGCCTTTTCATGCCTTTATCATGCTTACCATACCAGGGCTTACATTATCTAAATAGTCAATGTTCCCGATCATATGTACATTATTTGTTCCCTATAACGAAATTAACATCAGGCAATGATCGAGATTTAATGAGAAAAACCTTATTATGCTCGGGCTCTGACAAGGCAATTGTCGGGTAAATTATAAAATGTGGAATTTCCCGATCAGTACATGACCATGGCCTAAGGTCAGTACATGGTCAGGACACTGCGTTACAAGGACATTAAGGGCCTCGTCATATCTCGATCATCTCAAATAATGACATGATCACTTCATGTCCATGGCACTACCAAAATTTCTACTAGGGATACAGCTTCAATGTGTTTGCAACCTAAAATTGTGTCTTTAATTAAAAAAATATATATAAAATTTAATATGTAAATACAAAATTTATAATTTCTTTCAATCCACTTTTTCAGGAATATAGGGATAAATAATATAAAATGATCAATGGTTAAGTAGGACCATAGCATGGTATGAAATGTATGAAATGCCAATACGGTCACTGAGGACCATAGTATGGTTGTAGAATGGTTTTCATTGAGGATCATATTGTGGTACGCAATATTCTCACTGAGGATCATATTAGACAAATCATATAATTGCCTACAAACATAACCACCAATCATAATATGATCACCACAGCCACAGTTTTTTCTCTGCATGTAGATCTTAACATACGATTTCAGCATACTTTCAATTATCCTTGCGCTTATCGGAAGAATGTAAATTATATTCCAAAAATATATCAGCAATATATTTTATAATTTGTATTATAATATTATTATCTATATTATAATTATTTATCTATATTTTAATTATGCTATATTATAAATATTATACCATATATAAATAAATATGGCACTTCAAATGCTCAATTTAAAAAAAAAATCCTAGTACAAATTTACCGAATTTTCGATTTTAATTTTATCCTCATTTCAGTATTTCGGTTTACTTATTCCTAGATACCGTGTTGATTTCGTTTTCGATATCAGTTTTTGTATAATTGTTAGTTGCATATAATAAATTTAATGAACAACCGATATTTGTTATACACACAATAAGTTATATTCCATTCTTCTTTTATATTTTATTCTACAACAAAAAAAAAAACGATGCTTTATAAATATTTAAATTAATTAAAATCTTTAAATTCTGTACATTTGTCGTTTTATTGAATACTTCATTTTAGAAATTTCCTTTCCTTTAAAATCAGTTTAAAGTTTATTGTTCCAAAGACAGACATACCGACGAACTAGCAGCCAATTGTGTTTACCTTTTGCTGTACCGCGTATCATGTAAATCTCGTAAATAAATTTAACTAGCACCCCCAAACCCATTCACAGCACTTGACACCTCATAACAACAAAATGAGCCATGGACCTTGTTTGTGCACCTTATAAATGGTAAATTGTAAATGATTTCACTCACTGCTAGTTAACTGTATCGCACCTTCCGTAGGTCCTTTCTTTGTGGAGGTCCTTTGTTAGTCCGGGTGCTTGTCGCGAAAGTGGAAACACTTCATTATAATGCAAAACAAAGTCAAGTAGTTTCTGCTAAGTATTTTATTTATGAGCAACGAGCTTTGGGTTTTTCATTGAAAATTTTCACTTTTGTGTTAATTTCAGTTGAGAAGCACATTTAAGTTTTGATGAGGGAGGAGTTTTGTCATTGTTTTCTTGTTATGTTCTTAATTTCAAGGGACTAATGTGTTTTGACAAACTAAGCTCATGCTTTTTACTTTAAAACGAACTCGCAGAAAATTATTTACTGATGATTTATGAATAAGAAATTCATAAAACATATTTTTATTTAAATTTTTTATTTATGAGTTATATTCATGAATTATGAATAATACAAAAAAATTACTTGAAAAGTCATGTGCATTTATTATGAATAGGATTCATAAATTCTACAAATTTTATTATTAATAAACAGCCGAAATTTTGAATATTTATTCATAACTTGTGATTCATTTACATATTAATTTTTTTAATGCACAATTCACGCCAGTTGTGAAAAACCACGGCGTAACTGCAGTCTAAAGAATTTAAGTCATTGAATAATTTAAAAAATGTGTCATTTGAAAATAAATATGAAGTTCAACTGGAAAATAAGTTGAAGTGATGTATTTCTCTTTTGTTTTCTTAATATTCCTTTCCTTCCGAATGTTCCTTTTACATTCACGTATTATATTTTCATATACTATATTTTTCACTTTATTTTGTCATCAGCAGACGGCGGATATTTGGCACAAAGTATGGAGTTTTAGTCATGAACTATGAATAATCTATATATATAAAACTCTTGGTCTAAACCGCTGAACCGATTTAAATGGAATTTTGCACCAAGATACTATGGACGCCGGAGGGTATCATAGGCTTTGTACGGGGGGGGGCTGGACATATGGGCGTGGCACCTCCCATACAACCGAAACATTCCAAACGACATAACTCAGTACATACACAAGCTTAAAAGATGAAACAAAAAACTCAAATACAAAAAAAATTTTAAAAATCAGAAACAAAAACCAAAATCAAACACAAAAACAAATGCATAATAAGGCAATAACACAAAAACAAAGTAAAGACAAAAATAAAAACAAAAGCAAAAACACAAAAGTAAAGACACAAAAACTATAGCAAAAACACAAAATAAAAACACAAAACCAAAACAAAAACAAAAGAAAAGTAAAAACACAAAAACAAAATCAAAAGCAAAGATATAAACAAAAACACAAAAACAAATGCAAAAGCAAAAAATAAAAATCAATAACACAAAAACAAAAGCAAAATAAACCAGTTGGGAAGGTTAGATCACATGGGAAATTTTAAAGTAGGTGTAATTATGATAGTTAGGATTATCAAAATTATAGTCGGTCTAAGCCGACTATAAATACCCTACACATATGTGTGGTTACCATTCAAAGTGATATATAGGTCACCAGGGTATACGAATCCTGAAAATAACTACAAACATTCAATCGCTGAAGAATTTCCATTCATATATACAAATGGGTAGGTGTACCGAATTTCATTTTTTTTTTTGTGAACCACAAGTCTTTTTGCCGGAAAACATTATTATAATGTAATTGAGCTTGATATCAATATATATTTGACCAAAAAAGTTTACCTATGCACGTATACATAAAAATTGATCTTTATATGTACATTTTATATGAGGTATTTGAACAGAAGTGGTCGGATCATAGGTCACAATGGACCGATCTCGCACATACAGCGTAGGTATATTAGTAATCTAAGTTAAAAGTTTCATTTGTCTAGCTCTTCAATTTTAAAAGTAGTAGGGATTTCAACAGACAGACGGACAGACAGACGGACAGACAGACGGACAGACGGACATCGCTAAATCGACTCAGGAGGTCATGCTGATCAAGAATATATATACTTTTCCATACCGGAGATGCTTCCTTCTGGGTGTTACAAACGGTGTACCAAACTGAATATACCCTTTCACTAGGGTAGGGTATAAAAATACAGAAAAACCCCGTTGCGCAGCCCGGCTACAAAATACTATAACATTTGTTGCAGAAGCTTTTCCAATTACTTATGACTTATGTATATATTATACATAAATTATGAGTAAGCATACACATGATTTTATTCAGTTAATAATAATAATTGATTTTTACGATAATCATATATTATGAATAGATATCAAATCATTATGATTACTTAATCTTGGCTGCATAGCATGATTAATTTTTGCAAAAATTATGCGTATAATGAAAATGATTTATGAGATCATTTCTCTCCGTGAACAAGAAGTTGTATTCTTTAGTTTAACTATAGAGAAATAAAGTATTTTTTAATAATTAATCCAAATTTCTTAATAAAGCTAGTTTATTTTCGACTATATTTGATTTATAACTATTTCATAAAATAATCTACTTAATAATTCTTTTGTTTTTTTATTCTTTTTAAGTAATATATCCCATTGACTTTACTCGTACCCATTCGACTGTATTTTCTACTTATATTTATAATTTGCAGTAAGTCCACTAAGTTTTACCTATTAAACGGGCATAACATAAAATCAAATTTAATTAACGACACCTAATGCCAGACCCTTAGACTAGAATTTCAGAAAACTAACTCAAATACAGTACCGATATCATAGTCCGAACCAATTTATGGTATGAAAAATTAAAACAAGTGGAAAAATAAAAACATATTTAAAATCTGTGCATTTAGCAGACCTGTTGGAAGCGAAGAAAAGTATAATTTTAATTTTCTGTAGCCTGGTAAATGCTTCCAACCATGCCAAACTCATAATAATAAACGCAACAAAGTCGAATGTAGATGAGGAGGCAGTGTTCAGTAGTCGGATGCTGAGCGGTGTTTAAAAAACAATTAATTTAATTATAGCATCAAGTTCAGAAGGTAAACATAGACACACAGGATAGCATGATGCTTAAATCTGAAACCTGATGCCTGACTTAGGCAACCTCTGCAAGAAAAATCAGTTTTTCCGGCAGTGGAAAAATTCAAGTATTCTATGCATAGCAACGAGTTTTGTTTGCTTTCTTTGGAAATTTAATAAAATTTATGGTTTTTATGGTTTTATTAATTTATTGCGCACATTTTAGCTAGCTGCGCTTTTCGAAATTGTCTACCTTAAAAGTGAAGGTGTTGTTGACCGGCTGCCTTTATACTAGTCTTAAATCTGCCAAAGGCTTCTTTCCATTCTGATTCCGGTTCTTGGCATAATTACGCCATCACATTTAGCAACAATTTCTGCAACATTTTAACGTTTATCTCGCTACCAGCCTCACTGTACTCTGGAGTCTAGTTACGAAAATAAAGTGGCACAGCCTACAGCAATTTGATACTATTGTGGTTACCGCAGCATCACCCATCTATATATATCGTAATTAGGATTTGCTGCAAATTTAAAAACATAAATTAGGTTTTTCTCTTTTTATAAACTTCATATTTTAAACGCTATTTAATATGGTTCTAAATAGCGTTTCATTTGTTCGTAAATTTAACCGCTTGTTTTATCAATAACTCATTGAATTGTGCAGAAATTGATTTCATTTTTCTGATTGACGTTCAACACTTGAATATTATTTTATTTGCATGTAATTAAAACAAAAAAATCAACTCTTCCTTTTTGTTGTTTCTCATTTTTGTTTCTGTTAATCGTACAATGTATGTCTGTCATTTGGTCCCCCTTTTTTTTGCAACTTTGCAGTCAATACTTATGTGAAAAATCGAATTATCATTCGAAATATGTAACGTTAGTTCGTAAAATTCATGCAAACATCAGCATTTTAAGGTTATTCATCCCAAAGCATGTAACATCCATATGATTTTTCAAACTACCTTACAACGTACCTTATTTGAAATTATTGCAAATATTTGCATTTATTTTTTGCAGACAGTTTATAAATAATGTTGTTGTATTGAAGGCATGGCGTTTTGTTTATTTAAAACCCAGTAGAAATCAATATCTGTGTAGTCTTTAACACCACGAAATAAACCCCCAAGAATAAAATTATAAAAACCAAAATCAAAAAGCGAAATTTCGATTATACTTTACAATATACATTTTGAAACAAAGATTTTGAAATTTTTAAGACTCTTAAATGAGTAATATTTCTTAGAGTTACCCTCATATATGAGCAATGAAAAGTGAACATAAAGGCTCCCATGAGTAACCCCAAGAATAAAATTATAAAAACCAAAAATTCGAGTATATTTTACAATATACATTTTGAAATTTTTAAGACTCTTAAATGAGTAATAATGAGTAATATTTCTGAGAGTTACCCTCATATATGTGCAATGAAAAGAGAATATAAAGGCTCCCATGAATAACCTCAAGAATAAAATTATAAAAACTGAAATAAACGATAAAATTTCGAGTAAATTTTACAATCTAACCGAACAAACATTTTGAAATTTTTAAGACTCTTAAATGAGTCATATTTCTGAGAGTTACCTTACATATGTGCAATTTAAAGAACCCATTAAGGCTCCCATGAGCTCAAAAAATACTCATACTAATACAATCATATGAAATAACTAAAAAGAGCCCAAAATAACTCCCAAAACAGAGGTAGAGGGCACCATTTTATGCTCACAAAACTCCTCACAATTCAAAAACTATACTGTACTACCAATATTTTAATATTTCTGCACCTAAAATATCCCAAAATGGCTCCTGAAAACTTAATAGAGGGCACTCATTTATGAGGCCAAACATTTTTTTTATTTATGATCATTTTAAATACTCCTAAAACCTTCCTATTTTTGCCACTTTTTAGACTCCACAATTACTTTTTCCCTCATCATAAATACACAATGTGACATCAATAAGTCGTATGTAAAAAAGTTTTTCATAGTCTGGACATACGAGAAAATGTATCCAAATTCAGGTAAACCCATCAAATATGTATGTATGTCTTAAACTTACCCTAATAAAATGTAATTTTAATTGATTTCAAATTAAAAAAAAGAGTATATCACATTCATTTAAACAATACCCATTAAGCAATTTAGGAGCGCTCTGAAATTGGAGTCATAAAGGCGACCAATTTTTGAATGTTTAATGAGCCCTCAGAAAATGACTCTTAAAAGTATCTCATTTAAGACTGTTTTCGGAGCTCTCAAAAATATTACTCATTAAGGATTCATATTTAGGAGTTATTTAGGAGCCCTCATAAACTAGACTACTAAAAGCATCAAAAATAAAATAGTTTCTGAGCGCTCAGAAAATAGACTCATAAAAGTTCAATATTTCAGATTGTTTTAGAAACGCTCCAAAAGTTGACTCATAAAAGAGTCCCATTCATTAGCGCTTTAGGAGCCCCCTCAAATCAAACTTATAAAATCATACAATTATGGAGTATTTTAGGAGCACTCAGAAAAGGGAGTCATAAAAGTATCTTATTTATGCTGGCTTTAGGAGCCTACTGTTTAAATAAAATTGATATACTTATATTCGTTTTGAATTTGAAATCAAATGAAAAATAATAAAATATTAGAGTCAATTCAACAGAACAAACCTATATATTAAATAGATTTTTTGAAATAAATGCATTTTTTCACGGATATCTTGACTAAGATAAACATGAACATGTACTATGTTGGAATAATTTCAGACACATTATATATTTCTAAAGAAAGAAAAACTCCAAAAATGAAGCAATTGTGGTGTCTGGAAATTCTCAAAAATGTGAATGTTTTAAAAATATTTTAAAATGATCAAAAATACGCGGATTTTTGAGCTCTTTAAAGCGTGTGCACTACCCAAGTGTCTGTAGCCTTTTTCGGATATTTTCAGTGCTCAAATATGAGTGTTTTAGGAGTAATAAAAGTGCCATAAATAATTTTTGGGCTCATAAAAAGAGTATATCACATTCATTTAAACAATACCCATTAAGCAATTTAGGAGCGCTCTGAAATTGGAGTCATAAAGGCGACCAATTTTTGAATATTTAATGAGCCCTCAGAAAATGACTCTTAAAAGTATCTCATTTAAGACTGTTTTCGGAGCTCTCAAAAATATTACTCATTAAGGATTCATATTTAGGAGTTATTTAGGAGCCCTCATAAACTAGACTACTAAAAGCATCAAAAATAAAATAGTTTCTGAGCGCTCAGAAAATAGACTCATAAAAGTTCAATATTTCAGATTGTTTTAGAAACGCTCCAAAAGTTGACTCATAAAAGAGTCCCATTCATTAGCGCTTTAGGAGCCCCCTCAAATCAAACTTATAAAATCATACAATTATGGAGTATTTTAGGAGCACTCAGAAAAGGGAGTCATAAAAGTATCTTATTTATGCTGGCTTTAGGAGCCTACTGTTTAAATAAAATTGATATACTTATATTCGTTTTGAATTTGAAATCAAATGAAAAATAATAAAATATTAGAGTAAATTCAACAGAACAAACCTATATATTAAATAGATTTTTTGAAATAAATGCATTTTTTCACGGATATCTTGACTAAGATAAACATGAACATGTACTATGTTGGAATAATTTCAGACACATTATATATTTCTAAAGAAAGAAAAACTCCAAAAATGAAGCAATTGTGGTGTCTGGAAATTCTCAAAAATGTGAATGTTTTAAAAATATTTTAAAATGATCAAAAATACGCGGATTTTTGAGCTCTTTAAAGCGTGTGCACTACCCAAGTGTCTGTAGCCTTTTTCGGATATTTTCAGTGCTCAAATATGAGTGTTTTAGGAGTAATAAAAGTGCCATAAATAATTTTTGGGCTCATAAAAAGAGTATATCACATTCATTTAAACAATACCCATTAAGCAATTTAGGAGCGCTCTGAAATTGGAGTCATAAAGGCGACCAATTTTTGAATGTTTAATGAGCCCTCAGAAAATGACTCTTAAAAGTATCTCATTTAAGACTGTTTTCGGAGCTCTCAAAAATATTACTCATTAAGGATTCATATTTAGGAGTTATTTAGGAGCCCTCATAAACTAGACTACTAAAAGCATCAAAAATAAAATAGTTTCTGAGCGCTCAGAAAATAGACTCATAAAAGTTCAATATTTCAGATTGTTTTAGAAACGCTCCAAAAGTTGACTCATAAAAGAGTCCCATTCATTAGCGCTTTAGGAGCCCCCTCAAATCAAACTTATAAAATCATACAATTATGGAGTATTTTAGGAGCACTCAGAAAAGGGAGTCATAAAAGTATCTTATTTATGCTGGCTTTAGGAGCCTACTGTTTAAATAAAATTGATATACTTATATTCGTTTTGAATTTGAAATCAAATGAAAAATAATAAAATATTAGAGTAAATTCAACAGAACAAACCTATATATTAAATAGATTTTTTGAAATAAATGCATTTTTTCACGGATATCTTGACTAAGATAAACATGAACATGTACTATGTTGGAATAATTTCAGACACATTATATATTTCTAAAGAAAGAAAAACTCCAAAAATGAAGCAATTGTGGTGTCTGGAAATTCTCAAAAATGTGAATGTTTTAAAAATATTTTAAAATGGGGGTCTTTATGGGCTCTTTTAAGTGCTCATATATGAGTATTTAAGGAGTAATAAAAGTGTCAGAAATATGGGGGTTTTTGGGCTCATAAAATGGTGTCCTCTACCCAGAGGTTGGGAGCCTTATAGGGTCTTTTAAGTGCTCATATTTGAGTGTTTTAGGAGTAATATAAGAGTCAGAAATATGAGTGTTTTTGGGCTCATAAAATAAGGCCCTCTACCCAGGAGTCGGGAGCCTTTTTGGACTCTTTTAAGAGCTCATATATGAGGGTAACACTCAAAAATATGACACATTTCGGAGTCTTAATAGACTCATAATGTTTGCTGGGTAGAATCCTAACACTCTCCTAAATAGGATACTTAAAATACTCTATGAATCTCTTTTATGAACCATTATTCGAAGTGTTTCGAAAATACTCTTTATGTGTCCATTTACTGAGCGCTCTATAACAGTTTTAAATGAGGTATATAATTTATGAAAGCTTCTAAATAAATCCTAAATATGACTCTTTTATTCATAATATTTAGAAGAGTTCCGAATGCAATACATTTATGATTTTTTTTTTTGAGAGCTCAGACAACACTTATTTCTGACTGCAATTACAAAGCGCTCCTAAATTCTTAATGGGATAGGCTAATAAGTCCTTCAAAAAATGTTCTCTGAAATAAACAGATTTAAATGTTATGATGTCACACAAATTAATACAGCATTTAATAAAAGTACTTCTTCTCAGTTTCAATTAAACTTTGGAACTTCAGATTTTTGTATTAGACAGAGGAAAACCTAAATTTAGCTAATGGTATCAAACATTTTTTGAAATTGTATCGAGACCTTCAAATTAATAATACCCTACCAAAACTATTAAATAGTTTCCAGTTGTCCTAGAAGCAATTATAAATGTCCTCATTAAATAAACCCAGCAAATTGTTATAATGCCAAAAATTCTGAAATCATTATAAAATTTCAGATGATTCGATTAAAATGAGAGAAGTAACGCAGAAAAATAAATAAATAAATATATAAATAAATTAATAAATAAAGAAATAAAGAAATAAAGTAGTAAAGAAATAAAGAAATAAAGACATAAAGAAATAAAGAAATAAAGAAATAAAGAATAAAGAAATAAAGAAATAAAGAAATAAAGAAATAAAGAAATAAAGAAATAAAGAAATAAAGAAATAAAGAAATAAAGAAATAAAGAAATAAAGAAATAAAGAAATAAAGAAATAAAGAAATAAAGAAATAAAGAAATAAAGAAATAAAGAAATAAAGAAATAAAGAAATAAAGAAATAAAGAAATAAAGAAATAAAGAAATAAAGAAATAAAGAAAAAAAGAAATAAAGAAATAAAGAAATAAAGAAATAAAGAAATAAAGAAATAAAGAAATAAAGAAATAAAGAAATAAAGAAATAAAGAAATAAAGAAATAAAGAAATAAAGAAATAAAGAAATAAAGAAATAAAGAAATAAAGAAATAAAGAAATAAAGAAATAAAGAAATAAAGAAATAAAGAAATAAAGAAAAAGAAATAAAGAAATAAAGAAATAAAGAAATAAAGAAATAAAGAAATAAAGAAATAAAGAAATAAAGAAATAAAGAAATAAAGAAATAAAGAAATAAAGAAATAAAGAAATAAAGAAATAAAGAAATAAAGAAATAAAGAAATAAAGAAATAAAGAAATAAAGAAATAAAGAAATAAAGAAATAAAGAAATAAAGAAATAAAGAAATAAAGAAATAAAGAAATAAAGAAATAAAGAAATAAAGAAATAAAGAAATAAAGAAATAAAGAAATAAAGAAATAAAGAAATAAAGAAATAAAGAAATAAAGAAATAAAGAAATAAAGAATAAAGAAATAAAGAAATAAAGAAATAAAGAAATAAAGAAATAAAGAAATAAAGAAATAAAGAAATAAAGAAATAAAGAAATAAAGAAATAAAGAAATAAAGAAATAAAGAAATAAAGAAATAAAGAAATAAAGAAATAAAGAAATAAAGAAATAAAGAAATAAAGAAATAAAGAAATAAAGAAATAAAGAAATAAAGAAATAAAGAAATAAAGAAATAAAGAAATAAAGAAATAAAGAAATAAAGAAATAAAGAAATAAAGAAATAAAGAAATAAAGAAATAAAGAAATAAAGAAATAAAGAAATAAAGAAATAAAGAAATAAAGAAATAAAGAAATAAAGAAATAAAGAAATAAAGAAATAAAGAAATAAAGAAATAAAGAAATAAAGAAATAAAGAAATAAAGAAATAAAGAAATAAAGAAATAAAGAAATAAAGAAATAAAGAAATAAAGAAATAAAGAAATAAAGAAATAAAGAAATAAGAAATAAAGAAATAAAGAAATAAAGAAATAAAGAAATAAAGAAATAAAGAAATAAAGAAATAAAGAAATAAAGAAATAAAAGAAATAAAGAAATAAAGAAATAAAGAAATAAAGAAATAAAGAAATAAAGAAATAAAGAAATAAGAAATAAAGAAATAAAGAAATAAAGAAATAAAGAAATAAAGAAATAAAGAAATAAAGAAATAAAGAAATAAAGAAATAAAGAAATAAAGAAATAAAGAAATAAAGAAATAAAGAAATAAAGAAATAAAGAAATAAAGAAATAAAGAAATAAAGAAATAAAGAAATAAAGAAATAAAGAAATAAAGAAATAAGAAATAAAGAAATAAAGAAATAAAGAAATAAAGAAATAAAGAAATAAAGAAATAAAGAAATAAAGAAATAAAGAAATAAAGAATAAAGAAATAAAGAAATAAAGAAATAAAGAAATAAAGAAATAAAGAAATAAAGAAATAAAGAAATAAAGAAATAAAGAAATAAAGAAATAAGAAATAAAGAAATAAAGAAATAAAGAAATAAAGAAATAAAGAAATAAAGAAATAAAGAAATAAAGAAATAAAGAAATAAAGAAATAAAGAAATAAAGAAATAAGAAATAAAGAAATAAAGAAATAAAGAAATAAAGAAATAAAGAAATAAAGAAATAAAGAAATAAAGAAATAAAGAAATAAAGAAATAAAGAAATAAAGAAATAAAGAAATAAAGAAATAAAGAAATAAAGAAATAAAGAAATAAAGAAATAAAGAAATAAAGAAATAAAGAAATAAAGAAATAAAGAAATAAAGAAATAAAGAAATAAAGAAATAAAGAAATAAAGAAATAAAGAAATAAAGAAATAAAGAAATAAAGAAATAAAGAAATAAAGAAATAAAGAAATAAAGAAATAAAGAAATAAAAATAAAGAAATAAAGAAATAAAGAAATATAGAAATAAAGAAATAAAGAAATAAAGAAATAAGAAATAAAGAAATAAAGAAATAAAGAAATAAAGAAATAAAGAAATAAAGAAATAAAGAAATAAAGAAATAAAGAAATAAAGAAATAAAGAAATAAAGAAATAAAGAAATAAAGAAATAAAGAAATAAAGAAATAAAGAAATAAAGAAATAAAGAAATAAAGAAATAAAGAAATAAAGAAATAAAGAAATAAAGAAATAAAGAAATAAAGAAATAAAGAAATAAAGAAATAAAGAAATAAAGAAATAAAGAAATAAAGAAATAAAGAATATAGAAATAAAGAAATAAAGAAATAAAGAAATAAAGAAATAAAGAAATAAAGAAATAAAGAAATAAAGAAATAAAGAAATAAAGAAATAAAGAAATAAAGAAATAAAGAAATAAAGAAATAAAGAAATAAAGAAATAAAGAAATAAAGAAATAAAGAAATAAAGAAATAAAGAAATAAAGAAATAAAGAAATAAAGAAATAAAGAAATAAAGAAATAAAGAAATAAAGAAATAAAGAAATAAAGAAATAAAGAAATAAAGAAATAAAGAAATAAAGAAATAAAGAATAAAGAAATAAAGAAATAAAGAAATAAAGAAATAAAGAAATAAAGAAATAAAGAAATAAAGAAATAAAGAAATAAAGAAATAAAGAAATAAAGAAATAAAGAAATAAAGAAATAAAGAAATAAAGAAATAAAGAATAAAGAAATAAAGAAATAAAGAAATAAAGAAATAAAGAAATAAAGAAATAAAGAAATAAAGAAAAAAAGAAATAAAGAAATAAAGAAATAAAGAAATAAAGAAATAAAGAAATAAAGAATAAAGAAATAAAGAAATAAAGAAATAAAGAAATAAAGAAATAAAGAAATAAAGAAATAAAGAAATAAAGAAATAAAGAAATAAAGAAATAAAGAAATAAAGAAATAAAGAAATAAAGAAATAAAGAAATAAAGAAATAAAGAAATAAAGAAATAAAGAAATAAAGAAATAAAGAAATAAAGAAATAAAGAAATAAGAAATAAAGAAATAAAGAAATAAAGAAATATAGAAATAAAGAAATAAAGAAATAAAGAAATAAAGAAATAAAGAAATAAAGAAATAAAGAAATAAAGAAATAAAGAAATAAAGAAATAAAGAAATAAAGAAATAAAGAAATAAAGAAATAAAGAAATAAAGAAATAAAGAAATAAAGAAATAAAGAAATATAGATATAGAAATAAAGAAATAAAGAAATAAAGAAATAAAGAAATAAAGAAATAAAGAAATAAAGAAATAAAGAAATAAAGAAATAAAGAAATAAAGAAATAAAGAAATAAAGAAATAAAGAAATAAAGAAATAAAGAAATAAAGAAATAAAGAAATAAAGAAATAAAGAAATAAAGAAATAAAGAAATAAAGAAATAAAGAAATAAAGAAATAAAGAAATAAAGAAATAAAGAAATAAAGAAATAAAGAAATAAAGAAATAAAGAAATAAAGAAATAAAGAAATAAAGAAATAAAGAAATAAAGAAATAAAGAAATAAAGAAATAAAGAAATAAAGAAATAAAGAAATAAAGAAATAAAGAAATAAAGAAATAAAGAAATAAAGAAATAAAGAAATAAAGAAATAAAGAAATAAAGAAATAAAGAAATAAAGAAATAAAGAAATAAAGAAATAAAGAAATAAAGAAATAAAGAAATAAAGAAATAAAGAAATAAAGAAATAAAGAAATAAAGAAATAAAGAAATAAAGAAATAAAGAAATAAAGAAATAAAGAAATAAAGAAATAAAGAAATAAAGAAATAAAGAAATAAAGAAATAAAGAAATAAAGAAATAAAGAAATAAAGAAATAAAGAAATAAAGAAATAAAGAAATAAAGAAATAAAGAAATAAAGAAATAAAGAAATAAAGAAATAAAGAAATAAAGAAATAAAGAAATAAAGAAATAAAGAAATAAAGAAATAAAGAAATAAAGAAATAAAGAAATAAAGAAATAAAGAAATAAAGAAATAAAGAAATAAAGAAATAAAGAAATAAAGAAATAAAGAAATAAAGAAATAAAGAAATAAAGAAATAAAGAAATAAAGAAATAAAAATAAAGAAATAAAGAAATAAAGAAATAAAGAAATAAAGAAATAAAGAAATAAAGAAATAAAGAAATAAAGAAATAAAGAAATAAAGAAATAAAGAAATAAAGAAATAAAGAAATAAAGAAATAAAGAAATAAAGAAATAAAGAAATAAAGAAATAAAGAAATAAAGAAATAAAAATAAAGAAATAAAGAAATAAAGAAATATAGAAATAAAGAAATAAAGAAATAAAGAAATAAAGAAATAAAGAAATAAAGAAATAAAGAAATAAAGAAATAAAGAAATAAAGAAATAAAGAAATAAAGAAATAAAGAAAAAAAGAAATAAAGAAATAAAGAAATAAAGAAATAAAGAAATAAAGAAATAAAGAAATAAAGAAATATAGAAATAAAGAAATAAAAAAATATAGAAATATAGAAATAAAGTAATAAAGAAATAAAGAAATAAAGAATTTTCTAAATAAAATCGTCGATATACAAAAATGTTTCAGAAAGTTTATTGAATAATATAGTGCAAATTATTTAAAATTTATAAAACAGTACGAAATATAATAAAATTACATTTATTTTTTTTTGATAAAATCAATATCAATTGAACCGAAATATTCGAATATGTTGTGTTTTTTTTTTTCAATAATATAAACACATTTCATAGTTAGTTTTATAATGACTATAAGTTTTATATATTTTCTACTAGGACAGTCTATTATTTAGTAGGAATATAGAAAAAGTAAAAATACATTTCACATAAATATCACATATTGACTTGGGAGTCGATATTAAAATCTGCCAAAAAAAAAAGAATAGAAAAAAAAACATCATAACACACAGCAACATTTGCATATAGCTAAATATAGAATACGACAGGAATACAGCAGCAATTGCAGCAACAACTACTAGAAGAAGTAGAAAAAAAAAATACAAAATTGAAATTCCATAAAACGAAATGAAGTTATCGAGCACAAGAATTTGATTTGCATACTAAAGGAATTTTTCATTTGATACAGTGCGAGCAGCAGTTCGACAGGCAGGCGGCATTCAGTCAGTCAGTCCTTCGGTCGTATTGAAGGACTCTCTGCCTGCCTGGAGTTGCTCAGTGTTGAGTATATTTTTGATACTTTGTTTAGATGAAAGAGAAATGAGTAGTGAGTACGGGGGTCATCGTATGATGCATGTTAGATATTGAAAGTGGGGAGGAGTGGAAGGTATGGCACGCCTTGTACAGTTCAATAAAATTCCCACATAAATAAATATTCATGGAATTTGGCAAAGAAACGTGGTTGGAGGTGGTTATAGAATGCGAATTATAGGGTTCATGAGACTTTTAGTGAAATTACAAAATGTATATTTTATTGCAACTATTTGTGTTTGAATAATTTGAGTGATTTTAAATATTAAATATGAAAATTATTTAAATTATTCATTCAAAACGAAAACCAAATTTAATTTCAATAAAGTTTAATAAAATTCAATAAAAATTACTGTAGGGGAATACCTCTAAAATATAAATCCAAAATAGATAGATTTCATTATGTTATCATTATCCACGGTGACATCCATATCTCAGAGAGTTTCGATGACTATAGCTTGACCGCTTATAATTATTAAAATTTCTTATAAATTCCAATTTAATGACAAAACATTTTTTTTTCTGTTTAACTTTAGACTCGAATTAACTTCGATGAAATTGATCAATCACTTAGCTTTATCGCTTTAAATTTTAAATATTTCTTGTACATTCCAATTTTATTAGAACATACGATATTTAAACATCTATCACATCGATATCTAAATTTTTTCGCAACAATCTCTAACTTTGATTGTGTATCTTTTAGAAATCGTTTTGATTTCATATGTCTTGTCCCGAGAAAACCCCGTCATAACTCATATATTTTACATACCGTGTAGGTCAAATTTAAAGCTCGATATTGCTGCAAGAAAGTATCCGATATCGTATGAATTCTCATGTATCTCATATTGATCTCGTTACGATATCGAAAGGAGCGGCATAAAAAGAACTTTATCATTGATCTTGATAAAATTATATTTTGACTGTCAAAGGGCCAGTTTTTCAATATCATGTTTGTGTAAACATAATTTAAACCCTTCGCCTATAGTAAAATTTGATGTATGTAATCATCTATTTTTTTATTATATGTTTCTACATTCTAAAAAGTATTTTTTTCCATTTTGGTTCATTTGTGAAATTATGATATTTGTAAACCTTATTCTGAATTTTGTAATTTCCCTTACATGAGATCTCCACTAGCCACAATTTATGGAAATGTACAAAATATAAGTTTTCCATGTTGTAACATAATTGGACCATATCATTTTTGTCGACACAAACATAAAATTTGTCTGTCATAAACATTACCATGCGATATGGCTAGTGAAGACGCAGTGTTAGGAGTTTTGGTCGATGAGAAAATGTATTAAGGACTGCGTCGAATAAAATTGTCCGCCACAAAAATGAAAAAATCTAGAAATCTAGTAATCGAATTTTTATAGAATAAAATATTTTATTTTGCAAATTTTTTTTAGATTTAAAAAAAAATATAAAAAACCAGAAATTAATATTTTTTAATAAAAAGTTTTAATTTTTCCGGAACCCCTTCCATTAATGTTGTAATGGTAGTGTCCGACACCCTCACAGCTAATGAAGACCACTTTCTTTTAAAGTTTTGAAGGTCTTTGGCCACTTTTTTTGTTGTCTTCATCTCCCTTTTTACTAAAGCCCATTATCTCTCAATCGGCCTGAGTTCTGGACAGTTTGGTGGATTGGCTTCTCTAAGCACCAAAATCACTGCATTTTGTTGGATCCGTTTTACTGTAGTGACATGAAGCGAGGTCAGTCCAAAACAATGTGGACACTTACTGTTGGCGTAAAAATGGAAGCAATCTCTTTTGCAGCATTCCTTCACATATATTTCGCTATTAATTGTACCCGATGTCACGAATGAGCTGCTCCTTTTTCCACAACTGCAAATTGCCTGCCAAACAAGGAATTTCTTTGGGAATTTTGTCATTTTTTTTATTTGAATTTTTCAGCGACATTTCCTCGAGAATCGGCTGTATAAAATTCCTGCCCAGGTAGCTGAGAAAAGTCCGCTAAACATAAGTTTCGTCGTCCATTATGCAGCAATCCAATTTTTTAAAAAAATCTTGGTTCAGCTTTTTAGCTCGTTGTTTTGTGGTTTCATTGTTGACGGCATTTCTATCCGGAACTTTTTGGACCTTGTACGTCTTCAGCCCAGCTTCTTTCTTAGTCCTGCGCACGAAAGATTCTGAGCAATTCGTCTTTCTCGCCAATTTCCTTCCGGATATGCTTGGATCTTTCTTTAAAATATTCACAACCTTCTTCGACTTTTCACGATCATGTGGGCCTTTTTTTACCAGAACCTTTCTTCCGATCAATACTCAGGTCTTCCTTAAAGCGGTTGATAACGCGAGAAATGGTCTTAGAGTTAGCCCCTACCTCCTTGGCAATTTTTTTAAAAGACCAACTAGGTTGTTTTTGAAAAATTTTAATTATATTTTCTCGCACTTCCACTTCGTTTGCCATTTTCGCGTTAAATAAATTTTGTATTGACTATAACTGACACAAATTATTTTCTGCCATTTAATTCAGAGCTACTATGATCAATTTTTTTTTATTTGAATCTTGCAATAGCACATTATGGGAAGATATGTAACGGACAATTTTATTCGACGCAGTCCTTATATTGTTACGAAAATTCAGTCTACGGAAAACTGTTCTACAAGTTCGTATCTCTGGATTGTGTACAAAATAAAAACACATTAATATTTGGTTTTAACTAGTATTATTTCAACTAGTATTAATTAACTTTTTTGACTTAAATAACAACTTAATAACAATTACTTATAACAACTGCTGTATTACGAGATGCACAAGTTCACTATCAAATCACAACTGAAGTGCTGTACCTCAGATGCGGCTCCCTTATATACTACATGCATAAGTTCGACACGTTTCGACAAGCTTTGATTTGTTTCGAGAACCTTCTACTCGTTTCGTGAATGACGCATGCTATTGGCATCTCATTCGCACTCATGTGTTTTAATGCGCTGATCTTCCATCTCTTTCTCGCACACTGCCTCAGTGCGCTGAATGATCTTCCGTCTCTTTCTAACACATTGCTTCTTGCGTCACATCTATTATTGTTGAATGCTGGCACTATGGGGCAAATTACATCTTTTCGTAACAATATTATTAAACTTAGTCAATATAGCAAAACCTAGAAGCCAAATTTATTCCTTTGCAAATGATAGTAACATATGTCATTCACATTCTTTTGCAAGCATTCAAATTCCTTGGAGATTTAGAGTTAAAGGCGCACTATGGATCAAGGCACACTCTATAATTACATAAAAACAAACTTCGAGTAGTGTCCAGCAAATATAGTATATTTTATTGGGGGCAGCAGACCCGGCGTTTTCTTTTATCTCCCAAACAATCCCTCCCTCATTTTAATGCAGGTGGTTAGGAGTCAGGAGTAGCCGCGGTAGCTCAGTGGTTAGTGCGTTGGACTGCGAGCCGAAAGGTCCCCGGTTCAAGCCTGGACTGGGGCTAACAACATCTTTTCATAGAAACATTTTTCTATACCGCGCTACCTCTTGTCAGTAAATGGCAAACCTACGAGAGTAAAACATTGCCTATGAAAAGCTCTCACCCGCCGTTCGGATTCGGCAATAAACTGTAGGTCCCACCACTTTGAGTACAAATATAACACGCACAGCTCAAAATGGTGAGAGAGCTCGGCCGAAGTTCTATATAGGACTGTAGCGCCAAACTATTATTATTTTTAGTAGTCACCTGCTCTTAATGTTCTGGGAATTTTCAAATCAATATATTATTCATTGAAACGATTATATTTCTGATGTATACAATAAAAATCGACCAAGTGCCTCGGTTTTCTAAAAAGGTGTAATACATACTTCATTAATGCTTCACCCTTCTAGTTCAACCCTTCTTAATCAACCAATTAAGCCTGTTGTATAGGTATTACAACGGAAAGTGTACGAGGGAATTACATTACTCTACCGGATAGTGTGCTTACCAAGCCTATCCCTTCGTAGTCCATTCGGCACGCAACAGAGCATATAGAAAATTCGTTTTTATACGTTTATTATCGGTTTTCCCGACATTTTTGGTATTGGCAAATTCAAGACAGACGTTCACCGATACTACTCCATTTTCCTACCTCCGTTTAACCTTATATTATTTCCTATGAACAGCACAGTGTATTATTAATATGTAAAATAATGTATACAAATTATCAAATCACTTTTTTGATTCTCCTATTTTTTAAATATATTATATAGGTCTCTTGTATGGGTCTGGTAAGTCGAAATTTAAAATATCTAAACTAAAAATACCGAAGACAAAAATCTAGAAAATAAAAATGTCGAAAAATATATCGAAAAGATAAATGTCGAAAAAAAATGTTGGAAACCAAAAACTTTGAAATAAAATATCGGAAACTAAAAATGTCGACATTTATCGTAGCTGGGCTAGATCTAGTCTTGGAACCTTTTAGTGATAAATTTTAAATTCCATAAAAAAGTTTGCATTAAAAAGGAAAAACTGTAGATTCGAATCTTGATATCGGCAATCTTATCGAAAATCGATATCATATTTTGTTATTCGGGGAGAATTTTTTAGTCTTTTCCGCAATTTAAATTTAATTCCAATATACGCAACTTTTTGAGTATTTGGGTTTTTCAAAGTGTATAAGTTGTAAAATGCATACAGTTTTATTATATTGGAATCAATTAATAAAATTGTGTAACTTTGAGAAATTTTCTTAAATATTTGAGATAAATAGACATAAAAGAATTTTTTTTTGGAAGATCTGGTACGATAAATCGAAATATAAAATCTCTAACCTTAAACTACTGAAGACAAAAATGTAGAAAACAAAATGAAAACTTATCAAATATGGACATAAAAAACAAGGGTAAGGAATGCTAGGTCAGTTTTCAAATCGGTCCGGCCCAACTTTGGAATACTGTACAGTATACACATTTAGTGAGATATCAATTTAAAAGAATTTGTTTCGCAAACACACAGATAAATGGAAGATTTTGGAAAGAATACCAATACAAAAATGTTAACAACCTCACGTCATTTAAGAGACATTTTCAAGCTAATTTTTTCTTCCCATACAAAAAATATGCCAGAAAACTGCCTTTAAAACTCCACAGTATTTGTCCCTAATACACACTTTCCAAAATTTTCCAATTACTTGTGCGTTTGCCACAAATATATTAGAAAAATTGCAGACATTTTGTCTCGGAACTCCAGACAAAATTATTTGTATGGTCGAAGCAGTTTAGAAACATTATTTCTATATATTTCAAACAGCTAAAGGCGGACTATATATTACAAGCTGTCTATTTTCTGCTCGTACCCAAAATATACCAAGAATGTACCAATAAAATTCATCAAAATTTGACAACCTGCTCTAAACTACTTAATATGCTGAAATCGTTTTTTGTCGAAAAAATGGTAAAAAATGTCGAGAAAACTGCAAAGTACCAAAAGTAGTTTTCTTCGTTACGAATTCGAATTTTTTGGTACTCTATGATCCGTGCACAAATTTTTTAAATAAAATACTTTCTAAATACCATTTTGGAATTTGGTTCGAACATTTATAAGAATTTAAATTTTATTTTTTAAGAAATGCAATGTGATGTTCAAGGATAATGACCATTGGCCTCAATTTTAAGTTAAGAAGGCTTAACATGATTGTTTTATTAGTTACAAAACGAGATCTTAACGGGCATCAGAGATATTTCATTATGAACCACTATACAAAAGTGATCTTTTTTAACTTTGGACTGTACCTCTGGACTGTACCCTGGTCAATGCATATCTCTATGCCTCTATATCAGTTGCACTAAGTTTCATTGAAATCGCAGAGGATGATTTGTATTTGTATTTCAACATTTTGATATTTCTGCATTTTAATTTTCGACATTTTTTGATATTATAAAAAATGTGTATTTATAGTTTCAATGTTTTTCGACATTTTCTGGCTTTCAAATATTTTTCGACATTTTTGTTTCGGGCAAATATATTTTTGGCGTTTTAAAATTTCGACATCTTTAGGTTTCGGTATTTTTATTTCGATATATCATACACACAAAACAGAGATTTGTTGCGCCAATCAACTCTTTGCCAAACCAACTTATTCGGTTCTCTCAACTGCTTAGTCGGTTGTTATTGTCAACATAAAAAGAATTGTAGTTTGAAATGCAATCAATTTCGATATGTTTTAGAACAATTTAGTACAGATTTAGAACCATTAGGAGTGTGTATAGACTAATATTTCATGTGTACATGCTAATATTGTACTTAGTTCCGTCAGCAAATTTGTAAACCATTCGATTTAACCGAATGAAGATAGTTGGTACAACTAACTTTCTCATTCTTCCAACCTCAAATGTGTACGGATCCCATATCGTTTTATGTATTATATTCAAAAATAAAGTTCCAATAAGAGAATAAATATATTGTAAAAACCAAAAGTTTCATTTGCTGTTGAGTTGTCAGGCATTCGCAAATATTTCAAGCTCTTCAATTATAAACGCCACGCAATACAGTGTAATAGGAATACGAGGTATTCAAGAGCGACTGAAATGTTTCCAATGTCATGGGGTAAATGTTGCCAAGCATAATCTGTAAAAAATAGTTTTTTTTTGTGCTATGGCAAAAAATATACAAAACTCAATGGTTACCTTTAGCGGTTTTTGCGTTATGATAATAAATAGCAATAAAGTTCTTTTGAAGCGTGGACTGCAACGATACCAAGCCATGCCGTAGGCAGCCTCAGAAATTTTGGCGCTCTATAATGGATATTAAAACAATAACCAAATAAAAAAAACCTAAAAAAAAAAAATTAAAAACACAACCTCTGTGAGCAGCTCATTTGCCTGCCAATAATAGGTGAACAGCACATACAACATGGTAAAAATATACATGATGACGGTTATTTTCTGTGTAACGGAACCAATCTGTACAAATAATGGTAGCGAAACATATTAAGTACGGAAATATTGAAAATAAGAAACACTTACAATATTCATGCAGAACAAAAGTGAACAGATTATGGCGCCAAACAGCATAAACTCTATGAAAACAATATAGGTAACCAAGGAATTAAAGTCGCGAACATAACTAAGGAATTAGAAATTTAGTACAACAAAAAAATATGGCATCTCATATAACAAATATGCACAAAATTCAATAATGCTCTTACCGTACAATTCTTGCATGATATTGAATGCAGACTCGTAGTTCCTGAAATTGCTGTTGTTCGCTTCGGTGGTCCTTATCGTCATCCTCCTCCCGACAGATATTACGCAATTTTCGCTGCAATATAATGAGCATCGTTTTGCCAAACATGGCGTAGGAGGCGAACAGACTAACGAAAGGCATATACATTGCGGTGAGCACGAGTGGTGTCGGTATTTGAAATACGTAGAAAATCTGGTAGATGGGAAAGGCGGTCATATCGACGCCAGGTATGGCAACGCCAAAGGGATGAACTGGGCGAAATGAATTTTTGGAAATTTAATTATTTAAATATTATAAACAAATTTATTCTCTAAATTTAAAGATTTAACCAAATTTGTCGGTAATGCAGTGTTAAAAGAAATGTTTATTTTCGTGAAATATAATTTGAATTTATTTATTTCTGATTTTACCGAATTTCATTTATCGTATAACGATCGAGTCGAAACCCAACAATTTAGTTTTTTGGTTTAATGAATTTTTAGGAATTTATATTATAAAGTAAGATATAGCGGTTTTAATCTAAGACCCTTTAAAAAATTAGTATTTTTGGAAAAAAATGTTGTCCTGCACTTACTCATTAAGTTAAGGTCAAAAATACGTAGAAATAATACTTAAAACTTACATAAAATTTGTCTTTGGACTTTAAAAACTTTTCTGCAGGGGGTCAAAGTAAAAAAAAAAAAATTAAAAAAACTTTGACCAGTGTTGCAAGATTGATTAAATAAATTTTGTATAATTTTAATCTTTTAAAAGATTTTAAGTAATGTTATCTATCTGAAAAATAAAACAAAAGCACGTTTTACTGAAAAAGAAAAAATATTACAGAGATTTTCGTATAAGTCCAATTTTCGAAAAAAAACTCAATGGAAAAAACAAAATGGAAAACAAAAAAAAAAGTTCGATTTTAAAATTTTATATTTACTAAACCACTTGATATATTTAAAAACGATTTTCAGTTTATGATTTATGTGTTAATTAAAAATCTCATACAAATATATTGACTTCATGATAAAATTTACAATCTATGTATAAATACGTGAAGTCCTCAAAAATGAAAAAAAAATCATGTTCAAGTTTATATCTTTAAAACTAAACAAGATATTTACTCAAGTAAGCACATTTTCTTTATATCTCAATGTAAGCTTTTCGTAAATAAATGAAAAAAAATTGATGAAAAAAATCTCAACTTTACTGATTTTTATCTTTACCTTTAAACCTTTAAAGAAACAAACTCCAATTTTACTTAAGTTCTCTCTGCACAACAATTTTTAAATTTAAAATCGGTTGAGTGGTTTCGAAAATACTGAATTTCAACCGATTTAAGAGCGTTTGGGCACACTGTTCATCGACACCTAGGTAAACACCCTGTGCAAACACCTAGGTGTCAAATTTCAATTTTCCGGATTTTCCCTACGTGAAAACGAACTGGTCTTAGACTGGTTCTTCGGAGATATTTAATCGGTCCTAGTTCTGGCTCTTTTATATGAAACCAACCGACGACTTTAACAAGGCATAGTCCTAGAGGGAGGAGCTAATTAACACCGGCAGCAGACCTTTAGATCTATCACAGAACTGGTCTTCAAATCACGTTCTGTGGCCGGTACCTTTGGACCTATCACAGAACTGGTCTTCAAAATCCTGTTCTGTGACCGGTATACCAGTATATACCGGTATATTCAGTAATTTTTTTATACCCTACACTAAGAGTGAAAGGGTATATTCAGTTTGGTACGCCGTTTGTAACACCCAGAAGAAAGCATCTCCGGTATGGAAAAGTATATATATTCTTGATCAGCATGACCTCCTGAGTCGATTTAGCGATGTCCGTCTGTCTGTCTGTCCGTCTGTCTGTCTGTCCGTCTGTCTGTCCGTCTGTTGAAATCCCTAAGACTTTTAAAATTGAAGAGCTAGATAAATGAAACTTATAACTTAGATTACTAATATACCTACGCTGTATGTGCGAAAAAATTGGCGAGATCGGTCCATGGTGACCTATGATCCGACCACTTATGTTCAAATACCACATATAAAATGTACATATAAAGATCAATTTTTATGTATACGTGCTTAGGTAAACTTTGTTGGTCAAATATATATTGATGTCATGCTCAAATACATGATAATAATGTTTTCCGGCGAAAATACTTGTGGTTCACAAAAAAAATCGAAATTCGGTACACCTACCCATTTGTAAATATGGGTATGAAATGAATGAAAATTCTTCAGCGATTGAATGTTTGTAGTTATTTTCAGGATTCGTATACCCTGGTGACCTATATATCACTTTGAATGGTAACCACACATATGTGTAGGGTATTTATAGTCGGCTCAGACCGACTATAATTTTGATAATCCTAACTATCATAATTACACCTACTTTAAAATTTCCCATGTGATCTAACCTTCCCAACTGGTTATATTTCAACATAGATAATATATAGATTTCCTTAATGTTCATATCTGGCCTTCTACATTTTTTAATGCATCTTTTTTAAAACCATATAATCGGCAATGTTTTGAAAATCTCGTTCGATTGAAATATGAATATTTGACAAAAATTATCGAATTGAATTCGTTTCACAGAATATGCAACGTTTGAATTCGATTGGAATTAGAAAAAACGAATCTTGGAACAGCAAGAAAAAATCGATCGAAAGCTAACAGATGTCGGAATTTATGTTTTTTTTATTTTTAATTTTTGACTTTTACATTTTTTTTTAAGCATGAAAAACTATACAAAGGTTATTTTGGCCCATTTTTGTTTGTAAATTTGAATGATGGTACATCTGCAAATAGAGGCTGGAAAAATGGTCAAATCATTCCTAGATACCCCTAATCAGTTACACAAATTTCAATGAAATCGAATAGGGTGAATAGGGTCGATTTGGTGTGGAATCGGTCAATATGACATTCCTTGAATTTGCTTTCTTGGTTTCATAACTTTGAAATATATTAAAAAAAAAACACCAATATATAACATTTCTTTAATTTTCGCCTGGGTGATCACTTTTTTTGAAGGCCTCATTTTCATTCTTGACTTTCACACTTTTAAAAATATTCATTTAAACTCTTTTAAAATATAAAACTCCTCAAATATTCCTCTTGGTTTCCACATTTTTAAATATATCCATTAAATGTTCATTTTACATATTAAACGTCGTTAATTTCCTAATTTTTAATTCAGTTTTTAAAAATCATTATAATATATACAACTTCTTTAATTTTCTTATTTGATTTCACAATTAAAATATAAAAATTCTTATATTTCCTTTCGTTTCTTAAAAATTTTTAAATACATCCATTGAAGGACCACTTAATATAATAACTTACTAAAATTCTTTAAATGCAATTTTCGCTTCACTTATTTTAAAAAATACCCTTTAAAAAACATCCAAACTTACTGCGCTCCTCGCTAAACAGCGGATGCAATAAGGCGCCAATTATGTCACAGAAGGATGCAGACAAATTGAAAATTGATATTTTCCGCACCGCCAGCGTCGCCTTCCGGAGCACACACTTCGCGTAGTCATCATTACTTTCCTATTGACGAAGCAATCGATAAAAGTGCCAACAAAAGGAAATTTGAGATGCTCAACAGAAAAAATACCTCCCATCCTATCCAACACTTACTTCAATTTCCCGATACAACTCATCCAACTCTGACATGAACGTCTCGAACTTATCGCGATTGATTATGACGAGGCACGTGCGCAGCAACGCATCAAAGATGGCGGCCGCAAAGAAAGTGTTCAAAATAAAAGGCGCCAAGTCGCCTCGTGTACGGTACAAATGCACGAACTGCATGGCGTTCATGAGGCAGACGGGCCCGACGAACAAGTAGCGACGCCAACTGTGCGACAAAATAACCGACACAAATTTCCACAGTTTCACATTCATCGACAGCATCGGATTCTCGTCGAACATCTTGACGAAGATGGTGATGAAGATGAAAATGGCGACGACAACAACAACAAATAAAGCCCCTTCAGCTAATGGTGTTGCCAACAGCAACGGAAGTGCGTCGCAAACAAACGTTGGCGCCTCTGTGAAGCTGTCTGCTGCCTCAATTGTGGCTTAAATACGCTCAAGGGTGCTTCGGGCTAATTGACACCGACCGACAGTCAGTCACACAGTGTTCGTCAGTCCGTCTTTTGTATATTGTATTGTTGCTTTTCAATTGATTGGCTGTCATTTAAATTCAATTTTCTCAAATGTTTGTCGTGATTATGACGTTATTTAAGCTAATTGACTGTTGGCCAAATGTATTATTACAGTTGCCGATGGTGTCAATTTCGGTGTAATTGGCAATGTCGCAAAATTATAACTTTGCTGTTCTACTCTTTAAATTTTTTTTTTTTATAAATATTTATTTGTTCATAGCAATAAAGCACACCCAGAAAGAAATTCCCTCAAATCCCATTAAAATTGGTCAATAGGACAATTATTGATTTAATAGTATACAAAAAATAAATCTTCTCATATAAACTCAATGGCAATGTCATGGTATTTTCTAGCATTTAATTTCCGAAAAAAAATAATAATTTATCCTATTGACTATTTTTAATAGTAAAAAACTATTATTTATATAGTATTTTTTTCTGGGTGCACTTTGAAGAGTTTGTAAATCAGATTAAAAATATTTAAATTTGCATTTAACAATATTTCATATTAAATGGAACCTTAATTTCTGTTTATAATTCAATCCAGTATGGAAGGTTTATCACGCGGAAAACATTAACCTTGGATGATGATTATCAAAATACCGTTACCCGTACGGGAAAATTTACTTTTGCTTGGAAAAAATTAAAATGTGAAATATAATACAATCCCAAAAATTATATGTATTAAAACATTTGGAATATTTTTCGGTAAACTCGATATAAATATTTTTTTATACCATTTAAAAATAATTCATTTTTATAAACATTTAAATAACTGACCAATTTTTCATTAATCATCGTTTCAAGACATGGGTATAATGGAAATAAATAATAGTAATCTGAACCTTTCAAACGGTGCCTGACAAACGAAGATCTGTACTTTCGTAATATAAGGAAAAACGAGTTGGGAAAGTTAGGTCACATGGGTAAGTTCGGTCACATGGGGCGGATTTTTATAGTCGGTCGGGCCCGACTATGGAATACCCTACACCTTTGGTGGGGATATTAACCCTCAGAATATTATTCATATATCAGAAATTTACGTCTTATATCCACATAAATTAAAAAAATTATATAAAGTATAAAAAACTAAAAAAAAAATTTGAAAAATATAATTGGGCGGACCACGCCTATATTTAAAATTTTGAAAGGCTAATATTTCATAGATTTGATTTTAATAATTTACGGATCAAATTTCCACTATGAAAACCCGGGAAATAATGAAAAGTGGGCGGATCACGCCCATTTTTGGACCACATATTTTTAGGTGAATTCTAACAATACGTTTTAAATTTTATAACTGTACCTTGAATACTTTTCAAGTTATTAGTTCCGAAAGAGTTATATTAAAGTTACTTGTATGGGAGGTGGGCGTGTCCGTTGACCGATTTGGCTCATTTTCAAACTCAGTTCCTACTTTTGGCTAAAATATATTGAGACGAAATTGCATCGCATTCTGATCAGTATTTCTCAAGTTATTCTGTATTCGGACAGCAAGACGGACAGACAGACAGACAGACAGACAGACAGACAGATATATATATAGATAGACAGACGGACATGGCTAAACGTACTCGGGTAGTGATGCTGATCAAGAATATATATACTTTTCCATACCGGACACGCCTCCTAAGGGGCGTTACAATATATGCACAAAGTTAATATACCCTGTACCTCATAGGTGTAGGGTATAAAAAAACATTTCTCATCGAGTCTACCGGGAAATTTTCCAACCATTTTAATGTGCAGCTCACGAATGGTTAACTGAAGATCCGAAATATTTTGGAAATCATCATAAAATAAAACAATGATAATTTTAAGAGATATTTTTGATACACGCTGCAAAAAAATGGTTCTCCCAAACATAATTTTGCAGGCATTAATATGTATGTTTGGAATTATATGTAAACATAATATATAATTGCCTGATAAATCATTTGTAAACAATGTTATGATGAGACTTGAACAGTGTTGTTATAAGTTCTGATTTACATTATGATATCATGGAAACATTTTGATGTTGCCCCTTAAAATGGTGTATGTTTAATGGAAACATAATAATTACTATATCCAAACAAAATAAATATGAAATATAAATATGTTTCCAGAGAAACATATCAGTTATTTGTTTTTACTTGTGTTTTTTGATGAAAAATCCATGTCTGCTTTCCACAATATTTTTAGAAAAACATTCAGAAACAATTAAATTATATACTGCACTATTAAATTATATATTATACTTTGTTATTATTTGTACTTTTTGTAACATAACTTGTATATTTATTTAATTTACCGAACAACAAAAAACACGTACGCAGAAAATGTCACCGAGTGTCAATTCCGTATACAAGAAGAGTGTTGCAGGAATATTTTTATTTACCTATATTTAGTTTCATTTTTTATTCCTTTTTAAACATCAGTATGTTTAAAAGGCGGAATACACACTTCAAACGACGACCAAAGAGAATAGAACGTCGCCAACTTCTTCTGTCGATAACTACCGAATAAAGACGAGTGTTGCGATCTTACGTTTATTTAAATTTGCATTAGCTTTTTTTGTTTGTTTTGAAACATAGTTTTAATCAAGTAAACTGCCAAGAAATAGTTTATTCAAATGCAATTAAAATTGTAACATATTTATGGTAAATTTGTCAGATTTCGCTGGGGAATATATAAAATGTTTATACATACTACCTAGTAAATATATATTATTACAATCTGACCAAAAATAAATCCAATTTCGAATATAATTTAATTACACTTCACTCGTAGCACATGTATGGAAATTTCGTATTATTTTTTAATTACATTCAAACATATTCATACAAATCTTTTCTATCCGTGTAGTGTGTACCGAAAGTCAAAATTGTTATGGGTTATTCAGGAAAAAGTTAATTACATTCGGTAAAAATTTTCCGTTGATTTTATTGTTAAGCGGAATATGTGACAAGGTTCATTTTAAATACGATGTAGCGTAGGAGTATTGTTAATCTAAGTTCAAAGATATACTTCATTGCGATTTCAATATACTGACTACACTCAAATAAATCCTGTTAAAATTGATCAACAGAACAGTTATTGATTCAATAATAATAATAATAATAGTTTGGCGCTATAGTCCTGTATAGAACTTCGGCCGAGCTCTCTCACCATTTTGAGCTGTGCGTGTTATATTTGTACTCAAAGTGGTGGGACCTACAGTTTATTGCCGAATCCGAACGGCGGGTGAGAGCTTTTTCATAGGCAATGGTTTTACTCTCTTAGGTTTGCCATTTACTGACGAGAGGTAGGGCGGTATAGAAAATGTTTCTATGAAAAGATGTTGTTAGTCCCAGTCCAGTCTTGAACCGGGGACCTTTCGGCTCGCAGTCCAACGCACTAACCACTGAGCTACCGCGGCTACTATGTTATTGATTCAATAGTACACAAAAAATAACTACACCCAGAAAAAAATTCCCTCAAATCCCATTAAAATTGGTCAATAGGACTATTATTGATTTAATAGCATACACAAAATTAATCTTTTCATATAAACTTAATGGCAATGTCATGGTATTTTCTAGTATTTAATGGTCTTTTCCGATTAAAATAATAATTTATCCTATTGACTATTTTTAATAGTAAAAAACTATTATTTATAGTCGTTGTAGAACGAAAAGTCATCAAATACATTTTTATGAAAAACTTTAATTTCGAGTTTGTTGATTAATATTATAAAAAGTAATCAATGTATTTTTAAAGTTGAAATATCAATTAATAGATTTACATTTTCTTATCATGTGGTAAAAATAATTGAGATCATCGATTAAACATTGACAGATATATAAAGATTTTTGTAAATGAATATTTGGCACTTTGAAAATGTATTTGGTGACTTTTCGTTCTACAACGACGATATGTTCAAAGCAAAGAAAAGCAATTTAATAACATTTAATAGTATTTTGTAATATTTAATGGTATTTACCTATTAAAATAATATTTTATCCTATTGACCAATTTTAATAACAAAAAAACTAGTTACAAAACGGACATTTCTAAAACGACTCAGAAGATGACGCTGATCATAACATTTATGACGATTTTTTTTACTGTTATTTCAAAAATAAAGTCTTTAAATTGTCTATGAACACTAGACTGACAATAGATTTTCATGATTTCAAATTTTCAGCGAAATCCGAATATAGGAAATAGACCCGCCAGGTCCTCAAAGCTCGCGTATTGGTACGCAAATCGATAATTTTCAAATTGAATTGAGCAAGAGCAATAGACTTAACGAGTTGGGAAAGTTAGGTCACATGGGGCGGATTTTTATAGTCGGTCGGGCCCGACTATGGAATACCCTACACCTTTGGTGGGGATATTAATGTGGGATATTTAATTGCATACCTTAATTTTTAAGTTTTTAATTATGCTGAACCTCCCCAACCTCAGAATATTATTCATATATCAGAAATTTACGTCTTATATCCCCATAAATTAAAAAATTTATATAAAAGCAAAAAAAAACTAAAAAAAAAAAATTAAAAATATAATTGGGTTGACCACGCCTATTTTGAAAGGCTAATATTTCATAGATTTGATTTTAATAATTTACGGATCAAATTTCCACTATGAAATCCCGGGAAATAATGAAAAAAAAAGTGGGCGCACATATTCTTAGGTGAATTCTAAAAATACGTTTTAAATTTTATAACTATACCTTGAATACTTTTCGAGTTATTAGTTCCGAAAGAGTTATATAAAAGTGACTTATATGGGAGGTGGGCGTGTCCGTTGACCGATTTGGCTCATTTTCAAACTCAGTTCCTACTTTTGCCTAAAATATATTGAGACGAAATTTCATCGTATTCTGATCAGTATTTCTCAAGTTATTCTGTATTCGGACAGCAAGACAGCAAGACGGACAGACATACAGACAGACAGACAGATAGACGGACATGGCTAAACGGACTCGGGTAGTGATGCTGATCAAGAATATATATACTTTTCCATACCGGACACGCCTCCTAAGGGGCGTTACAATATATGCACAAAGTTAATATACCCTGTACCTCATAGGTGTAGGGTATAAAAAGTGAATATGTGCAAAAAAATTACATGAATTGTTCTAAATAAAAGGGATAATAACAATTCTTGTAAAAATTCCATTTGTCTCGTAATTTTTTAAATCCGGAAATGACGGTGTTCGGTTCAGATGATTATTTCGTTACTTCGGATAAAATTCGAAAGTTAAGTTGAAAGGGAACTCAATCATATTTCAATCATTATTTTAAAAAGCCTATGATAAATCTATGAATAAAATCAAGTATTCAATATGCTGAATACTATTCAGTGAATAGTTTAAATTTAATATATTAAATTTTCTTGATTCCCTCTCGTATTTATGTAAAAAAAAAACATCAAACATACTTCAAACAGTAATTAATACAGCTTAACCAATATCAAAAAATAAAAACAAAGGATTCTTTTAATAATTACTGCGGATTATCCTTTGGACAAGTGAGTAAACATCACAGACATCACATGAACGTCAATTTATTGTATATATTTTTTTCATCTCTTTTTAGCTTAAAATCAAACACAATCCAGCCAAAAACTCATTCCTGACTACCAACACTCGAAGTTGCCTTGGTGAACGGCGCAAAGTCGTCAGCAAGCAACGCACCGGAAGTCAGTGGGTAACATTTTTTGACTCCACGAAAATCCTACATTAATTCCACTTACCAGATGTCCACAGAAAAAGTGATAGAGAACGCCGAAGAGGAACACAAACAGGAAGAGACATCAATGGAAATGGAGCCGGCATCAGTGCTTAACGCTGGACAACAGTTGGCCATGTGTTTGTGGCACTTTGGCCAGTTCGGAATGGGAAAACAATATTTTCCGCAAACATTGGCAAAAATTTAAGCACAAAAGCGAAGTGCGACTGTCCAATCGGTTGGATGACCACACCAAATATAAAATGATTGGATTGAGTTGGGTTGGGTTAAGATGGTAAAAATATGAAAATGAAAAATTCAGCAGGATTTTGAAAGAATGAAAAACACATAATGTCAGCTACAGCTGTTGGCAACACTGTTTGCCAATTTCCGGCATGAGGATTTGACCAAAGTACATTTGCGGGCCATAATAAATCATGAGGAAAATGCAATTTTAAGAGGTCGAGCGAAATGGTTAAAATATTATTATGCGAATTTATTTGGCGCAATTCAAGGACATTATTGGGAAGAGTCGACATATTTAAAGAGATTATAGATATTTTTAATTTTTTTGAAAATGTAGAATAGAACACAAAACCGATTCTTCTGCTTGGTTAAATTCGCAAACATTCCTAAGACTGAAACACTTGGCTTTCTAAGTTAATTTTTATCCTCATAGATCAAAATACAGAAACCAGATGAACCATTTCATTAATTTATAAATTTAAACACCGCCCGACCACCTCCATGTATAGTAAAACAAATTCTTCAAAAAACGGAAAATACTATTAAATACAAGAAAATACCATGACATTGTCATTGATTATAGATGAAAAGATTTATTTTTTGTATACTATTAAATCAATAATTGTCCTATTGACCAATTTTAATGGGATTTGAGGTTTTTTTTTTGGGTGTAGCGATAACATAATATGTTATGTTAAAATATACAACACATTTTACAACACATTTTTGCACAACATTTCATGGCGCTACGAAATATCACCCAATGAAATAAACCCCATGAATTGTAGGTGTGGGATTCCACGTCAGAAATATCAATCTTGGCACGATGTCTTTCGATTTTGATGAAATATTGTGGAGAGATAGTGATCGAGAAATAAAAAATAATTGTGTACTTGGTTATTTTGAATTCTCAACAATAACAAAGTTATGTGCATTGAATATCAAAGTCCTATATTATATAATTATTTATATTTCTGTCAACGATTACCATATTTTAATAAAGCTAATGGTTTATAAAAGATGTTTGAATTCGCATGCAAATAAAAATAACTATTTAAAAAATAAAATACATTTAACTTAGAAAAAGTTTTTAAATATATTTTACAAATCAAAAAATATATTTTACAAATCATATATTTTACAAAGGGTTGGGCGTATACGTACCAACCCTTTTAAAAATAAAAAAATATATATTTTTGAAACCCTGGAGTTTTCCTAGTCGATTAAAACAATAATTTCGATGGAGTCTCCCATATTTTCTAAACTATCAAGTTTTAAGGCTCGAATACATGATAGAGTAATTAGCTTGAGATAGAGAAAGAAATCTACACCCAGAAAAAAATTCCGTAAAATCCCATTGAAATTGGTCAATAGAACAATTATTGATTTAATAGTATACAAAAAATAAATCTTCTTATATAAACTCATTGGAAACGTCATGGTATTTTCTAGTATTTAATGGTATTTTCTGATTAAAATAATAATTTATTCTATTGACTATTTTTAATAGTAAAAAAACTATTTTTATATAGTATTTTTTTCTCTACCGAGGAGCTCTATGTAGTGTTTACACAACTCTATAAGAATTTTTGCTCTATCTCTAGCTATTTTCTCTATCGTGTAAACAAGACATGTTAAGTGCCAAGAATTATACTTCTGACGTGAAATGACCCAGGTGTTATTTCATATTCCCCCCTAAAAATGAAATATCCGCCAATGCAATAACACTCAACATAAATGAAATTATGCCCAAATTTATCACCCAAATTATTATATATAAAGGGTTTTTCAAATGGGACGCTACAAAAGTAGAGCGACAGGGACAGCAAACGACGCCATATTTCTTGCCGCTCTTTTGACATTTCTCTTCAGTAAGGATTGCCATTTCATGGAAAGATATACGAGCCAGCAACGAGTCGAAATTATTAAAAGTTACTACCGAAATTCGGAGTCAGTGGCCTCAACGTTAAGAGCGCTACGTCCAATTTATGGTCGTCATAATCGTCCTAGCAGATCAACAATTGAGCGTCTAGTGGAAAAATTTGAATCCACAGGCACAGTACAAAATGTTCCCGTGCCAGTGGGACAAAGAAGTGCCCGTAGTGTCGAGAATATTGCTACCGCTGAGGCTTCAGTTGAAGAAAGCCCAAATGTGTCTCTCACACGTCGTTCTCAAACGTTGGGCATCTCTGTGACGTGCTTGTGGCGAATTTTGCGAAAAGATATTGGCCTACATCCTTACAAAATCAAATTGACGCAAGAACTGAAGCCGCTTGACCACCAGAAGCGTCGTATGTTCTTGAATTGGGCTGAGTAACAACTTGAAAATGATTCGGATTTTCATCGAAAAATCATCGTCAGCGATGAGGCTCATTTCTGGCTGAATGGCTTCGTCAATAAACAAAATATGCGTTATTGCTTAGACAGCAATCCACACGTACTCCATGAGTCATCATTGCATCCCGAAAAAATTACGGTTTGGTGCGGTTTATGGGCCGGCGGCGTCATTGGGCCGTACTTCTACCGTGATGATCAAGGCCGGCACGTTACTGTGAATGGGAATCGCTACCGTTCAATGATAACCGAATATTTTTGGCCCCAATTGGATGATATGGACTTGGAGGACATGTGGTTACAACAGGACGGCGCCACAAGCCACACAGCGAATGCCACAATCAATTTATTGGAAACCAAGTTTGGAGAACGTGTTATCTCACGAAATGGTCCAGTCGATTGGCCGCCTCGGTAGTGCGATTCGACGCTGTTAGACTATTTCCTGTGGGGCTACGTCAAGTCTATGGTCTATGCCAACTAGCCAGCGACGATTGATGAACTTCGTACGAATATCGAACGTGAAATTGCAGCAGTATCGGCCGATTTATGCATGAAAATCGTCGAAAATTGGGTTCAGCGACTGGACTTCTGCAAGCGTGCCCGTGGTGGCCATGCAAAAGAAATCGAGTTCCATACATATTGGCAGGACTTTTACAGGAATAAAGAATAAAGAAAGAATTGATATCCAAAACTATTTTTGTTTTATTTGAAAAAACTTGTGTAGCGCTCTTATTGAAAAACCCTTTAGCTGGATCCCGTGCACAGCTTCGCCCGTGCTAAGTTTTTGTAAATGCAAAACTAAATCGTTTATAAAGTGTGGATGCATTACGCCCCTTTTTCCCTGTTTAGTGCATCCCTACGTCGCTATTTTTCCCGCCTACATTGTACGTAGTGCCATGCCCCTCTTTCCAATTCCGGTCACATTCCACGTGACTATCGATTTGTACAACTCTGTTTTTAGTCAGTCAGTTATATGGGATGTGTTACGCCCCATTGTCCAATTCCGTACACATTCTACGCAGGGACATCTTTGGAAAAGATGATAATGAAATGATTCATATATTATATTAGGCAACATAGCCAACGTACATATTACCCAACTTAGGTCTTTATGTAGATCCAAATAATTTAATGATGTAGTCGCCGAAACCATGAATTTAATTCAAGCGAATTAAATGCCAATTTTTAAAGCGGTAGATTTAGATTGAATCTATTAGTTTCTGAAGAGTTGTCCTGTTATAAAGAAGACATTCAAAATAGATTTGATCAGGCCTTAAGCCGTTTCATTATTTCGTCCATATAACTAATTCAGTATATTGAAGAAAAGGCTTCCAGATTCAAGACGGTGAATTTTTTCCACATGGTATGTTTGAAACAGATGTTATTTAGGCAGTGTATGGGAGGGAAGTTATAACTTTAAAAACCGATAAATCCTATTGAAATTATGTTATTTATAAACAATCCAAAAAAAAATCCAATAAAACCCAAAATAATCCAATTAAAAGCAAAAAAAAAATCAGGTGGAGTGGATTAAAAAAAATCCGGATTTTTTCCAGCCCTTATTTTACGTAATGTTTAATATAATATTTTATTTCGATTTTTATAACTCTGCTCTTAGTACGTAAATAGTTATAGCAATTTTAAAGCGGCAGACCCCATTCAATAATCCCGCCCACATTCTACGTGACGATTACAATATTTAATATGATCCCTTGTTTCGATTTTTAAAACTCTGACTTTATTAAATAAAGAGTAATAGCATTATTAATATTTTGTTATATACATTCTACGTCACGATTCTACTTTTTTCCATCTTTAAACTCTGCTCTTAGGAGGTTCGTTGAAGTTATAGCATTTTTAAAGTTATGATTATATGGGAGGTACCACGTCCTTTATCTAATTCCGCACACATTTAGAAAATAAGATAAACAACAACAATATACATTACAAAGCCAATCTCATGACTGTGGGTATCTTAATTACAGAGATATTTTAAATTAACAGTGCAATTTTTCCACGCCCCTTTCTGTACTTTAGGGGCGAATTTCCCTTCGTAGTGAGCGCTTACGTCGGAAAATGAAAACCCTGTCCAAATTTCAAGTTCCTAAGGTCAAATTTTAGATTTTTCTATTTCCCGGCTTTTGCTTTATTATTTTTATTTTTGGGGGCTGTTTCATTGGGTGTCCTTTTTTCGGAAATACATTTTTTTTATTTTTTTTTTGAACTATTATTTTTTTAAATAAATGAAGAAAAATTTCAGATTAATCAAAAATCTTTGTTGGTGGAATTTTTCAATTTTTTATTCAAAAAAGTATTTCATATTTTGAAATTTTATGTACTCCCTTATAACGTAAAACGAAAACGAGTTCGTCAATAAACGTCAAATATTCCAGTGAAGAAATTTTGTTCAATTAAATAAAATAAAAACGACGATGAAATGAACAAGTACAAAAATCTGTGGAATTTCTTACGAATATATTTTACATTATATGGGGGATAATTTCTTTAATACAGATGTAATTTTATATAAAAACTAAAAACGAACTTAAGCAATATGAAATTATGATTCTTTTCGTGCGGAAATTTTGATTTTTTATTTTATTTCACATTTTCCCCAAGTTAAAAGTTTTTTAAATCAAATTAAGTATTTTCTCTTCTGCCCAAAAGAGCCTATCTTAATTAAAATCTCAGGAGACAACTTCACACTAATGTTAACACCTTTGTCGTCAACATCAGTTAACGATGACGACGACGTCATTAACCTAAGTGTGGATTTTGTAAAAATATGAAGCAACCAAGAGGTTAACAAGTGTTCGTGAAGTAACAAAGATACTTAACACTCAGGCAGTCAAACAAAAGAACGAACCACATGATGACATTAATTGCAGTCGCTAACTGCGCAGCTCAACCCTTTCAATTAAGCAGCCAGTCTGTGGCAAATGTCGACAAACAGACGACAAACAGACGACAAACAGACGACACACAAAACGACCATGGGTAGACAGACAGACAGACAGCCGGACATTTGTGGAAAATTAATATCTGGTAATTAACAGCAGATTTAATGTCGTACGTGATTTAACCGAACAGAACGGACTCGACTCACATCCGACAACAATGTCCACTCCATCAACACTAGCAATATCAACAGTACCAACAACATTATTACTACCACCCCCCAGTAGCAGCAGCACCATAAAGAGCAGCAATGCAACAGAGCCCAGTGTACAGAGTGACTTCTGCCTAATGTTTGTCTGCTGCTCGAGCATAGAGTACAACGTCGTGCGCTCCTACAATCAATCAAAAGTACTCTCACTCTCTCTTCTCGAACTACTCTCCAACACACTGCTATCTACACTTAAAATATTCTTATATTTTTTAGAAAATAATTTCTTGATTTGACGTTGCATATTTTCAATTTAAGAAAAACTAATTGCTTTATCATAATCACGTCAATAACAATATGTTTGCCGTAAACATTCAAAATGGAATGCAGGTTAAATGAGCATATCGTTAAAGATTTATTTGTAGATATTTGAAAACATTTTAAATTTTCCAATACAATATACCAGAAAAGTTATTATTGGTTTTAAAATATGTTTGTGGCAAACAATTGATTGTTATTGTTGTTCTAATTGATAATATAGTTGATATATTATATCTTTAGCATTAATATGATTAAAAATATTATTACAATTATAAAAGTTTTTAACCACAAAAATTCAAATATTTATGTTAAACCATTTTCGAGTTTAAGTTTTACTGGGAAATATGTTAATTATTTATAGCAACTATTAATATCAAAATAATGTGGTAAATTCCGGATCTCAAATGTAAATTCCTTTCTCTGTGTAATACATACCATCAAATGATAAGTCACGCATGCAGCTACATTGTTCGAGCCATCATTGACTTCGATTTTAGTGGATTGTAGCTGGGTTGTTTGGTGTCATCAGCCATTTGGTGGGCGCCACCCGCCACTCTGTTTATTGTGATGAGGTTAATTTAATGCATTCCCTGGCTTTGTTTGATTCGAGCCAATATGGCTGCCATTTGGTGAAATTATTTGCCATTTGACAGTTGGTTTTGTTATTTGTTTGTGCAGCGGTCGAGTATTATTTGCGCACTTCTGGCTGACTGACTGGCTAACTGAATGCTGAATATTTGTTTTATTTTTGTTTGGTTAAAATATTATTGTTATTACTATTTTCAAATAATACTTGTATTGGTTTTTTTATTTCTTTTTTTTATTTTTATTTTTTTTTTTATTAGGAAATAAATAATTTTTAAATTAATGAATTTGGCGTATGAGCAACATTATTTGATATTCGTCTAATAAAGGGTTTTTCAATAAGAGCGCTACAAAAGTTTTTTTCAATGGTTTTTCAACAGGGACGCTACAAAAGTAGAGCGACAGGGACAGCAAACGTATATCTTTCCATCATGAAATGGCAAACCTTACTGAAGAGAAATGTCAAAAGAGCGGCAAGAAATATGGCGGCGTTTGATGTCCCTGTCGCTCTACTTTTGTAGCGTCCCTGTTAAAAAAAACCCTTTATAGTCATAAATACCAGAAGAGATATGACGTATGAGACTTTTTTATTTAAATGTCAGTATCAAAGGACATTGTCGTGTTTACCTCAAAACTATTTGTAAATCGGAAGTTTCAGTATGATAACAGTTTTTTTTATTAATGTTGTTTTTTGGTATATTTTTCATATCTTGAATATCAGCATTAGTATTTACACACCACAGGAATTTACTTTATGGGAATGGAAGATTTTGGGAAGCGTATGGAAGTCTGAGACAAAAAAAATCAGGGTCAAGTCATTTTATTCATATGCTCTCCGTATTCTGTCCTTTCTCAAAATATTCCGGGAATCTGACTTTAAAAAACCATAAAATTTGATAATTTGGCCCGTATGGCAGTTGACATGTACTTCCCAGTATACCACGACTCGGAGCCTCCAGTGTATCGAACAATTCTCGATAATTTTTTGTATTCAATTGTTTAGATATTTTCTGAAATGTCTACGAGAAAAAAAATTGATCTAATTGTTATATCGAAACTAATTATTAAACATTTTTGGTATTCAGTTGTACCTCCTTTATGGTATATGCCTGCTTTCGTCCACTGGATATAACTTTGAATGATATGCATGTCCGAACAGTTGGAACACCATTTTGCGTTCAAGTAATGTCCGTGTCCGCAAGAGTTAGGTCAATTTCATTAATTTAAAAGCAACGATTTTTGTTTCTTTTTTAATAAATGTTAGAACTCATGATTGCGACTCGTTTCCGATTTTAAAAATAAGGTCACCAGGTGTCCAGTGACCTTTTCTTTATGGCTGTAATTACTTCTGACATATATAGATGACGCATTTATTTGAACCAATCAGAATGCTCCATTCTGTTGACAAGAGCTTCTAGAACGGTTCGATTCTGAAATAATTCTCGTAACGAGAAACCTTCATTATCTCGGTTCGATATCGGTTGACCGTTTTGGTATGATTTTCCCATATTATCATTGCGAGAAATGGCATCGATATTGGAAAAATTCTTCGACATTTCGCAACATTTTCGTTGCGATATCGAAACAGTTTGGTATACTGGGAATTCTCTCAAACTTCCATTTATCTGTATGTTTGCCGGAAATATTTCTGAAAAATGCCAAACGTTTTGTCTCGCTAGCCCTAGGTTTTCAAATTTTATAAAATTTTAAAGGCATATTCATATATTCCCGGCATATTTTTGGATAAGGCAAAAATTATACAACTTTTGATACTTTATCTACTTAAAATCTTGTTTCTAAACTGTCTCTGCCTGCCAACATTTTGGCCCGTTTTTGATATTGGTTTTTCCAAATTTGTTCGTGTTAATAATGAAAAAATATATATAGTATTTTAAGTATTAAGGTACTTCTTTATAAATTTTCTTTTATTGAATTTAACGGGTATGTTCAAACTTGCAATCGAATTACATATATAATTTGTAAACCAACGCTTTTAATTTCAATTTTTCAGGACAAATTTTGGTTTTTCAAATACGCTTGCTTTGACTTGAACGATTTGAATTCGTCTGGAAAACAATTTTTAGTATTGAGACATCGAATTTACATATTTACTCTATGAAAACAAAGACAGAAACACCACTAGTTTTTGAAACAACTATCTCTCAAACGTCCAACAAATACGATAAATATTGCTATAGCAATCATCTTTGAAATTTACGATTATGTATAGCAACCATCAATTAAACATCATACAAATAGGAAGATAGTTGATGAATATTTAGAATTCGCGGAGTAATTTTTATTGAATTGAAAGAAAATGAATCAAATGTATTTATTATTCCAGAATTAATTCAGTATCCTGGTTATACATCGCCATCGTCTTTATAAATCCTTTGAAGGCTGATGTCAACCGCGCAACTCGAGTATCTGCAAGACATTCCCGAGGTGCGCAACCTGGAACTGTGTTGATGCAACGGTTACTCTTCGGTATGCCGCAGACGATGAAGCGAAGACTTTGCGAAAGCAGGCGGATACTGTGGCTCACGGATCAATAATCCCAATAATATTTGAGATTATCAAAATTATAGTCGGCCTAAGCCGACTATAAATACCCTACACATATGTGTGGTTACCATTCAAAGTGATATATAGGTCACCAGGGTATACGAATCCTGAAAATAACTACAAACATTCAATCGCTGAAGAATTTCCATACATTTGATACCCATATTTACAAATGGGTAGGTGTACCGAATTTCGATTTTTTTTTTTGTGAACCACAATTCTTTTCGCCGGAAAACATTATTATCATGTATTTGAGCATGATGTCAATATATATTTGACCAAAAAAGTTTACCTAAGCACGTATACATAAAAATTGATCTTAATATGTACATTTTATATGAGGTATTTGAACATAAGTGGTCGGATCATAGGTCACAATGGACCGATCTCGCCAGACAGACAGACAGACAGACGGACAGACAGACTGACGGACAGACAGACGGACATCGCAGACAGACAGACGGACAATCGACTCAGGAGGTCATGCTGATCAATAATATATATACTTTTCCATACCGGAGATGCTTCCTTATGGGTGTTACAAACGGCGTAACAAACTGAATATACCCTTTCACTCTTAGTGTAGGGTATAAAAATAATTTTGAGAAATTTTCTGCATTCACATGTGAATGGTAGTTGGAAAAGTAAACGCTGGATTTCACATACAATTTACTATGAAATATTAATGTTCAAACCCATGCATAGTAACATTACTAGAAACGCTAACAATTATAAAATATTAAGTAAAAATATATGAAACGTAGTAAAATTTTCGATATACTTTTTTCCTGGGTTTTCATGATAATTTCCATTCTTAATCGATTTCACTGGAATATAATATATTTTCCAATCGATCCGTTACACCTAGTAAAAAAAATAATTTTAATATGATTGAAAAAATAAGTCGACATGTCAAAATATTGTTCAGGCGTAAGTAATTTTAATATTTTATTTTGTTTGACATCCGCGTAATTTTACTTAAACGCAATCTATATTGCTTTTTAAATTCCCAGCTTTATAATTTGAGTTGCGCTCATGAAAAGAAGTTTAAAAACTACCTAAAATGATCTTTTTTTTCCATTTGTTTTTTCTGTCGTTAAATACACATAACTAAAAACGGTATATGACCCATAAGAGGGTATAAGGTGGACTTTGAGAAATTGAACAAATTTATTATTAGCTCTACTTGAAGACTATGTCTCTTTTCAAGTATATTTTAGCTGTCACACCGTGTAAGAGACGTTAATTAAATGCCAATAACTCATGTTTGTTCACGCCTTTCACTACAATTAACAAAAAATAACAATATTTTTATACCCTACACTAAGAGTGAAAGGGTATATTCAGTTTGGTACGCCGTTTGTAACACCCAGAAGAAAGCATCTCCGGTATGGAAAAGTATATATATTCTTGATCAGCATGACCTCCTGAGTCGATTTAGCGATGTCCGTCTGTCCGTCTGTCTGTCTGTCCGTCTGTCTGTCCGTCTGTCTGTCTGTCTGTTGAAATCCCTAAGACTTTTAAAATTGAAGAGCTAGATAAATGAAACTTATAACTTAGATTACTAATATACCTACGCTGTATGTGCGAAAAAATTGGCGAGATCGGTCCATGGTGACCTATGATCCGACCACTTATGTTCAAATACCACATATAAAATGTACATATAAAGATCAATTTTTATGTATACGTGCTTAGGTAAACTTTGTTGGTCAAATATATATTGACATCATGCTCAAATACATGATAATAATGTTTTCCGGCGAAAAGACTTGTGGTTCACAAAAAAAAAAATCGAAATTCGGTACACCTACCCATTTGTAAATATGGGTATCAAATGAATGGAAATTCTTCAGCGATTGAATGTTTGTAGTTATTTTCAGGATTCGTATACCCTGGTGACCTATATATCACTTTGAATGGTAACCACACATATGTGTAGGGTATTTATAGTCGGCTTAGACCGACTATAATTTTGATAATCCTAACTATCATAATTACACCTACTTTAAAATTTCCCATGTGATCTAACCTTCCCAACTGGTTTTTTTTAATACATGGTCTGTAAATAATTTCAATACAAAAACTGATGCTGCCAAACAAGGCGAGTCATTATATTTAACGCTAAAGCAGAATAAGTTATGCAAGGAACTGATAAAATGGTACAAAAAAAATAAACATTAAATATGAATACATGCGATGCAAATACAGTAGGTAATTAGCACACTACGAGATATTTTTTTTGTGCGGCTCATGACGATGACAATGAGTGTCATATATTAAGTACAAACTAAAGTAGCCGCGGTAGCTCAGTGGTTAGTGCGTTGGACTGCGAGCCGAAAGGTCCCCGGTTCAAGACTGGACTGGGGATAACAACATCTTTTCATAGAAACATTTTCTATACCGCGCTACCTCTCGTCAGTAAATGGCAAACCTACGAGAGTAAAACCATTGCCTATGAAAAGCTCTCACCCGCCGTTCGGATTCGGCAATAAACTGTAGGTCCCACCACTTTGAGTACAAATATAACACGCACAGCTCAAAATGGTGAGAGAGCTCGGCCGAAGTTCTATACAGGACTGTAGCGCCAAACTATTATTATTATAAATCACTAAACGCGAGGAATAACCACTTAACGTGTGTGTGCATTTTTGCAGACAAATTAAAGCCTCTAAAATTTTTATGTAAATTACGATATACTGATAAAAGATGAGGCTACAGATATCAAATGTATAAAAAATGTATTAAGCAATAGGTGCTTTATAAAAATTGCTTGATTAGAAAAGACACAAACACGTTATAAGTTGTATATTGCCTCGTGTGTAGTGTAAATCTATTGAGACATTTTGAGATTCTAAGCACGAGATACTTTGCGCCACCAGTTTAAGCGGCGCTCAAGGCAAATTGCAGCCGATTTGCGTAACCACTTTTGCAGCTACATCACTGGCCACGCGCACACATTCGCTCAGCGAACGTTTCTCGAGGAACGCATGCAGAAAACCCGCCACAAAAGCGTCACCAGCACCCGTTGTATCGACGACTTCATCCACACGTGGCGCATTGAAACTCTGAAACGTTAGCTCGCCACCCTGCATCGAATGTTCATCCACATAGTTTGTGATCAGCTCCACGCCCTCGGCACCCTTTGTAATGCAAATAATTTTGACTTCGCCCTCGCTAATCAGCTGCTTGGCCATGGCATCGAACGAGGTGATGCCACCGCCGCAGCCCATTTGCTTGCAAAGCATTTGAAATTCCTGACGATTGCCAAATATAAAGTAGGCGTGACGCGCCATGTGTAACATCTCCTCGTAGTTCTGCTGCACAATGTAGCTGGCGGCCAGATTTAGCGCCAGGCGGCGTCGTTCACGTATATAGTTCTGCACAATGTAACGACTGACATCCTCACGTTGCGGCACAAAAAAGCCTTCCACATAAAGGATCTGCTTGCGTTCGACCGGACGCAAAAAGCTGGCATCTGTGCGTTCGATACGACGCAAATAGTCGACGGAGAATTTCGAGGAGGCGCCAATGTTGGCGTAGAGCGCAGTGTTGTCGTTGTGCACGAGACAGAGGCACTGGCCGGTGACTGCATCGGCGACAGTCTCCAATCTGCAAATGCAAAGGTGGAAAATATTTTAGTGACTAAGTTAAATTTAGTTTAGAAGACAGAAAATGTTAAATACAACGCCTACAAATGGTTTTTATAAAACATACTGGAAAAAATGCAAATAATTGCATGCAATTTGTATTGTTTTGCAATTCATTATTGCTATTTTTGTACCGACTGTTTGCAGAACCCACACATATTAGATAATTCAATTATTATTAATAGTATTAAGCAACTATTAATAGAAATTATATAAATATTTGCATTATAGATGAGGTTATTATTTTAATTATTTTAATTTAGTAATGCTGAGAAATCTATTCAATTCGTTATTAAATTCAAGACACGACTGATTATATCAAGATGACACTGGCCTACACTCATTTTGAACACATTCTTGGATACATATCTGGTACTTATTTCAAAAATTACATCATTTATAAAAAGGGTTTTTCAATTTTTGCATGGCCACCATGGGCACGCTTGCAGAAGTCCAGACGCTGAACCCAATTTTGGCTTGTTGGCTTAGACCATAGACTTGACGTAGCCCCACAGGAAATAGTCTAACGGCGTCAAATCGCACGACCGAGGCGGCCAATCGACTGGATCATTTCGTGAGATAACACGTTCTCCAAACGTGGTTTCCAATAAATTGATTGTGGCATTCGCTGTGTGGCTTGTGGCGCCGTCCTGTTGGAACCACATGTCCTCCAAGTCCATATCATCCAATTGGGGCCAAAAATATTCGGTTATCATTGAACGGTAGCGATTTAAATTCACAGTAACGTGCCGGTCTTGATCATCACGAAAGAAGTACGGCCCAATGACGCCGCCGGCCCACCGCACCAAACCGTAATTTTTTCGGGACGCAATAATGACTCATGGAGTACGTGTGGATTGCTGTCTGACCAATAACGCATATTTTGTTTATATTTTGTTTAAGCCATTCAGCCAGAAACGAGCCTCATCGCTGAAGATGATTTTTCGATGATAATCCGAATCATTTTCAAGTTGTTGCTCAGCCCAATTCACGAACATATGACGCTTCTGGTGGTCAAGCGGCTTCAGTTCTTGCGTCAATTTGATTTTGTAAGGATGTAGGCCAAGATCTTTTCGCAAAATTCGCCACAAGGACGTCACAGAGATGCCCAACGCTTGAGAACGACGTGTGAGCGACACATTTGGACTTTCTTCAACTGAAGCCTCAGCGGTAGCAATATTCTCGACACTACGGGCACTTCTTTGTCTCACTGGCACGGGAACATTTTGTATTGTGCCTGTGGATTCAAATTTTTCCACTAGACGCTCAATTGTTGATCTGCTAGGACGATTATGACGACCATAAAATGGACGTAGCGCTCTTAACGTTGAGGCCACTGACTCCGAATTTCGGTAGTAAATTTTAATAATTTCCACACGTTGTTGGCTTGTATATCTTTTCATCATGAAATGGCAAACCTTACTGAAGAGAAATGTCAAAAGAGCAGCAAGAAATATGGCGTCGATTGCTGTCCCTGTCGCTCTACTTTTGTAGCGTCCCTGTTGAAAAACCCTTTATATGCAATTGTTTCTGGGATATAGCCCACTATTTATTTTATCATAATTTTGTGAATTTCTTTTTATTTTAATGTTCTAAATAAAGAGAAGAATGAATCTGTTTTAACGGCATTTTATACTTAAAAACTTGCGCTACAGTGCAAAGATTTCATCATACGCGAAAAATATTCAATTAGTTAGATACGGCGAAAGAAATTTAAAACATTATAAAAAGAGTCAAATTTTGTGAATAAAAAAAAAGTTATAAAATAACTGAGTAAGGCAAACATGTTTTCACGTTTTGTTGAGTAGTGTTGTTATTCCCGGGCTACATGTAAAAAAAATACTTTTAAATTTATGCTGTTATTAATTGCTTCTAAGTTTTACTGTTAGATTTAAATGAACTTTGTTTTTAGCGTTCTTTTTATCGTTTTCTTTTGATTTCGAGTTTTTATTTGTTTTTAATTTGTGTTTTTGTTTTATTTTTATTTCATGTTTTTCTATTTATATTTGCTCTTGTGCTCTGATATCTGTTAGAGTTTTTGCTTTAACTTTTGTTGCTGTTTTATTTATTTATATTTTCTTTTTCTTTATATTTGTTTTTTGTGTTACTTCTAATAATTTTGAGTTTTCGTTTTTAGTTTTTTTTTTAATATTTCTTATTGATTTTGTATTTGTGTTTTTATTGTAATCTTGGGTTTTTGTTATTGTGTTTTTTTTTTTTGCTACTGTTTTGCTATTGTGATTTTCTTTTATTTACGGCATTGTATTTTAATTTATTTTTCCTGTTTTATCTTTTCTTTTCATTAGTTTTTTATTTATGTTATTGTATTTTTTTAAGCTTATGTGTTTTTCATTACTTTTTGTTTTTTCTATTGTATTTGTTTTCGTTTTTAATTATGTGTTTTTATTTTTTTATTGAGTTTTCTTCCTATTTTTATGGTCATTCCTTTAGCTTAATATCTTTGTATTTTTTCTTTAGGATTTTGATTTTTGGTTTTGCTTTTCTCTTGGCCATTTCGTTTATTTTGTGTTTTTTATTTTCGCTTAGCCATTATTTATGATTTTTATTTTGCGTATTTACTTTTGTTTTGACATTGTGTTTTTATATTTACTTTTCTATTTGTGATTTTGTTTTTGAGTTTTTTATTGTGTTCTTTTTATGTTTTTGTATTTATTTCTGATTTTATTTTTGTGTTTGACTTTGACAGTTTATTTTTGTTTTTGTTTTTACCTTTTTTTTTTCTTTTGATTTTGGGTATTTGATTTTAGTATTGTATTTTATATTGTTTTTTCTTTTGATGTTGTTGTTGCGTTTGATTTTGCGTTTGGATTTGAGCTTGATTTTGCGTTTGATTTTGCGTTTGATTTTGTGTTTTTGTTCTTGTTTTATTTATTCTTTTAATTTTGGGTATTTTTATTTTGTGTTATTTCTTTCATTTTTGCCCCTTGTTTTTATACCCTACACTAAGAGTGAAAGGGTATATTCAGTTTGGTACGCCGTTTGTAATACCCTGAAGAAAGCATCTCCGGTATGGAAAAGTATATATATTCTTGATCAGCATGACCTCCTGAGTCGATTTAGCGATGTCCGTCTGTCCGTCTGTCTGTCTGTCCGTCTGTCCTTCTGTCTGTCTGTTGAAATCACGATTACGGAAAAAGTAGAAGAGCTAGAGCAATGAAACTTTATATTTAGATTACTTATATATCTAAGCTGTCTGAACAAGAAAATTGCCATTATCTATCTATTGTGACCTGAGAACCGACCACTTATGTTCAAATACCTCATATAAAATTTACATCTACAGATCAATTTTACTGTATACGTGCTTAGTTAAACTTTTTTGGTGAAATATATATTGACATCATGCTGAAATACATGGAAATAATGTTTTCCTGCGAAACGAGTGGTTCCCAAAAAAAAATTCGAAATTCGGTACACCTACCCATTTGTAAATATGGGTATCAAATGAATGGAAATTCTTCAGCGATTGAATGTTTATAGTTATTTTCAGGATTCGTATACCCTGGTGACCTATATATCACTTTGAATGGTAACCACACATATGTGTAGGGTATTTATAGTCGCCTTAGACCGACTATAATTTTGATAATCCTAACTATCATAATTACACCTACTTTAAAATTTCCCAAGTGATCTAACCTGTCCAACTGGTTTATTTTTCATTTGCATTTTTTGTTTAATTTTGGCTGTTTTAAATACCGATTTATATCGTTTTAAAATTCTCGATTGTACGTACCACGCCTAGGAATGTCAAAAACCAGGTTCACAAACAGGCGGTTCGTTTTTTTCAGAAACTGAAACCGTCAAACCGCACTAACCGAAAAAAGGTTTTTTGATTCGGTTTAACCGGTTTTTAATTTTTTTGTAAAGTTGTGTTTATTCTGCTGCTTTACTGAAATTGTAAGTTCATTTTTCTATTTTATTAATACATGATGAACAAACAACAAAATAAATATTTTATGACCGACTCAGTAAATATTTGAAGTCCATATTGAAATAAACATTTGGGAAAATTTTGGCACGATGTGTTGTTGAAGACGGTATTCCGGTACAAGCAATGCAAAATATAAACATCAATCAATAGGATCTCATATTCTCTGCAGTTTAGCTACTATTTCGAATTACATATATCAATTATATACCAATAAAAATGAGAATTAACAAATAATTTTATTAAATTACTGATTGCTTCTTTCTACATGCGAAAATATGTAAAAATGTTTCTCCGATTAAAGTTTATTTTAAATCAATTTAAACTGTATTCTTTTCCATAAGTATTATTTTAAAAATGGATCTTCAAATCCGTTTCAGGTTTTTTAAAATCAACAAACCGAAAGTGCCGGTTTTTTGTCATCCCTAACCGCGCCCCATTGCCCATTCTAGCTCAAACACCTGTCGGACTCCATAGTGTCCTCGAGTAAATTGTCAACCATATAGGTTATAAAAATTTCAAATTAATTATCTGCCATTTCTTCGAAATCCCCGAATTCAACGTTTCAAATAATTTATAGATTAACCTCATATAATGTAAAACGAAACGAAATTCGTTACGTGAGATATTCTAGTGACAGAATTTTTGTACTTGTTCATTTTGTCGTCGTTTTTAATTCATTTAATTGAAAAGAAATCTATACCTCGATTTTTTTGACGAAACAATTTAAAATAAAATTTACATTTTTACACTTTATATTATTAATTATTGAGATAGATACTGAGAAATAATATTAACAAGTAATAAAAATGGAACAAATAAGAGTTCAAAGAAATTTTCAGAATGTCTTTCTTATCGCTTTAAAGTTGACTAATTTTAAATCACTTGCTTTACTTAGTCATAAAAGATTTAATAATATATCTCAACACATCTTAAATTATTATATTTTTTATCTCATTTGTATGATTACTAAAACAAATATGTCTTTCAAACACACAAAACAATATTAAAATGCACAAAGCAACTGTTTGCGATGTAATAATATGCGTGCTCCACACAACTGTTCATTTTAAGATAAAATTATTAACCACATTTTGCAAGATAAAAAAAAATTACATTTAGCGTTGCTAAATAATAATTTGCATGCAATGCATTAATCATATAAACAGCTGTTGTAATTTACAAATCAAAAACTAACCATAGACACTACATAGCCGCCAGGAAGCCCTTATATGATGCATATCGTTTTTAGATAAGTCGAAGTTGATGATTTAAACGACGACATTTGATTTTTGTTTTCTACACGCAACATTACAAAGTTACAAGCATTTGATATATTCTATATTTGTTGTATTTCAATAAAATATACACAAGGCAACACAAATTTAAAAATTTTAACTAAATTTCGTTTACTGAAAAGCATTTGATTAATTCGAAATGTAATCTTTCAAGTGCATTTTATAAAATTTATCGTTGTATTTGGAAAAAGGCTTTATAAAAATTCAATAAATAGTTAGCTAAAGCACTTTTCTATCAAAATAAGTAAAAAATTTGAACAGCAAAAACTCTTTCTAAAAAATAATAATAACCAAAAGTCTAATACAAATATGATACCTATATCTTAATTGTTACCTAATTTTAATTTTACCTATGGTTTAATTATATGAACCAACAGCGAAGAAGTGCCTACGAATTATAACTCTACGTTGAATACAATTCTAATTCTAATTTGATACTAATGAAATCCACGATACATAATTTTAAAATTTCAAATAAATTCAAATATTTAAAATGTTTTTAATATTTTGTCTTTTAGTGTAAACAACAAATAACAGTTTGTTATAATCAAAATTATTATCGTTCTTAAGACTTAGTAGCAACTATTTGATATAAATTCAACTTGCAAATAATGCAATTACAACAATTGTGTGTAAATTAGAAGCTTTGCGAAATAGCAAATTAATTAATATTATTAAACTATGTGAATTGTTGGGTAATAGATAAATATTCTAAAATAATTACGAATGAAATTGAATCGCAAAGCAAACTCATGCTGTTACATTTAACTGGCAGCCTTGGGAAAACCGTTGATTGTGGTTTTATTTCCTGGAATTTCCCATGCATGCAAAGGTTTAAAAACAAATTGATTTTTTTTTTGTTTAGTTTCTCCTAACAGGAAACTACTTTATGGAATAACAGTAACACTTTTTGATAACGGTTTATGTTTTTTAATTCAGAGGCGTTAACGATTTTTTTATATGGTACACATTATTCACTCGGTGACATTTTTAAACAACAGATACTATTGCTCACATTAATGTCACTTTATCATACTTTAATGATATCTGTTTCTTTTATTTGATAAGCCTTTTTTAACTGTCAACTATTAGAGAATCTTGCTGTCAATAATGTCAGTTTCATCCCAAATGTATACTTTAGTCCTCGAGATATATTTTTTCCAACAAGAGGGACATTTTTCTATTTTTATTATAAGGATGTTTTCAATATTTAGTCTGATGTGGAACGCTCCGATTAGATATACCCCGTGTCGTTAAGGAATCATTTAAATATGAAAGTCACTTTCTCCTTTTATGATCTCTAATCTACTGACTCATCAGTTGTGACACTTCATCTGTTGTGACACAATTTCTCTAATAAGCGACACTTGCTCCTTTTAGGGACAAATTACTTTCAGTGGACAATATTTTTAATTTCTCATAATAGGTGTACTTTTCAATTCAATTTTTTTTGTACATTACCGACTCTTTCTAGTATATATAACAAAATTTGGATTTGGATTTTTAATTTCTCATAATAGGTGTACTTTTCAATTCAGAGACTTTTTTTGTACATTACCGACTCTATCTAGTATATATAACAAAATTTGGATGGACACTATTTTTAATTTCTCGTATTAGGTGTACTTTTCAAATCAGAGATTTTTTTGTTGTACATTACCGACCCTTTCTAGTATATGTAACAACATTTTCTCAGATGGACAATTTCTTCCAAAATAAAATTTCGATCTTAAGAGGCCTTTTTAAAAGTATCTTTCTTCAACCAGTTATATTTCCCATTCGTACAATTTCCCCATTATTTTTTCTCACCTTGCATCAACTCCTTTCTCCTGCAGAATCTGTCGCAGCTCCTCGGCCTGTTTGTCCTCGCCCACAGCACCAAAGAACAACGCCTCGGTGCCCAGCTGACGCAATATACGTGCCGTATTCAAAGCGGCACCGCCGGGATTTGCGCGACAGTCAAGTCTAAAACAAAAACAAAAAATCTATAAATAAATGCTTTCGCCACAGAACAAACAATTGAAATACCGTGCTGTCACTTCTGCGGTAATTTTGGCCAACGTCTCTGCGTCCAGTTCGCCCTTTGAGTCTTGCGGCAGCTGAAAACGTTCCAGCAGCTCTGTGTCCTCCAGCTGCGCAGTGCGATCGAGCAGCACATTGCCAAAACAAATGATTTTTCGCGGACTTACGAGGTTGAAATAATAAAATTAATACAAATATTATAAATTATTCAAAAATGAGAGCAACCTTTTGCAGTTTCCGCCTACATCGGCGCCGCCAAAAAGGCGATCATACAGCTGCACCAAATAATCCATGGATTGCACTCTGTATTGATGTTTTCTATTTAATAATTGTTGGGTTTTTTCGACGCGGCGTCGTCACCTATTTGATCAATAACTGCGAGAACAAAAAAAAATCACTTCAGTTGTTGTCGCGGCGGTAGCTCCCACGTTGTTCCATCCAATTCCGTCTACTTACACCAAGTGACTGATATTGTTGCTGCTGTGCGCGCATTTTAGCTTTTCTGTTTTATTTTTAGTTTCTTTTTTGTTATTTCTAGATGTGGGAAATCGTCGCCGCTCGCCTTATTAATCGCGTTTTGTGAAGGTTCTTTTTTTGTTTCCAACTTCTTTTTGGAACCAGTTGTTGTTGTTTTATTTGTTTTTGTTTTTTAACTTGCTCTGTTTTTGACAGCCAACAGCTGAGCACAGAGTTACCAACTACTTATTCAACAAAATCCGTGACGCTACAGATATAATTATTGTTACAAGAAATACTGTATCGTCGATAGTTCAGGAGTGGAATCGCGTAAGTCGATAATCGACAATCGTTTCAACGATATCGTCTGCTCAATTGCAGATTCTTGCATTCTTCTTCTTTTTCTAATAAACTTTCCTCTAAATATATTTTTATTATTTAAATCGTATGTTTTGAAATCTAAAATAAATTTGTAATAAAGATTTTCTTTATCAACATTCTATTTTTAAAATTTTTGTCAACTAACGCAAATGAAAATTCTATGAAAACGATACCTCAAGTGTTGTCGAGCTGCTACTATCGGCAGTTCGATAGCGTATAGAGATACGTGTAACAAAAACGATAGAAAAACTATCGTTTTTTTCGATATCGAGTTACGCAATTCTACTCCAGAGATCAGTGCGTTGGACGGCGAGTCAAAAAATCTCATGTTGAAATCTGGGCTGGGGTTAAAAACATAGTTTAATAGAAAACACTTTTCTATACCGCGCTACCTCAAGCGGACAATAGCAAACCACAGAGAGTAAACACTGCCCATGAAAAGCTCTCATCTCCGCCGTTCGGATTCGGCATTTAACTGTAGGTCCCACTAACAAACTATTATAATTATAATAAAATATTATAATTATAAATTTGACAACAAAAACATTGCGAACTAATATTAAAAAAAAAGAGAACTTAAAGAAATGTAAAACAAATATTTCTTTAATTTTTGAAAACACTGATATCTGGACATAGATTTTTTCGTAGCGCAAATTTCATATTTTATTTTTTGATTAAGTTCGCAATCTGCAGTATTGAAATCCGCGTGATAAATTGCGATATAAAGTACCAAAAACGGTCTATTTTGCAAAGCAGTAAGAATCAGGAGACCGAAATCTACCAGAGCCAAGGTCGAAGCGATTATCGAATCAAAAAATATCGAACTGTTATAACTTTTTCGTTCGACAAGTGATTTAGTTATTTCTGCCATGTTTGAAAGTCAGTTGAAAAAATTATTTTTACATTTGTATTAAAATCTGCATCATATTTTCATGTTACGAATATAATAAATGTTCAATTATTAATTACTTTATAGATAGAGTATGCCGACAGAAATTATTGTTTGATTTAAATTTGTTTATCAACAATTCAATCAGTCAAGTCTATTTGTTTTTATCAACAACTTAAACAATAAGTCTTAAAGTGAGGGTAAAGAATCATTCTATATTAATATTAAAGAATTGATATGCAGTTCTGGAAATGTTGCTTATAAAACACTTGCAGTCTTAGGGCACGACATTAAAAAAAATGTGATGACTATAAATTAATACTTTTTTTCTTTTAATTCAAAATCACGTATTAAAAAAAATTTAACATGTACATGTAGCAAAACTAAAGCAAAAGTTTTTTTTTTAATTTAAATTTTCTATAATTAAAAAAATAATATATCTTTTTTGTGTGGAGTGTGAATATAGAATTCGTTTTTAGCAAATACACATACCTCCCTCTCATAGCAAATACTCACACCTATGCTTGTTAAACTTTAATAAGCTTTCAGTACTTTTTAAAATTTTAATTTTTTAATTATAAAATAATATTTTTATTTTTCATAATTTCATTATATTTATATAATAAAATTAAATAAAAAGAAAGCTTTGAAAAAATATGCTTGAAAATCTTTTCTATGTGTTGTATATAGTTGAAGAAAGTGTGTGTATGGTAAAAGTACAAGAATTAAAATAAAAATACAAAATAATTTTGTGGGTCAGGAAAATAATGTTTTTTTTTTCTGTTTGCCAAATAATTCAAACCTTATGCGCTTTGTGTAAAAAAAATGTATATTGGGCAAAACAGGATTGTTTTTTCAAAAACAATACCCGATAGAAATTGATCGATAACAAATTTTGATTCAGCACACCTAAAAATATATATGAAAAAAATTACATGTCAAAATAACCACTCATGCCGATTTTAGAACGGTTTAACCAAAGCAAATTTTTTTGTACTTTTTTAACCGCAAGGCCGATGCGCGAGCATAAGATTTTATTCAAAATAGATGAAGTTTTGGGAGGACTTTAATAGATACAATCTCTAATTTTTTAGTCTATTACGATCCAAAAAAAACTTTATGTAGATGGTAAAAAAATAAAAATGTGAATTTAAAGTGTTTTTTTAACTTTATCTGCAATGCGCTAACACAGGACATTATTTTTTTCGACTCCAATTTTTTGTGGTAAACCTAGCAGCATAATGTAACTTTTAAGACCTATTACATTTTGAAATAAACATAAAAGTTTGGTTTGGTGCTTTTCATAGACATTCAACCCTCTAGGACGCTCCGTATAGGAGTTGTGGCCAATTAAAGAAATTAAAGAAAAATAAATTTTCAAAACCTGATTATTCCAAAACCCACCGATCGTATTATATGAAATTTACAGTGAAAAATATGGCATTCAGTGTCTATAAAAAGCGACTACTTTCAACCCTCCAGGACGCTCCGTTTAGGAGTTATGGCCAATTAAAGAAATTAAAGAAAAATAAATTTTCAAAACCTGATTATTCCGAAACCCACCGATCGTATTATATGAATTTTATAGTGAAAAATAGGGCATTCAGTGTCTATAAAAAGCGACTACTTTCAACCCTCCAGGACGCTCCGTTTAGGAGTTATGGCCAATTAAAGAAATTAAAGAAAAATATATTTTCAAAACCTGATTATTCCAAAACCCACCGATCGTATTATATGAAATTTACAGTGAAAAATATGGCATTCAGTGTCTATAAAAAGCGACTACTTTCAACCCTCCAGGACGCTCCGTTTAGGAGTTATGGCCAATTAAAGAAATTAAAGAAAAATAGATTTTCAAAACCTGATTATTCCAAAACCCACTGATCGTATTATATGAAATTTACAGTGAAAAATATGGCATTCAGTGTATATAAAAAGCGACTACTTTCAACCCTCTAGGGCGCTCCGTTTAGAAGTTATGGGCAATTAAAGAAATTAAAGAAAAATAGATTTTCAAAACCTGATTATTCCGAAACCCACCAAACGAATTATATGAAATTTATAGTGAAAAATAGGGCATTCAGTGTCTATAAAATGCGTCTACTTTCAACCCTCTAGAACGCTCCCTTTAGGAGTTATGGCCAATTAAAGAAAAATAGATTTTCAAAATCTGATTATTCCGAAACCCACCAGACGAATTATATGAAATTTATAGTGAAAAATAGGGCATTCAGTGTCTATAAAATGCGCCTACTTTCAACCCTCTAGGACGCTCCCTTTAGGAGTTATGGCCAATTAAAGAAATTAAAGAAAAATAGATTTTCAAAACCTGATTATTCCGAAACCCACCAGACAAATTATATGAAGTTTATAGTGACAAATAGGGCATTCAGTGTCTATAAAAAGCGACTACTTTCAACCCTCTAGGACGCTCCGTTTAGGAGTTATGGCCAATTAAAGAAATTAAAGAAAAATAGATTTTCAAAACCTGATAATTTCGAAACCCATCGATCGAGTTATATAAAATTTATAATGAAAAATAGGGCATTCAGTGTCTATAAAATGCGCCTACTTTCAACCCTCTAGGACGCTCCGTTTAGGAGTTATGGCCAATTAAAGATTTTCAAAACCTGATTATTTCAAAACCCACTGATCGTATTATATGAAATTTACAGTGAAAAATATGGCATTCAGTGTATATAAAAAGCGACTACTTTCAACCCTCTAGGGCGCTCCGTTTAGAAGTTATGGGCAATTAAAGAAATTAAAGAAAAATAGATTTTCAAAACCTGATTATTCCGAAACCCACCAGACAAATTATATGAAATTTATGGTGAAAAATAGGGCATTCAGTGTCTATAAAATGCGCCTACTTTCAACCCTCTAGGACGCTCCGTTTAGGAGTTATGGCCAATTAAAGAAATTAAAGAAAAATAGATTTTCAAAACCTGATTATTTCGAAACCCATCGATCGAATTATATGAAATTTATGGTGAAAAATAGGGTATTCAGTGTCTATAAAATGCGCCTACTTTTAACCCTCTAGGACGCTCCGTTTAGGAGTTATGGCCAATTAAAGATTTTCAAAACCTGATTATTCCAAAACCCACTGATCGTATTATATGAAATTTACAGTGAAAAATATGGCATTCAGTGTATATAAAAAGCGACTACTTTCAATCCTCTAGGACGCTCCGTTTAGGAGTTATGGCCAATTAAAGAAATTAAAGAAAAATAGATTTTCAAAACCTGATTATTTCGAAACCCATCGATCGAATTATATGAAATTTATAATGAAAAATAGGGCATTCAGTGTCTATAAAATGCGCCTACTTTCAACCCTCTTGGAAGCTCCGTTTAGGAGTTATGGCCAATTAAAGAAATTAAAGAAAAATAGATTTTCAAAACCTGATTATTTCGAAACCCATCGATCGAATTATATGAAATTTATAATGAAAAATAGGGCATTCAGTGTCTATAAAATGCGACTACTTTCAACCCTCTAGGACGCTCGGTTTAGGAGTTATGGCCAATTAAAGAAATTAAAGAAAAATAGATTTTCAAAACCTGATTATTCCGAAAAAAACCAAACGAATTATATGAAATTTATGGTGAAAAATAGGGCATTCAGTGTCTATAAAATGCGCCTACTTTCAACCCTCTAGGACGCTCCGTTTAGGAGTTATGGCCAATTAAAGAAATTAAAGAAAAATAGATTTTCAAAACCTAATTATTTCGAAACCCATCGATCGAATTATATGAAATTTATAATGAAAAAAAGGGCATTCAGTGTCTATAAAATGCGACTACTTTCAACCCTCTAGGACGCTCCGTTAAGGAGTTATGGCCAATTAAAGAAATTAAAGAAAAATAGATTTTCAAAACCTGATTATTTCGAAACCCATCGATCGAATTATATGAAATTTATAATGAAAAATAGGGCATTCAGTGTCTATAAAATGCGACTACTTTCAACCCTCTAGGACGCTCCGTTTAGGAGTTATGGCCAATTAAAGAAATTAAAGAAAAATAGATTTTCAAAACCTGATTATTTCGAAAACCATCGATCAAATTATATGAAATTTATGGTGAAAAATAGGGTATTCAGTGTCTATAAAATGCGCCTACTTTCAACCCTCTAGGACGCTCCGTTTAGGAGTTATGGCCAATTAAAGAAATTAAAGAAAAATAGATTTTCAAAACCTAATTATTTCGAAACCCATCGATCGAATTATATGAAATTTATAATGAAAAAAAGGGCATTCAGTGTCTATAAAATGCGACTACTTTCAACCCTCTAGGACGCTCCGTTTAGGAGTTATGGCCAATTAAAGAAATTAAAGAAAAATAGATTTTCAAAACCTGATTATTTCGAATCCCATCGATCGAATTATATGAAATTTATAATGAAAAATAGGGCATTCAGTGTCTATAAAATGCGCCTACTTTCAACCCTCTTGGACGCTCCGTTTAGGAGTTATGGCCAATTAAAGAAATTAAAGAAAAATAGATTTTCAAAACCTAATTATTTCGAAACCCATCGATCGAATTATATGAAATTTATGGTGAAAAATAGGGTATTCAGTGTCTATAAAATGCGCCTACTTTCAACCCTCTAGGACGCTCCGTTTAGGAGTTATGGCCAATTAAAGAAATTAAAGAAAAATAGATTTTCAAAACCTGATTATTTCGAAAACCATCGATCAAATTATATGAAATTTATGGTGAAAAATAGGGTATTCAGTGTCTATAAAATGCGCCTACTTTCAACCCTCTAGGACGCTCCGTTTAGGAGTTATGGCCAATTAAAGAAATTAAAGAAAAATAGATTTTCAAAACCTAATTATTTCGAAACCCATCGATCGAATTATATGAAATTTATAATGAAAAATAGGGCATTCAGTGTCTATAAAATGCGCCTACTTTCAACCCTCTTGGACGCTCAGTTTAGGAGTTATGGCCAATTAAAGAAATTAAAGAAAAATAGATTTTCAAAACCTAATTATTTCGAAACCCATCGATCGAATTATATGAAATTTATGGTGAAAAATAGGGTATTCAGTGTCTATAAAATGCGCCTACTTTCAACCCTCTAGGACGCTCCCTTTAGGAGTTATGGCCAATTAAAGAAATTAAAGAAAAATAGATTTTCAAAACCTGATTATTTCGAAAACCATCGATCGAATTATATGAAATTTATAATGAAAAATAGGGCATTCAGTGTCTATAAAATGCGACTACTTTCAACCCTCTAGGACGCTCCGTTTAGGAGTTATGGCCAATTAAAGAAATTAAAGAAAAATAGATTTTCAAAACCTAATTATTTCGAAACCCATCGATCGAATTATATGAAATTTATAATGAAAAATAGGGCATTCAGTGTCTATAAAATGCGCCTACTTTCAACCCTCTAGGACGCTCCGTTTAGGAGTTATGGCCAATTAAAGAAATTAAAGAAAAATAGATTTTCAAAACCTAATTATTTCGAAACCCATCGATCGAATTATATGAAATTTATGGTGAAAAATAGGGTATTCAGTGTCTATAAAATGCGCCTACTTTCAACCCTCTAGGACGCTCCGTTTAGGAGTTATGGCCAATTAAAGAAATTAAAGAAAAATAGATTTTCAAAACCTGATTATTTCGAAACCCATCGATCGAGTTATATGAAATTTATAATGAAAAATAGATTTTCAAAACCTGATTATTTCGAAACCCATCGATCGAATTATATGAAATTTATAATGAAAAATAGGGCATTCAGTGTCTATAAAATGCGTCTACTTTCAACCCTCTAGGACGCTCCGTTTAGGAGTTATGGCCAATTAAAGAAATTAAAGAAAAATAGATTTTCAAAACCTGATTATTTCGAAACCCATCGATCGAATTATATGAAATTTATAATGAAAAATAGGGCATTCAGTTTCTATAAAATGCGCCTACTTTCAACCCTCTAGGACGCTCCGTTTAGGAGTTATGGCCAATTAAAGAAATTAAAGAAAAATAGATTTTCAAAACCTGATTAGTCCGAAACCCACTGATCGAATTATATGAAATTTACAGTGAAAAATAGGGCATTCAGTGTCTATAAAATGCGCCTACTTTCAACCCTCTACGACGCTCCGTTTAGGAGTTATGGCCAATTAAAGAAATTACAGAAAAATAGATTTTCAAAACCTGATTATTCCGAAACCCATCGATCGAATTATATGAAATTTATAATGAAAAATAGGGCATTCAGTGTCTATAAAATGCGCCTACTTTCAACCCTCCAGGACGCTCCGTTTAGGAGTTATGGCCAATTAAAGAAATTAAAGAAAAATAGATTTTCAAAACCTGATTATTTCGAAACCCATCGATCGAATTATATGAAATTTATAATGAAAAATAGGGCATTCAGTGTCTATAAAATGCGCCTACTTTCAACCCTCCAGGACGCTCCGTTTAGGAGTTATGGCCAATTAAAGAAATTAAAGAAAAATAGATTTTCAAAACCTGATTATTTCGAAACCCATCGATCGAATTATATGAAATTTATAATGAAAAATAGGGCATTCAGTGTCTATAAAATGCGCCTACTTTCAACCCTCCAGGACGCTCCGTTTAGGAGTTATGGCCAATTAAAGAAATTAAAGAAAAATAGATTTTCAAAACCTGATTATTTCGAAACCCATCGATCGAGTTATATGAAATTTATAATGAAAAATAGGGCATTCAGTGTCTATAAAATGCGCCTACTTTCAACCCTCCAGGACGCTCCGTTTAGGAGTTATGGCCAATTAAAGAAATTAAAGAAAAATAGATTTTCAAAACCTGATTATTTCGAAACCCATCGATCGAATTATATGAAATTTATGGTGAAAAATAGGGTATTCAGTGTCTATAAAATGCGCCTACTTTCAACCCTCTAGGACGCTCCGTTTAGGAGTTATGGCCAATTAAAGAAATTAAAGAAAAATAGATTTTCAAAACATGATTATTCCGAAACCCATCGATCGAATTATATGAAATTTATAATGAAAAATAGGGCATTCAGTGTCTATAAAATGCGCCTACTTTCAACCCTCTAGGACGCTCCGTTTAGGAGTTATGGCCAATTAAAGAAATTAAAGAAAAATAGATTTTCAAAACCTGATTATTTCGAAACCATCGATCGAATTATATGAAATTTATAATGAAAAATAGGGCATTCAGTGTCTATAAAATGCGCCTACTTTCAACCCTCTAGGACGCTCCGTTTAGGAGTTATGGCCAATTAAAGAAATTAAAGAAAAATAGATTTTCAAAACCTGATTATTTCGAAACCCATCGATCGAGTTATATGAAATTTATAATGAAAAATAGGGCATTCAGTGTCTATAAAATGCGCCTACTTTCAACCCTCTAGGACGCTCCGTTTAGGAGTTATGGCCAATTAAAGAAATTAAAGAAAAATAGATTTTCAAAACCTGATTATTTCGAAAACCATCGATCGAATTATATGAAATTTATAATGAAAAATAGGGCATTCAGTGTCTATAAAATGCGCCTACTTTCAACCCTCTAGGACGCTCCGTTTAGGAGTTATGGCCAATTAAAGAAATTAAAGAAAAATAGATTTTCAAAACCTGATTATTTCGAAACCCATCGATCGATTTATATGAAATTTATAATGAAAAATAGGGCATTCAGTGTCTATAAAATGCGCCTACTTTCAACCCTCTAGGACGCTCCTTTTAGGAGTTATGGCCAATTAAAGAAATTAAAGAAAAATAGATTTTCAAAACCTGATTATTTCGAAACCCATCGATCGAATTATATGAAATTTATAATGAAAAATAGGGCATTCAGTGTCTATAAAATGCGCCTACTTTCAACCCTCTAGGACGCTCCGTTTAGGAGTTATGGCCAATTAAAGAAATTAAAGAAAAATAGATTTTCAAAACCTGATTATTTCGAAACCCATCGATCGAGTTATATGAAATTTATAATGAAAAATAGGGTATTCAGTGTCTATAAAATGCGCCTACTTTCAACCCTCTAGGACGCTCCGTTTAGGAGTTATGGCCAATTAAAGAAATTAAAGAAAAATAGATTTTCAAAACCTATTATTTCGAAACCCATCGATCGAGTTATATGAAATTTATAATGAAAAATAGGGTATTCAGTGTCTATAAAATGCGCCTACTTTCAACCCTCTAGGACGCTCCGTTTAGGAGTTATGGCCAATTAAAGAAATTAAAGAAAAATAGATTTTCAAAACCTGATTATTTCGAAACCCATCGATCGAATTATATGAAATTTATGGTGAAAAATAGGGTATTCAGTGTCTATAAAATGCGCCTACTTTCAACCCTCTAGGACGCTCCGTTTAGGAGTTATGGCCAATTAAAGAAATTAAAGAAAAATAGATTTTCAAAACCTGATTATTTCGAAACCCATCGATCGAATTTTATGAAATTTATGGTGAAAAATAGGGTATTCAGTGTCTATAAAATGCGCCTACTTTCAACCCTCTAGGACGCTCCGTTTAGGAGTTATGGCCAATTAAAGAAATTAAAGAAAAATAGATTTTCAAAACCTGATTATTTCGAAACCCATCGATCGAATTTTATGAAATTTATGGTGAAAAATAGGGCATTCAGTGTCTATAAAATGCGCCTACTTTCAACCCTCTAGGACGCTCCGTTTAGGAGTTATGGCCAATTAAAGAAATTAAAGAAAAATAGATTTTCAAAACCTGATTATTTCGAAACCCATCGATCGAATTATATGAAATTTATGGTGAAAAATAGGGTATTCAGTGTCTATAAAATGCGCCTACTTTCAACCCTCTAGGACGCTCCGTTTAGGAGTTATGGCCAATTAAAGAAATTAAAGAAAAATAGATTTTCAAAACCTGATTATTTCGAAACCCATCGATCGAATTTTATGAAATTTATGGTGAAAAATAGGGCATTCAGTGTCTATAAAATGCGCCTACTTTCAACCCTCTAGAACGCTCCGTTTAGGAGTTATGGCCAATTAAAGAAATTAAAGAAAAATAGATTTTCAAAACCTATTATTTCGAAACCCATCGATCGAGTTATATGAAATTTATAATGAAAAATAGGGCATTCAGTGTCTATAAAATGCGCCTACTTTCAACCCTCTAGGACGCTCCGTTTAGGAGTTATGGCCAATTAAAGAAATTAAAGAAAAATAGATTTTCAAAACCTGATTATTTCGAAACCCATCGATCGAATTATATGAAATTTATGGTGAAAAATAGGGTATTCAGTGTCTATAAAATGCGCCTACTTTCAACCCTCTAGGACGCTCCGTTTAGGAGTTATGGCCAATTAAAGAAATTAAAGAAAAATAGATTTTCAAAACCTGATTATTTCGAAACCCATCGATCGAATTTTATGAAATTTATGGTGAAAAATAGGGCATTCAGTGTCTATAAAATGCGCCTACTTTCAACCCTCTAGAACGCTCCGTTTAGGAGTTATGGCCAATTAAAGAAATTAAAGAAAAATAGATTTTCAAAATCTGATCGATCGAGTTATATGAAATTTATAATGAAAAATAGGGCATTCAGTGTCTATAAAATGCGCCTACTTTCAACCCTCTAGGACGCTCCGTTTAGGAGTTATGGCCAATTAAAGAAATTAAAGAAAAATAGATTTTCAAAACCTGATTATTTCGAAACCCATCGATCGAATTATATGAAATTTATGGTGAAAAATTGGGTATTCAGTGTCTATAAAATGCGCCTACTTTCAACCCTCTACGACGCTCCGTTTAGGAGTTATGGCCAATTAAAGAAATTAAAGAAAAATAGATTTTCAAAACCTGATTATTTCGAAACCCATCGATCGAATTATATGAAATTTATGGTGAAAAATAGGGTATTCAGTGTCTATAAAATGCGCCTACTTTCAACCCTCTAGAACGCTCCGTTTAGGAGTTATGGCCAATTAAAGAAATTAAAGAAAAATAGATTTTCAAAACCTGATCGATCGAGTTATATGAAATTTATAATGAAAAATAGGGCATTCAGTGTCTATAAAATGCGCCTACTTTCAACTCTCTAGGACGCTCCGTTTAGGAGTTATGGCCAATTAAAGAAATTAAAGAAAAATAGATTTTCAAAACCTGATTATTTCGAAACCCATCGATCGAATTATATGAAATTTATGTTGAAAAATAGGGTATTCAGTGTCTATAAAATGCGCCTACTTTCAACCCTCTAGGACGCTCCGTTTAGGAGTTATGGTCAATTAAAGAAATTAAAGAAAAATAGATTTTCAAAACCTGATTATTTCGAAACCCATCGATCGAATTATATGAAATTTATGTTGAAAAATAGGGTATTCAGTGTCTATAAAATGCGCCTACTTTCAACCCTCTAGAACGCTCCGTTTAGGAGTTATGGCCAATTAAAGAAATTAAAGAAAAATAGATTTTCAAAACCTGATTATTTCGAAACCCATCGATCGAATTATATGAAATTTATGGTGAAAAATAGGGTATTCAGTGTCTATAAAATGCGTCTACTTTCAACCCTCTAGGACGCTCCGTTTAGGAGTTATGGTCAATTAAAGAAATTAAAGAAAAATAGATTTTCAAAACCTGATTATTTCGAAACCCATCGATCGAATTATATGAAATTTATGTTGAAAAATAGGGTATTCAGTGTCTATAAAATGCGCCTACTTTCAACCCTCTAGGACGCTCCGTTTAGGAGTTATGGCCAATTAAAGAAATTAAAGAAAAATAGATTTTCAAAACCTGATTATTCCGAAACCCATCGATCGAATTATATGAAATTTATGGTGAAAAATAGGGTATTCAGTGTCTATAAAATGCGCCTACTTTCAACCCTCTAGGACGCTCCGTTTAGGAGTTATGGCCAATTAAAGAAATTAAAGAAAAAAAGATTTTCAAAACCTGATTATTTCGAAACCCATCGATCGAATTTTATGAAATTTATGGTGAAAAATAGGGTATTCAGTGTCTATAAAATGCGCCTACTTTCAACCCTCTAGGACGCTCCGTTTAGGAGTTATGGCCAATTAAAGAAATTAAAGAAAAATAGATTTTCAAAACCTGATTATTTCGAAACCCATCGATCGAGTTATATGAAATTTATAATGAAAAATAGGGCATTCAGTGTCTATAAAATGCGCCTACTTTCAACCCTCTAGGACGCTCCGTTTAGGAGTTATGGCCAATTAAAGAAATTAAAGAAAAATAGATTTTCAAAACCTGATTATTTCGAAACCCATCGATCGAGTTATATGAAATTTATAATGAAAAATAGGGCATTCAGTGTCTATAAAATGCGCCTACTTTCAACCCTCTAGGACGCTCCGTTTAGGAGTTATGGCCAATTAATGAAATTAAAGAAAAATAGATTTTCAAAACCTGATTATTTCGAAAAACACCAAACGAATTATATGAAATTTATGGTGAAAAATAGGGTATTCAGTGTCTATAAAATGCGCCTACTTTCAACCCTCTAGGACGCTTCGTTTAGGAGTTATGGCCAATTAAAGAAATTAAAGAAAAATAGATTTTCAAAACCTGATTATTTCGAAACCCATCGATCGAATTATATGAAATTTATGGTGAAAAATAGGGTATTCAGTGTCTATAAAATGCGCCTACTTTCAACCCTCTACGACGCTCCGTTTAGGAGTTATGGCCAATTAAAGAAATTAAAGAAAAATAGATTTTCAAAACCTGATTATTTCGAAACCCATCGATCGAATTATATGAAATTTATGGTGAAAAATAGGGTATTCAGTGTCTATAAAATGCGCCTACTTTCAACCCTCTAGAACGCTCCGTTTAGGAGTTATGGCCAATTAAAGAAATTAAAGAAAAATAGATTTTCAAAACCTGATCGATCGAGTTATATGAAATTTATAATGAAAAATAGGGCATTCAGTGTCTATAAAATGCGCCTACTTTCAACTCTCTAGGACGCTCCGTTTAGGAGTTATGGCCAATTAAAGAAATTAAAGAAAAATAGATTTTCAAAACCTGATTATTTCGAAACCCATCGATCGAATTATATGAAATTTATGGTGAAAAATAGGGTATTCAGTGTCTATAAAATGCGCCTACTTTCAACCCTCTAGAACGCTCCGTTTAGGAGTTATGGCCAATTAAAGAAATTAAAGAAAAATAGATTTTCAAAACCTGATTATTTCGAAACCCATCGATCGAATTATATGAAATTTATGTTGAAAAATAGGGTATTCAGTGTCTATAAAATGCGCCTACTTTCAACCCTCTAGGACGCTCCGTTTAGGAGTTATGGCCAATTAAAGAAATTAAAGAAAAATAGATTTTCAAAACCTGATTATTTCGAAACCCATCGATCGAATTATATGAAATTTATGGTGAAAAATAGGGTATTCAGTGTCTATAAAATGCGCCTACTTTCAACCCTCTAGAACGCTCCGTTTAGGAGTTATGGCCAATTTAAGAAATTAAAGAAAAATAGATTTTCAAAACCTGATTATTCCGAAACCCATCGATCGAATTATATGAAATTTATGGTGAAAAATAGGGTATTCAGTGTCTATAAAATGCGCCTACTTTCAACCCTCTAGGACGCTCCGTTTAGGAGTTATGGCCAATTAAAGAAATTAAAGAAAAATAGATTTTCAAAACCTGATTATTTCGAAACCCATCGATCGAATTTTATGAAATTTATGGTGAAAAATAGGGTATTCAGTGTCTATAAAATGCGCCTACTTTCAACCCTCTAGGACGCTCCGTTTAGGAGTTATGGCCAATTAAAGAAATTAAAGAAAAATAGATTTTCAAAACCTGATTATTTCGAAACCCATCGATCGAATTATATGAAATTTATGGTGAAAAATAGGGTATTCAGTGTCTATAAAATGCGTCTACTTTCAACCCTCTAGGACGCTCCGTTTAGGAGTTATGGTCAATTAAAGAAATTAAAGAAAAATAGATTTTCAAAACCTGATTATTTCGAAACCCATCGATCGAATTATATGAAATTTATGTTGAAAAATAGGGTATTCAGTGTCTATAAAATGCGCCTACTTTCAACCCTTTAGGACGCTCCGTTTAGGAGTTATGGCCAATTAAAGAAATTAAAGAAAAATAGATTTTCAAAACCTGATTATTTCGAAACCCATCGATCGAGTTATATGAAATTTATAATGAAAAATAGGGCATTCAGTGTCTATAAAATGCGCCTACTTTCAAACCTCTAGGACGCTCCGTTTAGGAGTTATGGCCAATTAAAGAAATTAAAGAAAAATAGATTTTCAAAACCTGATTATTTCGAAACCCATCGATCGAATTATATGAAATTTATGTTGAAAAATAGGGTATTCAGTGTCTATAAAATGCGCCTACTTTCAACCCTCTAGAACGCTCCGTTTAGGAGTTATGGCCAATTAAAGAAATTAAAGAAAAATAGATTTTCAAAACCTGATTATTTCGAAACCCATCGATCGAATTATATGAAATTTATGGTGAAAAATAGGGTATTCAGTGTCTATAAAATGCGTCTACTTTCAACCCTCTAGGACGCTCCGTTTAGGAGTTATGGTCAATTAAAGAAATTAAAGAAAAATAGATTTTCAAAACCTGATTATTTCGAAACCCATCGATCGAATTATATGAAATTTATGTTGAAAAATAGGGTATTCAGTGTCTATAAAATGCGCCTAGTTTCAACCCTCTAGGACGCTCCGTTTAGGAGTTATGGCCAATTAAAGAAATTAAAGAAAAATAGATTTTCAAAACCTGATTATTTCGAAACCCATCGATCGAATTATATGAAATTTATGGTGAAAAATAGGGTATTCAGTGTCTATAAAATGCGTCTACTTTCAACCCTCTAGGACGCTCCGTTTAGGAGTTATGGTCAATTAAAGAAATTAAAGAAAAATAGATTTTCAAAACCTGATTATTTCGAAACCCATCGATCGAATTATATGAAATTTATGGTGAAAAATAGGGTATTCAGTGTCTATAAAATGCGCCTACTTTCAACCCTCTAGGACGCTCCGTTTAGGAGTTATGGCCAATTAAAGAAATTAAAGAAAAAAAGATTTTCAAAACCTGATTATTTCGAAACCCATCGATCGAATTTTATGAAATTTATGGTGAAAAATAGGGTATTCAGTGTCTATAAAATGCGCCTACTTTCAACCCTCTAGGACGCTCCGTTTAGGAGTTATGGCCAATTAAAGAAATTAAAGAAAAATAGATTTTCAAAACCTGATTATTTCGAAACCCATCGATCGAGTTATATGAAATTTATAATGAAAAATAGGGCATTCAGTGTCTATAAAATGCGCCTACTTTCAACCCTCTAGGACGCTCCGTTTAGGAGTTATGGCCAATTAAAGAAATTAAAGAAAAATAGATTTTCAAAACCTGATTATTTCGAAACCCATCGATCGAGTTATATGAAATTTATAATGAAAAATAGGGCATTCAGTGTCTATAAAATGCGCCTACTTTCAACCCTCTAGGACGCTCCGTTTAGGAGTTATGGCCAATTAAAGAAATTAAAGAAAAATAGATTTTCAAAACCTGATTATTTCGAAACCCATCGATCGAATTATATGAAATTTATGGTGAAAAATAGGGTATTCAGTGTCTATAAAATGCGTCTACTTTCAACCCTCTAGGACGCTCCGTTTAGGAGTTATGGTCAATTAAAGAAATTAAAGAAAAATAGATTTTCAAAACCTGCTTATTTCGAAACCCATCGATCGAATTATATGAAATTTATGTTGAAAAATAGGGTATTCAGTGTCTATAAAATGGGCCTACTTTCAACCCTCTAGGACGCTCCGTTTAGGAGTTATGGCCAATTAAAGAAATTAAAGAAAAATAGATTTTCAAAACCTGATTATTTCGAAACCCATCGATCGAGTTATATGAAATTTATAATGAAAAATAGGGCATTCAGTGTCTATAAAATGCGCCTACTTTCAACCCTCTAGGACGCTCCGTTTAGGAGTTATGGCCAATTAAAGAAATTAAAGAAAAATAGATTTTCAAAACCTGATTATTTCGAAACCCATCGATCGAATTATATGAAATTTATGTTGAAAAATAGGGTATTCAGTGTCTATAAAATGCGCCTACTTTCAACCCTCTAGGACGCTCCGTTTAGGAGTTATGGCCAATTAAAGAAATTAAAGAAAAATAGATTTTCAAAACCTGATCGATCGAGTTATATGAAATTTATAATGAAAAATAGGGCATTCAGTGTCTATAAAATGCGCCTACTTTCAACCCTCTAGGACGCTCCGTTTAGGAGTTATGGCCAATTAAAGAAATTAAAGAAAAATAGATTTTCAAAACCTGATTATTTCGAAACCCATCGATCGAATTATATGAAATTTATGTTGAAAAATAGGGTATTCAGTGTCTATAAAATGCGCCTACTTTCAACCCTCTAGGACGCTCCGTTTAGGAGTTATGGCCAATTAAATAAATTAAAGAAAAATAGATTTTCAAAACCTGATTATTTCGAAACCCATCGATCGAGTTATATGAAATTTATAATGAAAAATAGGGCATTCAGTGTCTATAAAATGCGCCTACTTTCAACCCTCTAGGACGCTCCGTTTAGGAGTTATGGCCAATTAAAGAAATTAAAGAAAAATAGATTTTCAAAACCTGATTAGTCCGAAACCCATCGATCGAATTATATGAAATTTACAGTGAAAAATATGGCATTCAGTGTCTATAAAATGCGACTACTTTCAACCCTCTAGGACGCTCCGTTTAGGAGTTATGGCCAATTAAAGAAATTAAAGAAAAATAGATTTTCAAAACCTGATCGATCGAGTTATATGAAATTTATAATGAAAAATAGGGCATTCAGTGTCTATAAAATGCGCCTACTTTCAACCCTCTAGGACGCTCCGTTTAGGAGTTATGGCCAATTAAAGAAATTAAAGAAAAATAGATTTTCAAAACCTGATTATTTCGAAACCCATCGATCGAATTATATGAAATTTATGGTGAAAAATAGGGTATTCAGTGTCTATAAAATGCGCCTACTTTCAACCCTCTAGAACGCTCCGTTTAGGAGTTATGGCCAATTAAAGAAATTAAAGAAAAATAGATTTTCAAAACCTGATTATTCCAAAACCCATCGATCGAATTATATGAAATTTATGGTGAAAAATAGGGTATTCAGTGTCTATAAAATGCGCCTACTTTCAACCCTCTAGGAAGCTCCGTTTAGGAGTTATGGCCAATTAAAGAAAAATAGAATTTCAAAACCTGATTATTCCGAAACCCATCGATCGAATTATATGAAATTTATAATGAAAAATAGGGCATTCAGTGTCTATAAAATGCGCCTAGTTTCAACCCTCTAGGACGCTCCGTTTAGGAGTTATGGCCAATTAAAGAAATTAAAGAAAAATAGATTTTCAAAACCTGATTATTTCGAAACCCATCGATCGAATTATATGAAATTTATGGTGAAAAATAGGGTATTCAGTGTCTATAAAATGCGCCTACTTTCAACCCTCTAGGACGCTCCGTTTAGGAGTTATGGCCAATTAAAGAAATTAAAGAAAAATAGATTTTCAAAACCTGATTATTTCGAAACCCATCGATCGAGTTATATGAAATTTATAATGAAAAATAGGGCATTCAGTGTCTATAAAATGCGCCTACTTTCAACCCTCTAGGAAGCTCCGTTTAGGAGTTATGGCCAATTAAAGAAAAATAGAATTTCAAAACCTGATTATTCCGAAACCCATCGATCGAATTATATGAAATTTATAATGAAAAATAGGGCATTCAGTGTCTATAAAATGCGCCTAGTTTCAACCCTCTAGGACGCTCCGTTTAGGAGTTATGGCCAATTAAAGAAATTAAAGAAAAATAGATTTTCAAAACCTGATTATTTCGAAACCCATCGATCGAATTATATGAAATTTATGGTGAAAAATAGGGTATTCAGTGTCTATAAAATGCGCCTACTTTCAACCCTCTAGGACGCTCCGTTTAGGAGTTATGGCCAATTAAAGAAATTAAAGAAAAATAGATTTTCAAAACCTGATTATTTCGAAACCCATCGATCGAATTATATGAAAATTATGGTGAAAAATAGGGTATTCAGTGTCTATAAAATGCGCCTACTTTCAACCCTCTAGGACGCTCCGTTTAGGAGTTATGGCCAATTAAAGAAATTAAAGAAAAATAGATTTTCAAAACCTGATTATTCCGAAACCCATCGATCGAATTATATGAAATTTATAATGAAAAATAGGGCATTCAGTGTCTATAAAATGCGCCTACTTTCAACCCTCTAGAACGCTCCGTTTAGGAGTTATGGCCAATTAAAGAAATTAAAGAAAAATAGATTTTCAAAACCTGATTATTCCGAAAAACACCAACCGAATTATATGAAATTTATGGTGAAAAATAGGGTATTCAGTGTCTATAAAATGCGCCTACTTTCAACCCTCTAGGACGCTCCGTTTAGGAGTTATGGCCAATTAAAGAAATTAAAGAAAAATAGATTTTCAAAACCTGATTATTCCGAAACCCATCGATCGAATTATATGAAATTTATAATGAAAAATAGGGCATTCAGTGTCTATAAAATGCGCCTACTTTCAACCCTCTAGAACGCTCCGTTTAGGAGTTATGGACAATTAAAGAAATTAAAGAAAAATAGATTTTCAAAACCTGATTATTTCGAAACCCATCGATCGAATTATATGAAATTTATGGTGAAAAATAGGGTATTCAGTGTCTATAAAATGCGCCTACTTTCAACCCTCTAGGACGCTCCGTTTAGGAGTTATGGCCAATTAAAGAAATTAAAGAAAAATAGATTTTCAAAACCTGATTATTTCGAAACCCATCTATCGAATTATATGAAATTTATAATGAAAAATAGGGCATTCAGTGTCTATAAAATGCGCCTACTTTCAACCCTCTAGGACGCTCCGTTTAGGAGTTATGGCCAATTAAAGAAATTAAAGAAAAATAGATTTTCAAAACCTGATTATTCCGAAACCCATCGATCGAATTATATGAAATTTATGTTGAAAAATAGGGTATTCAGTGTCTATAAAATGCGCCTACTTTCAACCCTCTAGAACGCTCCGTTTAGGAGTTATGGCCAATTAATGAAATTAAAGAAAAATAGATTTTCAAAACCTGATTATTTCGAAAAACACCAAACGAATTATATGAAATTTATGGTGAAAAATAGGGTATTCAGTGTCTATAAAATGCGTCTACTTTCAACCCTCTAGAACGCTCCGTTTAGGAGTTATGGCCAATTAAAGAAATTAAAGAAAAATAGATTTTCAAAACCTGATTATTTCGAAACCCATCGATCGAATTATATGAAATTTATGGTGAAAAACAAATTTCACCTAAATTTCAACCCTCTAGGACGCTCCGTTTAGGAGTTATGGCCAATTAAAGAAATTAAAGAAAAAAAGATTTTCAAAACCTGATTATTTCGAAACCCATCGATCGAATTTTATGAAATTTATGGTGAAAAATAGGGTATTCAGTGTCTATAAAATGCGCCTACTTTCAACCCTCTAGGACGCTCCGTTTAGGAGTTATGGCCAATTAAAGAAATTAAAGAAAAATAGATTTTCAAAACCTGATCGATCGAGTTATATGAAATTTATAATGAAAAATAGGGCATTCAGTGTCTATAAAATGCGCCTACTTTCAACCCTCTAGGACGCTCCGTTTAGGAGTTATGGCCAATTAAAGAAATTAAAGAAAAATAGATTTTCAAAACCTGATTATTTCGAAACCCATCGATCGAATTATATGAAATTTATGTTGAAAAATAGGGTATTCAGTGTCTATAAAATGCGCCTACTTTCAACCCTCTAGGACGCTCCGTTTAGGAGTTATGGCCAATTAAAGAAATTAAAGAAAAATAGATTTTCAAAACCTGATTATTTCGAAACCCATCGATCGAGTTATATGAAATTTATAATGAAAAATAGGGCATTCAGTGTCTATAAAATGCGCCTACTTTCAACCCTCTAGGACGCTCCGTTTAGGAGTTATGGCCAATTAAAGAAATTAAAGAAAAATAGATTTTCAAAACCTGATTAGTCCGAAACCCATCGATCGAATTATATGAAATTTACAGTGAAAAATATGGCATTCAGTGTCTATAAAATGCGACTACTTTCAACCCTCTAGGACGCTCCGTTTAGGAGTTATGGCCAATTAAAGAAATTAAAGAAAAATAGATTTTCAAAACCTGATCGATCGAGTTATATGAAATTTATAATGAAAAATAGGGCATTCAGTGTCTATAAAATGCGCCTACTTTCAACCCTCTAGGACGCTCCGTTTAGGAGTTATGGCCAATTAAAGAAATTAAAGAAAAATAGATTTTCAAAACCTGATTATTTCGAAACCCATCGATCGAATTATATGAAATTTATGGTGAAAAATAGGGTATTCAGTGTCTATAAAATGCGCCTACTTTCAACCCTCTAGAACGCTCCGTTTAGGAGTTATGGCCAATTAAAGAAATTAAAGAAAAATAGATTTTCAAAACCTGATTATTCCAAAACCCATCGATCGAATTATATGAAATTTATGGTGAAAAATAGGGTATTCAGTGTCTATAAAATGCGCCTACTTTCAACCCTCTAGGACGCTCCGTTTAGGAGTTATGGCCAATTAAAGAAATTAAAGAAAAATAGATTTTCAAAACCTGATTATTTCGAAACCCATCGATCGAGTTATATGAAATTTATAATGAAAAATAGGGCATTCAGTGTCTATAAAATGCGCCTACTTTCAACCCTCTAGGAAGCTCCGTTTAGGAGTTATGGCCAATTAAAGAAAAATAGAATTTCAAAACCTGATTATTCCGAAACCCATCGATCGAATTATATGAAATTTATAATGAAAAATAGGGCATTCAGTGTCTATAAAATGCGCCTAGTTTCAACCCTCTAGGACGCTCCGTTTAGGAGTTATGGCCAATTAAAGAAATTAAAGAAAAATAGATTTTCAAAACCTGATTATTTCGAAACCCATCGATCGAATTATATGAAATTTATGGTGAAAAATAGGGTATTCAGTGTCTATAAAATGCGCCTACTTTCAACCCTCTAGGACGCTCCGTTTAGGAGTTATGGCCAATTAAAGAAATTAAAGAAAAATAGATTTTCAAAACCTGATTATTTCGAAACCCATCGATCGAATTATATGAAATTTATGGTGAAAAATAGGGTATTCAGTGTCTATAAAATGCCCTACTTTCAACCCTCTAGGACGCTCCGTTTAGGAGTTATGGCCAATTAAAGAAATTAAAGAAAAATAGATTTTCAAAACCTGATTATTCCGAAACCCATCGATCGAATTATATGAAATTTATAATGAAAAATAGGGCATTCAGTGTCTATAAAATGCGCCTACTTTCAACCCTCTAGAACGCTCCGTTTAGGAGTTATGGACAATTAAAGAAATTAAAGAAAAATAGATTTTCAAAACCTGATTATTTCGAAACCCATCGATCGAATTATATGAAATTTATGGTGAAAAATAGGGTATTCAGTGTCTATAAAATGCGCCTACTTTCAACCCTCTAGGACGCTCCGTTTAGGAGTTATGGCCAATTAAAGAAATTAAAGAAAAATAGATTTTCAAAACCTGATTATTTCGAAACCCATCTATCGAATTATATGAAATTTATAATGAAAAATAGGGCATTCAGTGTCTATAAAATGCGCCTACTTTCAACCCTCTAGGACGCTCCGTTTAGGAGTTATGGCCAATTAAAGAAATTAAAGAAAAATAGATTTTCAAAACCTGATTATTCCGAAACCCATCGATCGAATTATATGAAATTTATGTTGAAAAATAGGGTATTCAGTGTCTATAAAATGCGCCTACTTTCAACCCTCTAGAACGCTCCGTTTAGGAGTTATGGCCAATTAATGAAATTAAAGAAAAATAGATTTTCAAAACCTGATTATTTCGAAAAACACCAAACGAATTATATGAAATTTATGGTGAAAAATAGGGTATTCAGTGTCTATAAAATGCGTCTACTTTCAACCCTCTAGAACGCTCCGTTTAGGAGTTATGGCCAATTAAAGAAATTAAAGAAAAATAGATTTTCAAAACCTGATTATTTCGAAACCCATCGATCGAATTATATGAAATTTATGGTGAAAAATAGGGTATTCAGTGTCTATAAAATGCGCCTACTTTCAACCCTCTATAACGCTCCGTTTAGGAGTTATGGCCAATTAAAGAAATTAAAGAAAAATAGATTTTCAAAACCTGATTATTACGAAACCCATCGATCGAATTATATGAAATTTATGGTGAAAAATAGGGTATTCAGTGTCTATAAAATGCGCCTACTTTCAACCCTCTAGAACGCTCCGTTTAGGAGTTATGGCCAATTAAAGAAATTAAAGAAAAATAGATTTTCAAAACCTGATTATTCCGAAAAACACCAAACGAATTATATGAAATTTATGGTGAAAAATAGGGTATTCAGTGTCTATAAAATGCGCCTACTTTCAACCCTCTAGGACGCTCCGTTTAGGAGTTATGGCCAATTAAAGAAATTAAAGAAAAATAGATTTTCAAAACCTGATTATTCCGAAACCCATCGATCGAATTATATGAAATTTATAATGAGAAATAGGGCATTCAGTGTCTATAAAATGCGCCTACTTTCAACCCTCTAGGACGCTCCGTTTACGAGTTATGGCCAATTAAAGAAATTAAAGAAAAATAGATTTTCAAAACCTGATTATTACGAAACCCATCGATCGAATTATATGAAATTTATGGTGAAAAATAGGGTATTCAGTGTCTATAAAATGCGCCTACTTTCAACCCTCTAGAACGCTCCGTTTAGGAGTTATGGCCAATTAAAGAAATTAAAGAAAAATAGATTTTCAAAACCTGATTATTCCGAAAAACACCAAACGAATTATATGAAATTTATGGTGAAAAATAGGGTATTCAGTGTCTATAAAATGCGCCTACTTTCAACCCTCTAGGACGCTCCGTTTAGGAGTTATGGCCAATTAAAGAAATTAAAGAAAAATAGATTTTCAAAACCTGATTATTACGAAACCCATCGATCGAATTATATGAAATTTATGGTGAAAAATAGGGTATTCAGTGTCTAGAAAATGCGCCTACTTTCAACCCTCTAGAACGCTCCGTTTAGGAGTTATGGCCAATTAAAGAAATTAAAGAAAAATAGATTTTCAAAACCTGATTATTCCGAAACCCATCGATCGAATTATATGAAATTTATGTTGAAAAATAGGGTATTCAGTGTCTATAAAATGCGCCTACTTTCAACCCTCTAGAACGCTCCGTTTAGGAGTTATGGCCAATTAATGAAATTAAAGAAAAATAGATTTTCAAAACCTGATTATTTCGAAAAACACCAAACGAATTATATGAAATTTATGGTGAAAAATAGGGTATTCAGTGTCTATAAAATGCGCCTACTTTCAACCCTCTAGAACGCTCCGTTTAGGAGTTATGGCCAATTAAAGAAATTAAAGAAAAATAGATTTTCAAAACCTGATTATTTCGAAACCCATCGATCGAATTATATGAAATTTATGGTGAAAAATAGGGTATTCAGTGTCTATAAAATGCGCCTACTTTCAACCCTCTAGAACGCTCCGTTTAGGAGTTATGGCCAATTAAAGAAATTAAAGAAAAATAGATTTTCAAAACCTGATTATTCCGAAACCCATCGATCGAATTATATGAAATTTATGTTGAAAAATAGGGTATTCAGTGTCTATAAAATGCGCCTACTTTCAACCCTCTAGAACGCTCCGTTTAGGAGTTATGGCCAATTAATGAAATTAAAGAAAAATAGATTTTCAAAACCTGATTATTTCGAAAAACACCAAACGAATTATATGAAATTTATGGTGAAAAATAGGGTATTCAGTGTCTATAAAATGCGTCTACTTTCAACCCTCTAGAACGCTCCGTTTAGGAGTTATGGCCAATTAAAGAAATTAAAGAAAAATAGATTTTCAAAACCTGATTATTTCGAAACCCATCGATCGAATTATATGAAATTTATGGTGAAAAATAGGGTATTCAGTGTCTATAAAATGCGCCTACTTTCAACCCTCTATAACGCTCCGTTTAGGAGTTATGGCCAATTAAAGAAATTAAAGAAAAATAGATTTTCAAAACCTGATTATTCCGAAACCCATCGATCGAATTATATGAAATTTATGTTGAAAAATAGGGTATTCAGTGTCTATAAAATGCGCCTACTTTCAACCCTCTAGAACGCTCCGTTTAGGAGTTATGGCCAATTAATGAAATTAAAGAAAAATAGATTTTCAAAACCTGATTATTTCGAAAAACACCAAACGAATTATATGAAATTTATGGTGAAAAATAGGGTATTCAGTGTCTATAAAATGCGCCTACTTTCAACCCTCTAGGACGCTCCGTTTAGGAGTTATGGCCAATTAAAGAAATTAAAGAAAAATAGATTTTCAAAACCTGATTATTCCGAAACCCATCGATCGAATTATATGAAATTTATAATGAGAAATAGGGCATTCAGTGTCTATAAAATGCGCCTACTTTCAACCCTCTAGGACGCTCCGTTTACGAGTTATGGCCAATTAAAGAAATTAAAGAAAAATAGATTTTCAAAACCTGATTATTACGAAACCCATCGATCGAATTATATGAAATTTATGTTGAAAAATAGGGTATTCAGTGTCAATAAAATGCGCCTACTTTCAACCCTCTAGGACGCTCCGTTTAGGAGTTATGGCCAATTAAAGAAATTAAAGAAAAATAGATTTTCAAAACCTGATTATTACGAAACCCATCGATCGAATTATATGAAATTTATGGTGAAAAATAGGGTATTCAGTGTCTATAAAATGCGCCTACTTTCAACCCTCTAGAACGCTCCGTTTAGGAGTTATGGCCAATTAAAGAAATTAAAGAAAAATAGATTTTCAAAACCTGATTATTCCGAAAAACACCAAACGAATTATATGAAATTTATGGTGAAAAATAGGGTATTCAGTGTCTATAAAATGCGCCTACTTTCAACCCTCTAGGACGCTCCGTTTAGGAGTTATGGCCAATTAAAGAAATTAAAGAAAAATAGATTTTCAAAACCTGATTATTTCGAAACCCATCGATCGAATTATATAAAATTTATGGTGAAAAATAGGGTATTCAGTGTCTATAAAATGCGCCTACTTTCAACCCTCTAGAACGCTCCGTTTAGGAGTTATGGCCAATTAAAGAAATTAAAGAAAAATAGATTTTCAAAACCTGATTATTCCGAAAAACACCAACCGAATTATATGAAATTTATGGTGAAAAATAGGGTATTCAGTGTCTATAAAATGCGCCTACTTTCAACCCTCTAGGACGCTCCGTTTAGGAGTTATGGCCAATTAAAGAAATTAAAGAAAAATAGATTTTCAAAACCTGATTATTCCGAAACCCATCGATCGAATTATATGAAATTTATAATGAAAAATAGGGCATTCAGTGTCTACTTTCAACCCTCTAGAACGCTCCGTTTAGGAGTTATGGCCAATTAAAGAAATTAAAGAAAAATAGATTTTCAAAACCTGATTATTCCGAAACCCATCGATCGAATTATATGAAATTTATGTTGAAAAATAGGGTATTCAGTGTCTATAAAATGCGCCTACTTTCAACCCTCTAGAACGCTCCGTTTAGGAGTTATGGCCAATTAATGAAATTAAAGAAAAATAGATTTTCAAAACCTGATTATTTCGAAAAACACCAAACGAATTATATGAAATTTATGGTGAAAAATAGGGTATTCAGTGTCTATAAAATGCGTCTACTTTCAACCCTCTAGAACGCTCCGTTTAGGAGTTATGGCCAATTAAAGAAATTAAAGAAAAATAGATTTTCAAAACCTGATTATTTCGAAACCCATCGATCGAATTATATGAAATTTATGGTGAAAAATAGGGTATTCAGTGTCTATAAAATGCGCCTACTTTCAACCCTCTATAACGCTCCGTTTAGGAGTTATGGCCAATTAAAGAAATTAAAGAAAAATAGATTTTCAAAACCTGATTATTCCGAAACCCATCGATCGAATTATATGAAATTTATGTTGAAAAATAGGGTATTCAGTGTCTATAAAATGCGCCTACTTTCAACCCTCTAGAACGCTCCGTTTAGGAGTTATGGCCAATTAATGAAATTAAAGAAAAATAGATTTTCAAAACCTGATTATTACGAAACCCATCGATCGAATTATATGAAATTTATGGTGAAAAATAGGGTATTCAGTGTCTATAAAATGCGCCTACTTTCAACCCTCTAGAACGCTCCGTTTAGGAGTTATGGCCAATTAAAGAAATTAAAGAAAAATAGATTTTCAAAACCTGATTATTCCGAAAAACACCAAACGAATTATATGAAATTTATGGTGAAAAATAGGGTATTCAGTGTCTATAAAATGCGCCTACTTTCAACCCTCTAGGACGCTCCGTTTAGGAGTTATGGCCAATTAAAGAAATTAAAGAAAAATAGATTTTCAAAACCTGATTATTCCGAAACCCATCGATCGAATTATATGAAATTTATAATGAGAAATAGGGCATTCAGTGTCTATAAAATGCGCCTACTTTCAACCCTCTAGATTTTCAAAACCTGATTATTCCGAAAAACACCAAACGAATTATATGAAATTTATGGTGAAAAATAGGGTATTCAGTGTCTATAAAATGCGCCTACTTTCAACCTTCTAGAACGCTCCGTTTAGGAGTTATGGCCAATTAAAGAAATTAAAGAAAAATAGATTTTCAAAACCTGATTATTTCGAAACCCATCGATCGAATTATATGAAATTTATGGTGAAAAATAGGGTATTCAGTGTCTATAAAATGCGCCTACTTTCAACCCTCTAGAACGCTCCGTTTAGGAGTTATGGCCAATTAAAGAAATTAAAGAAAAATAGATTTTCAAAACCTGATTATTCCGAAAAACACCAACCGAATTATATGAAATTTATGGTGAAAAATAGGGTATTCAGTGTCTATAAAATGCGCCTACTTTCAACCCTCTAGGACGCTCCGTTTAGGAGTTATGGCCAATTAAAGAAATTAAAGAAAAATAGATTTTCAAAACCTGATTATTCCGAAACCCATCGATCGAATTATATGAAATTTATAATGAAAAATAGGGCATTCAGTGTCTATAAAATGCGCCTACTTTCAACCCTCTAGAACGCTCCGTTTAGGAGTTATGGCCAATTAAAGAAATTAAAGAAAAATAGATTTTCAAAACCTGATTATTCCGAAAAACACCAACCGAATTATATGAAATTTATGGTGAAAAATAGGGTATTCAGTGTCTATAAAATGCGCCTACTTTCAACCCTCTAGGACGCTCCGTTTAGGAGTTATGGCCAATTAAAGAAATTAAAGAAAAATAGATTTTCAAAACCTGATTATTTCGAAACCCATCGATCGAATTATATGAAATTTATGGTGAAAAATAGGGTATTCAGTGTCTATAAAATGCGCCTACTTTCAACCCTCTAGGACGCTCCGTTTAGGAGTTATGGCCAATTAAAGAAATTAAAGAAAAATAGATTTTCAAAACCTGATTATTCCGAAAAACACCAACCGAATTATATGAAATTTATGGTGAAAAATAGGGTATTCAGTGTCTATAAAATGCGCCTACTTTCAACCCTCTAGAACGCTCCGTTTAGGAGTTATGGCCAATTAAAGAAATTAAAGAAAAATAGATTTTCAAAACCTGATTATTTCGAAACCCATCGATCGAATTATATGAAATTTATGGTGAAAAATAGGGTATTCAGTGTCTATAAAATGCGCCTACTTTCAACCCTCTAGGACGCTCCGTTTAGGAGTTATGGCCAATTAAAGAAATTAAAGAAAAATAGATTTTCAAAACCTGATTATTTCGAAACCCATCTATCGAATTATATGAAATTTATAATGAAAAATAGGGCATTCAGTGTCTATAAAATGCGCCTACTTTCAACCCTCTAGGACGCTCCGTTTAGGAGTTATGGCCAATTAAAGAAATTAAAGAAAAATAGATTTTCAAAACCTGATTATTCCGAAACCCATCGATCGAATTATATGAAATTTATGGTGAAAAATAGGGTATTCAGTGTCTATAAAATGCGCCTACTTTCAACCCTCTAGAACGCTCCGTTTAGGAGTTATGGCCAATTAAAGAAATTAAAGAAAAATAGATTTTCAAAACCTGATTATTCCGAAAAACACCAAACGAATTATATGAAATTTATGTTGAAAAATAGGGTATTCAGTGTCTATAAAATGCGCCTACTTTCAACCCTCTAGGACGCTCCGTTTAGGAGTTATGGCCAATTAAAGAAATTAAAGAAAAATAGATTTTCAAAACCTGATTATTACGAAACCCATCGATCGAATTATATGAAATTTATAATGAGAAATAGGGCATTCGATCGAATTATATGAAATTTATAATGAGAAATAGGGCATTCAGTGTCTATAAAATGCGCCTACTTTCAACCCTCTAGGACGCTCCGTTTAGGAGTTATGGCCAATTAAAGAAATTAAAGAAAAATAGATTTGCAAAACCTGATTATTTCGAAACCCATCGATCGAATTATATGAAATTTATGGTGAAAAATAGGGTGTTCATTGTCTATAAAATGCGCCTACTTTCAACCCTCTAGAACGCTCCGTTTAGGAGTTATGGCCAATTAAAGAAATTAAAGAAAAATAGATTTTCAAAACCTGATTATTCCGAAACCCATCGATCGAATTATATGAAATTTATGGTGAAAAATAGGGTATTCAGTCTCTATAAAATGCGCCTACTTTCAACCCTCTAGAACGCTCCGTTTAGGAGTTATGGCCAATTAAAGAAATTAAAGAAAAATAGATTTTCAAAACCTGATTATTCCGAAACCCATCGATCGAATTATATGAAATTTATAATGAAAAATGGGCATTCAGTGTCTATAAAATGCGGCTACTTTCAACCCTCTAGGACGCTCCGTTTAGGAGTTATGGCCAATTAAAGAAATTAAAGAAAAATAGATTTTCAAAACCTGATTATTCCGAAACCCATCGATCGAATTATATGAAATTTATAATGAAAAATAGGGCATTCAGTGTCTATAAAATGCGCCTACTTTCAACCCTCTAGGACGCTCCGTTTAGGAGTTATGGCCAATTAAAGAAATTAAAGAAAAATAGATTTTCAAAACCTGATTATTCCGAAACCCATCGATCGAATTATATGAAATTTATAATGAAAAATAGGGCATTCAGTGTCTATAAAATGCGCCTACTTTCAACCCTCTAGGACGCTCCGTTTAGGAGTTATGGCCAATTAAAGAAATTAAAGAAAAATAGATTTTCAAAACCTGATTATTCCGAAACCCAAACCCAGAGAAATAGGGCATTCAGTGTCTATAAAATGCGCCTACTTTCAACCCTCTAGGACGCTCCGTTTAGGAGTTATGGCCAATTAAAGAAATTAAAGAAAAATAGATTTTCAAAACCTGATTATTCCGAAACCCATCGTTCGAATTATATGAAATTTATAATGAAAAATAGGGCATTCAGTGTCTATAAAATGCGCCTACTTTCAACCCTCTAGGACGCTCCGTTTAGCAGTTATGGCCAATTAAAGAAATTAAAGAAAAATAGATTTTCAAAACCTGATTATTCCGAAAAACACCATACGAATTATATGAAATTTATGGTGAAAAATAGGGCATTCAGTGTCTATAAAATGCGCCTACTTTCAACCCTCTAGGACGCTCCGTTTAGGAGTTATGGCCAATTAAAGAAATTAAAGAAAAATAGATTTTCAAAACCTGATTATTCCGAAACCCATCGTTCGAATTATATGAAATTTATAATGAAAAATAGGGCATTCAGTGTCTATAAAATGCGCCTACTTTCAACCCTCTAGGACGCTCCGTTTAGCAGTTATGGCCAATTAAAGAAATTAAAGAAAAATAGATTTTCAAAACCTGATTATTCCGAAAAAAACCAAACGAATTATATGAAATTTATGGTGAAAAATAGGGCATTCAGTGTCTATAAAATGCGCCTACTTTCAACCCCCTAGGACGCTCCGTTTAGGAGTTATGGCCAATTAAAGAAATTATAGAAAAATAGATTTTTCAAAACCTGATTATTCCGAAAAACACTGATCGAATTATATGAAATTTAACCCCCTAGGACGCTCCGTTTAGGAGTTATGGCCAATTAAAGAAATTAAAGAAAAATAGATTTTCAAAACCTGATTATTCCGAAAAACACCAAACGATTTATATGAGATTTATAGTGAAAATAGGGCATTCAGTGTCTATAAAATGCGCCTACTTTCAACCCTCTAGGACGCTACGTTTAGGAGTTATGGCCAATTAAAGAAATTAAAGAAAAATAGATTTTCAAAACCTGATTATTTCGAAACCCATCGATCGAATTATATGAAATTTATAATGAAAAATAAGGCATTCAGTGTCTATAAAATGCGCCTAGTTTCAACCCTCTAGGACGCTCCGTTTAGGAGTTATGGCCAATTAAAGAAATTAAAGAAAAATATATTTTCAAAACCTGATTATTCCGAAAAACACCAAACGATTTATATGAGATTTATAGTGAAAAATAGGGCATTCAGTATCTATAAAATGCACCTACTTTCAACCCTCTAGGACGCTCCGTTTAGGAGTTATGGCCAATTAAAGAAATTAAAGAAAAATAGATTTTCAAAACCTGATTATTCCGAAAAACACCAAACGATTTATATGAAATTTATAGTGAAAAATAGGGCATTCAGTCTCTATAAAATGCGCCTACTTTCAACCCCCTAGGACGCTCCGTTTAGGAGTTATGGCCAATTAAAGAAATTATAGAAAAATAGATTTTCAAAACCTGATTATTCCGAAAAACACTGATCGAATTATATGAAATTTAACCCCCTAGGACGCTCCGTTTAGGAGTTATGGCCAATTAAAGAAATTAAAGAAAAATAGATTTTCAAAACCTGATTATTCCGAAAAACACCAAACGATTTATATGAGATTTATAGTGAAAAATAGGGCATTCAGTATCTATAAAATGCACCTACTTTCAACCCTCTAGGACGCTCCGTTTAGGAGTTATGGCCAATTAAAGAAATTAAAGAAAAATAGATTTTCAAAACCTGATTATTCCGAAAAACACCAAACGATTTATATGAAATTTATAGTGAAAAATAGGGCATTCAGTCTCTATAAAATGCGCCTACTTTCAACCCCCTAGGACGCTCCGTTTAGGAGTTATGGCCAATTAAAGAAATTATAGAAAAATAGATTTTCAAAACCTGATTATTCCGAAAAACACTGATCGAATTATATGAAATTTAACCCCCTAGGACGCTCCGTTTAGGAGTTATGGCCAATTAAAGAAATTAAAGAAAAATAGATTTTCAAAACCTGATTATTCCGAAAAACACCAAACGATTTATATGAGATTTATAGTGAAAAATAGGGCATTCAGTATCTATAAAATGCACCTACTTTCAACCCTCTAGGACGCTCCGTTTAGGAGTTATGGCCAATTAAAGAAATTAAAGAAAAATAGATTTTCAAAACCTGATTATTCCGAAAAACACCAAACGATTTATATGAGATTTATAGTGAAAAATAGGGCATTCAGGGTCTATAAAATGCGCCTACTTTCAACCCTCTAGGACGCTCCGTTTAAAAGTTATGGGCAATTAAAGAAATTAAAGAAAAATAGCTTTACAAAACCTGATTATTACGAATCCCACTGATCGAATTATGTGAAATTTACAGTGAAAAATGTGGCATTCAGTGTCTATAAAAAGCCACTGATCGAATTATATGAAATTTAACCCTCTAGGACGCTCCGTTTAGAAGTTATGGGCAATTAAAGAAATTAAAGAAAAATAGATTTTCAAAACCTGATTATTCCGAAACCCACTGATCTAATTATATGAAATTTACAGTGAAAAATATGGCATTCAGTGTCTATAAAAAGCGACTACTTTCAACCCTCTAGGTCGTTTAGGAGTTATGGCCAATTAAAGAATTGCAAAACATAAATAAAACTATAAACAAAAACAAAATAAACAGCTACGCTTAAAAAAATGGGTTAAAAAACAAAAAAAAAACGGTGGAAATTGGAATGAGAACTGAATTTTTGATTTATTCTATTTTAAATACGAAGTTAAAATGTAACTTAAGTTGTGCAAATTTTAAATGGAAAAATCTTAATACCAGTTGGAAATAGGAAAATTGTAGGAGAATGAACCTAGTCTTGTCGAATAAGAACCTTTATAATCTACCTGTAAGTTTTTTTTTTAATCCGTTAGTGGTTTGAGCTTTTTTATTTACGATTGTATTTGGTCTTTTGGTATTGTGTTAATTTCTGTGTTCTTTTCATATCATTTTTTCATTTATTTTAATTTTCGAATTCCTTTGCTATTTCTGCCTTTATTAAATAATATGTCTTTTTCTTTGTTAGTAAAATCTTATTGGCCAAATACACAATTACCTGGAAACTTCTCCTTGACCTTGCGTATGGCAATAATGTCATAAATACTGCAGATATTCTCCAGTACAAACTGCAGAAACATCGGCTTTTTGGCCTTCTCTTGCGCCCCGGCGCTGGCGCATTTCTTTTTTTGTATTATAGTAGAAATCTCCCTACAGTGCCTGCTGCAGATCCGCGTCTGACATGCCTAAGCGCTCGCCAACGGAAAGTATAAAATAGAATCGACGACATCCTCCAAGGCAGATTCGCAGTTATCCTTTTATAGCGGAATATTAAAATAAATATTTTATATAAAACTTGTATAATACAAATTATTTAGATACCCTCTTGCTTATGTCATCTTTGGCCAGCACATCAGAGGCAAATACACTCCCCAACACCGCATTGACCTGCCTTAGCACTTGAGATGTGAAAATACGCATCAAGCGGTGTCATTTTCTTCTTCATTATGAGACGATCAATTTTTTCAAAAGCAGCACGGGTTTTAGCTGTTCCGCGTATGTCTGCTGCAGGCATGCGCGCGTCTGTGATCCAACACCCTCGAGCACATCCACCTAAAATGATTAAATATTCTATATAGTAAATTCAACCTTGTGAGATATATGTTTTTGCAATACGTACTACAATGATTGCACCATCGCAGAGACGCACTGCCGTAGACATCTCACTGGAGAAGTCTACGTGGCTTGGTGAATCAATTAAGTTGATCAGCTGATCGCGCTGCTGTTCACCACCGCAATAATGCAGCGAAATGCTGATACTTTTCATTGTTATGAAAATGCTCGTCCTGACAATTGTCCATGTAACGTAGTTTGCCCGCCATGCGCTGCGATATGATAGCATTACTGGCGACCAGAGAATCCGCAAACGTTGTCTTGCCATGATCGACATGCGCTAGAATACAAATGTTTTGCACATTTGATTTGTTTTTTTGCAGCTGCACTAAATCGTTTATATCAACCACAGGCACTTTTAATTTGAATTTTGTCTATTTCTAGTAATTTTCGTGGGAAAATCTTCAAATTGTCGCTACAATAACTTTATTCCAACTAAACGTTCTTCTTCGCGCACGTGTTTTGTTTACATTCAATCATTTCGCGAAACAGCGGTTTTTATTTGGGTCGCATTCACAAATAGTGTTATGCACATTCACAATAGATCGGCAGTAGTTGCCATATTGTTAGAAATATGTGTTATCAGAAATGTTCCCTTTTGAGTATAAATTTAAATTTTGACATTTTTTCGTCAAATCAGAGATATAGAGTTTCCATACAGGTGGTTTCGCTGCCACTTTTGTCAAATAAATTCAAACTTTTGTTATGTGAAAATTTCATTTAATAATGTATTTACCATTAAACATTTGATTTATTATAATATGATATATATTTTATATATGATATTATCTATATATGTAAAACTCTTGGTCCGTCTGTCTGTATGTTTGTTCCAGCATCACGTCTAAACCGCTAAACCGATTTAACTGAAATTTTGCATCAGGATACTATGGAGACCGGAGGGTGTCATAGGCTATATATGTGCAGGATTGTATAAAGGGGCGTGGCACCTCCCATGCAACCTAAACTTTTAAAACGACATAACTCAGCACATACGCAAGCTAAAAATACGAAACAAAAAACTCAAATACAAAAAAAAAATACAAAAACTCAAAAACAAATGAAAAAATCAAACACAAAAGTAAAAGCAGAAAACTTAAGCAATAACTGAAAAATAACAGAAAAATAAAAAAAAGGATAGAAAACAAAATCAACCACACTAAAATTCACCACACTCAAAACACCACACTTAAGTTCACCACACTAAAACTCACCACACAAAAATTCACCACACTCAAATTCACCACACTAAAATTCACCACACTAAAATTCACCACACTAAAACTAACCACACTAAAATTCACCACACTCAAATTCACCCACTCAAACTCACCACACTAAAATTCACCACACTAAAACTCACCAAACCAAAATTCACCACACCTAAACTCACAACACCGAATGGGAAAAAATCTACGGGGAAGAATTCTACGGGAAAGAATTCTACGGGGAAGCACAGCCTGAGAAAAGTTGTTTTAGCGGAGAATTTGTTTGGTTTTGGTTACTACATTTATAAAACCAATAAAAAAGTCCACAGCGAAGCACGGGTCCCTGATATAAATAATAAAAATGTTCTTTATATTAATATAATTGCTCTATATCCTTATAATAATATAATAGTTTGGCGCTTCAGTTCTGTATAGAACTTCGGCAGAGCTCTCTCACCATTTTGAGCTGTGCGTGTTATATTTGTACTCAAAGTGGTGGGACCTACAGTTTATTGCCGAATCCGAACGGCGGGTGAGAGTTTTTTCATAGTCAATGGTTTTACTCTCGTAGATTTGCCATTTACTGACGAGAGGTAGCGCGGTATAGAAAAATGTTTCTATGAAAAGATGTTGTTAGCCCCAGTCCAGTCTTGAACCCGGGACCTTTCGGCTCGCAGTCCAACGCACTAACCACTGAGCTACCGCGGCTACGCTCTATATCCTTGCATTCACAAAATCTTTGCACGAGTCGTGTACGGGTCCAGCTAGTATATATATCATATCATATATGATTTTCTTAGGGGATATTTTAGTTTTTGGAATGAATAACAAAAACGAACGAATTATTTCATGATTTATGAGCTATTAGATTTGTTATTTTACAATTTGTCATTTTGTGACATTGGTTTTCTCCATACAAAATCTACAATATAACAATTTTTTATGTTCTCAATTAATTGGTTATATATCCACTAATTAATTTAGAACATAAAAAAATTGTACAAATATATAAATGTTCATATCGTTCCATACAAAAAATCAAAAATTATTTACCCCCAATCGTCCTGGTGTTCTAGCACAGTTGTGATTATGCAAAAGCGCATGGTTCTTCTTTATATCAATTAAAGTTAAGTGTATAAAAAATGTCAAGTTAAACATGTCTCATTTTTAAATGGTAGTGTCTCAAAGTGATGCAAAATTTAAAAACGTAAAAAAAGGCAAAATTTTATAAACTGAAGAAGGAGGAAAAAACATTTTAATGTTTAATCATCAGAAAATAGTAAATTGTAGTACATATTATACACGGATAGAAAAGATTTGTTTGAATATGTTTGAATGTAATTAAAAAGTAATACGAAATTACCATACATGTATTAGGAATGAAGTGTAATTAAATTATAATCGAAATTGAATTTATTTTTGTTCACGTGTAAACATTATTATATTGTCCAGCAGAATCTGTCAAATTTACCATACATATGTAACAATACCAACCTAAAATTTTAATTGCATTTGAATAAAATATTTCTTGGCAATTTACTTGGCTAAAACTATGTTTCGAAACACAAAAAATGCTAATCAAATCTAAATACAACGTATGTTCGCAACGCTCGTCTTAATTCGATAATTTATCGACTGACGAAGTTGGCAACGTTGTGCAGCATTTTCTACCTATGCCATCTTTTGCCATCGTTAGAACATATTGATATTTAAAAACAAACAAAAAGGAAATTGGATTTAAATAAATGTATTCTTGCAACATTCTACTTGTATACGAAATTGACACTCGTTGAGCAGAATTTTCTACCTACTTCTTTTTTGTCGTCGTTTGAAGTATGTATAGGATCATTTTAAACATACTTATGTTTGAAAACAAACAAAAAATGAATTCAAATGTAAATAAAAGTATTCTTCCAGCTCTCTTCTTGTATACAAAGTTGACACTCGGAAATCGGCATTTTCTGCGTACGTGTCTTTTATTGTTCGTTGAGATAACGTGTTCGCGTCGGTAATAATTTTGTTATTTGTAAATTAAATAAATATACAAATTGTGTTACAAAAACTACAAATAGTAACAGAGTATAATATAGTGCAGTATATAATTTCTGAAACTAATGTGAAACCAGTTGGGAAGGTTAGATCACATGGGAAATTTTAAAGTAGGTGTAATTATGATAGTTCGGATTATCAAAATTATAGTCGGTCTAAGCCGACTATAAATACCCTACACATATGTGTGGTTACCATTCAAAGTGATATATAGGTCACCAGGGTATACGAATCCTGAAAATAACCACAAACATTCAATCGCTGAAGAATTTCCATTCATTTGATACCCATATTTACATATGGGTAGGTGTACCGAATATCGATTTCTATTTTGGTGAACCACAAGTCTTTTCGCCGGAAAACATTATTATCATGTATTTGAGCATGATGTCAATACATATTTGACCAAAAAAGTTTACCTAAGCACGTATACATAAAAATTGATCTGTATATGTAAATTTTATATGAGGTATTTGAACATAAGTGGTCGGATCATAGGTCACAATGGACCGATCTCGCCAATTTTTTCGCACATACAGCGTAGGTATATTAGTAATCTAAGTTATAAGTTTCATTTATCTAGCTCTTCAATTTTAAAAGTCTTAGGGATTTCAACAGACAGACAGACAGACGGACAGACAGACGGACAGACAGACGGACAGACGGACATCGCTAAATCGACTCAGGAGGTCATGCTGATCAAGAATATATATACTTTTCCATACCGGAGATGCTTCCTTCTGGGTGTTACAAACGGCGTACCAAACTGAATATACCCTTTCACTCTTAGTGTAGGGTATAAAAACCACAAATAAAAATCACTGTTTCGATTTTCAAACAGAATTTGGCATGTTTTTTTACAAAAGCCTCCGTGAATTCCTTGCCTACGCTATGTGCTGTACTGAGATCAACTCTAACTGTACCAAATATAAAGCGAGCCTGGATCGTCTGGTTTAGCGTCTGCTGTTGCAATTGTGCATTCATTGATGCTGTCACTTGTACTTGCAGTTTTATACGAATTATTTATTTATGCATTTAAAAATTTGTATATGAATTCAATTATTATAAATTTAAACTCAAAAGTTCGAATCCCATCTAAAATTTATTCGAAATATGTTTTTGACATGTTACGTCATGGCTGACATTGACATATTTCGAACAATAAAAGACACGTACGCAGAAAATGCCGATCACCGAGTGTCAACTTTGTATACAAGAAGAGAGCTGCAAGAATACCTTTATTTACATTTGAATTCGTTTTTTGTTTCTTTTCAAACATCAGTATGTTTAAAATGACCCTTCAAACGACGACAAAAGAGACGTAGGTAGAAAATTCTGCTCAACGAGTGCCAACTTTGTATACAAGAAGATTTATTTAAATCCAATTCCTTTTTTGTATGTTTTTAAACATCAATATGTTCAAAGGATGGCAAAAGATGGCGTAGGTAGAAAATTCTGCACAACGTTGCCAACTTCTCCAGTCGATAAATTATCGAATTAAGACGAGCGTTGCCAACATACGTTGTATTTAGATTTGATTAGCATTTTCTGTGTTTCGTTAGTAGTTTTAACCAAGTAAATAATCACTGCTTCTGTATTTTGTACCCGATTATTTAAATTTATTTATTTTTTTATAATTTATTGCGTTTGAGAGACAGCATTTCAATACAATTTTGAAATTGTTGATTTAGGAATGAAAACGCCTACTATGAGGTCCCGGCGGGTCCATTTCCCATATTCGGATTTCACAGAAAATTCTTTCCCATATTCCATTTTTCTCATCCAATAGAGCATTTCTAGGGGGTGACCTCTTCCCTATTCGAAATCATGATTTTCTATTGTAAGTCTAATGCATATACGCCAGAAGAAATTTTTTAACCTTTTTGATTTCTAGCCACGCCTAGTATGTAACACTTTCAACCTCACCTCATTCTTGTTTTTAAAATATGTCCTATCAAAACAGTTAGAATATGCTTTTGAGCATACCTACAAATTTAAGCAAATGTGGAACAATTTGCTAAATCTAAGAATTTGCTCCAAGTCTATTTTAATTAATATGTTTCACAATCAGAAATTTTCGATATCAAATTATAAATGTTAACCATCAAATTGTATTCAATTTAAATTTAAAATTAAATGACCCACAGAGCTTTGAACCAAATAACATCTAAATTGTGTTTAAACAAAAAATGTATAAAAACGGAAATTAATTTCACTTAATTCGCAGTGACAGCGCAATGTCGACTGTGCTCCACTCTGACTATGATCTCTTGACTCTGATCGGACTGTGATGATCTTGAAATCGAATGAGGAAACAGCGCGCGCCAAGTACCACATCAACTAATCAAGCAAATATCTCGACAGTGCTGCCAAGTTGTGTGGGTCATTTCGCGCTGCCGTGTGGCTAAAAATAGCAAAAAACAAAGATTGCGAATCATTTGCCATTTCTAAATAAACTTGAAACTAAATGAAAAGTTCCATTAGGCAACATGAAAGCTGTGCAATCAATAACAGTTTTCAAGTACACTTTTTTTATTGTTCTTGTTGTTGTTGCTATTTGTGCACAACAAGCAACTGCACTTAATCAATTAATTAAACAAAACAAAAAAAAAATTAAAATAAAACGGGAAATAAAAATTTTATTAAATGCATAGCAATTAATAAAACACACGCTGGAGAACGAACCCCCCTCTAGTTATTATCACAGCTCAATTGCATTGAAGCATCCTTGGGGTTGGGGCACGGTGCTGATTTGCGTTTGCTTTTGTTTCCTGTCTCTCTTTCAGTAGTCGCGTTGCGGAAACGCCTTGTCGCAGCGTGAGCGCGCGACGCGACCAGACGCGATTCTCAATGCCGCTTCCGCTGGAATGGCGAACAATTGCAGTTCAAGCGAACAATTAAAATAACTGCAATTTTGAATTTAAATCAATGTAAATATGCGGTGCGAACGTGTCTCGATGCATGCCTTCTAACAATAGATCACTCAAACTGAATATAGATTTTGTTTTTAGGAATGAAGATTTTAACTGTCACTGGTATTTAAAATAAAATAATTTTCTAATTTAAAGAGCTTTATTAAATTTATACTAATTTTTTATTAATTAAAAAAAAAAAATAAAAAAATGTCTTAACTTTGACCAGTGTTGTCAGATTTTTTAAATATAGTTAGAAATATTTAAATCTTTTAAAAGATTCTTAGTAATGTTATCTATCAAGAAAAATATACTGAAGAAGAAAAATTATTACGGAGATTTGCGTATAAGTCCAATTTTATAAAAAAAAAACAAAAATTTGGAAAACAAAAAAAAAACAGTTGGGAAGGTTAGATCACATGGGAAATTTTAAAGTAGGTGTTATAGTTAGGATTATCAAAATTATAGTCGGTCTAAGCCAACTATAAATACCATACACATATGTGTGGTTACGAATCCTGAAAATAACTACAAACTTTCCATCGCTGAAGAATTTCCTTTCATTTGATACCCATATTTACAAATGGGTAGGTGTACCGAATTTCGATTTTTTTTTTTTGGGAACCACAACTCGTTTCGCAGGAAAACATTATTTTCATGTATTTCAGCATGATGTCAATATATATTTGACCAAAAAGTTTACCTAAGCACGTATACAGTAAAATTGATCTGTAGATATAAATTTTATACGAGGTATTTGAATATAAGTGGTCGGTTCTCAGGTCACAATAGACCGATCATGCCAATTTTCTTGTTCAGGCAGCTTAAATATATAAGTAATCTAAATCTAAAGTTTCATTGTTCTATCTCTTCTACTGTAATCGTGATTTCAACAGACAGACAGAGGGACAGACAGACATACGGACAGACGGACAGACAGACAGACAGACAGACAGACGGACATCGTTAAATCGACTCAGGAGGTTATGCTGATCAAGAATATATATACTTTTCCATACCGGTGATGCTTCCTTCTGGTTGTTACAAACGGCGTACCAAACTGAATATTCCCTTTCACTCTTAGTGTAGGGTATAAAAATCACTAAATTTTAAAGTGTACCCCAGACAAAAAATATGCGAGAAAACAAGGTATTTTAGTAGTAGTTTTGAGGAAAACTCACAGGAATATGGAAGGAAATACACATTGCATAGCAGGCATTTTGAAAATTTTTGAAAATGAGCAGACTCCCTATAGCAGCCTTTACGCCGCAAACTGGTATGTTCAAGCCTACCCCTAGCAAGCAAAAGCATTTTTCTGTAAGTTTTTGTTTTGAAGTTTAGAAAGGCATCTTTATAGCTAGAATATGGAAGGGAAAGGTATCCTGCGAGTAACAGGCAAACACATTGTATAGGAATTTCTGTTTTGAAATTTTAAAAAGCTTCTTCATAGTAGGAAACTGTAAGGGAAAGGTTGTCGACAGAAAATTTTGTTTATAAAAAGTTTTTGTTTTGAAGTTTTAAATGATTGATCGACAAGTTGTCGACTGAAATTTTTGTTTAAAAATATCAATTTTTCCTTCAAAATTTTTCAGTATTGAAAATTTTTGTCCTTTGTAAACATCGTTGTTTACTTTCGTCGGTTTGCAACGCGAATTGTTTTCATTAAAACGTGAAAATGTGCCGTATTGACACGGATTTGCGTATTGCAGAAGATTATTGCTGATATCAACATAATTATCAAAAGTGCACAGCAAATAGTTAACCGTCATGACGCTCGAAACAAAAACTTCTTGCTGTACAAAAACAAACACATGCATTTTTAATATACACATGCATTTTTAATACACACGTGTTTGTTATTGCTTTCTGCTATCACTTTTTTTTAGCAAAATTGCAAACACAATAACAAACAATTCGGAGTTCCTTCAGAAAACATATGCGAATCCAGCAATAGAGATTCGAAGCGTTTGAGAGTTTTTCGCGAAAATGTAACAAACAAAATTCGTCGGTGTTATTGTACAACAAGAAGTTTTTGATATTTTGGGATGGATGGGCACTGATGATTTATGTAATATGTTTATGCTCCCTACCTTTCCCTACCATTTTGCTTCCAGCACATTGCCTACTTTACCCTGCTTGTGCCTACCATTTTGCTTACACCTGTTTGGCTACCATACCCTACCTATGCCTGTCAGTTCCCTACCAATTTTGTGTTCATGCTATAGCAGGGAACTAGCAGCTTTTGTCCACATTCTCACCTACCTCAAAGCTTCATATAAAATGTGATTTCAATACCTACCTTACCCTGTCTGAGCCTATCATTTTGCTTACACCTGTTTGGCTACCATATTCTACCTATGCCTGTCAGTTCCCTACCAATTTTGTGTTCATGCTATAGCAGGGAACTAGCAGCTTTTGTCCACATTCTCACCTACCTCAAAGCTTCATATAAAATGTGATTTCAATACCTACCTTACCCTGTCTGAGCCTATCATTTTGCTTACACCTGTTTGGCTACCATATTCTACCTATGCCTGCCATTTCCCTACCATTTTTGTTTTCATGCTATAGTAGGGAACTAGCAGCTTTTGTCCACATTCCCACCTTTGCCTACCTCAAAGCTTCATATGAAATGTGAATTCAATGCGTACAGGTAGCTTGTTTGCCTGTGTGTTTCGAACCAATTGCCTGCTTAAAATTTTGTCTGGGGTAGACTTTTTGGTAAAAATGTTGGTAAAAACTGTAATTTCTGTAATTTATATAGTTAAATATACAAGCATTTTTAACTTCGATAAATTCAAATTTTTTGTTGACGGAAATTGTGTGTTTGGTAAGGTATATTCTAAAAATTTGAACCGATGAAAAAGAAAATTATTAATTAAGATAATTTTAACCTAAAATAGATAATTTTATATTCTAAAAAATCAAACAAATATTTAATTATATAAATTAAATGTTTTGCTATTAAATTATCAACGTTTTAAAAGTGTGTCAAAGCTTCGAAAAGCTCTTCGCAAACACATAACTGCAAATGCGATGCAATGCCGATTAATTGCATGCAACAGCCGAACGCGCGCGATTGCTTTATTGTATCTATTTTTAAATTCTGTTTACATTTTGCTTTCTTTCTGCCCCTCTCTGTTTCAGTGACGGCTGCTTCGTGTTTGCGATATTTGCATTTCATTGAAAATTAGCTGCCGTCGTCGCATGTTGCTCCGTTGGTTGGTTGGTTGTCTCTATTCTAAGGCCAAGGTCGAGTGCATCTAAGTGGCTGTCGTCTATTGGCAGTCTGTCTGTCCGTCCGTCTGACTGTCTGGCGTTCGCTGACATCTGAGGCCGTTGATACCGCGTAGAGGAAAACAATGCACGTCGTGCCTGACAACAAAGCAAAAAAATAATGACAAATTACAATGTGAATAATAAAAACAACAACAATTATTGCATTAATTAGCATTTTTGCGTTTGTGTATATTTTTTATTTTTGTGTTTTTTGTGCATTTATTCAAATGCTTAATTGGTCTGCGTGCGCCTTAAAGTATTTGCGAATAATTGCACTCGATGCAGTTCGTATAATATTTAATTAGATGGAATTAAATAAAACTGTCAAAACGCACCTCACGCTATGTGGTAATTAACGGTTGCTTGAAAGCTGTCAAATTGCCGTTGCGTTCGAAAACGGTTGCATTCAGTAATGACAACCACTTATTGTCAACTGAGAATTGGTTTGCTCTATATGCCATTTTTGGGTAATTAAAGTTAAGAATTGAATTTATATGATTTATATATTTTCTTTCTAATTCTGTACTACGTTTTTTGATATCTCGTATCCACAGATGCATTCAGAAATGACAACCACTTATTGTCAACTGAGAATTGTTTTGCTCTATATGCCATTTTTGAGTAATTAAAGTTAAGAATTGAATTTATATGATTTATATATTTTCTTTCTAATTCTGTACTACGTTTTTTGATATCTCGTATCCACAGTTGCATTCAGTATTGAATACCACTTTTCGTCACTTAAGAATTGGTTTGCTCTATATGCCACTTTTGTGTAATTAAAGTTAAGAATTGAATTTTTATGATTTATATATTTTCTTTCTAATTCTGTAATACGTTTTTTGATATCTTGTATCCATTTTGAATTATTAAATTAAATGTTTACAACATATTGGGAAAAAATGTTGGTTAGACATTTTCATGATATAAATTCCCTTAAAATGTAAACGAGGATAACTACCATATAATTATGCTCCATAAATTATTTTCTTATATTTAATTAAAGTTCTATTAGGAATCGATTATTATTATTAAATGTTTACTTCGGAATACATTTTGTATGAAAGAAAATAATCATTTTACATAATTTTTTTTTATTCGGGATTATAATTTTTTTTTTCAAAATATTGTTTCAGACATCACAACAACAAAACAGTCGAAAATTAAAATAATTTATTGTATGACTGCAATTGCATTAATTTTGCATGCGTTTTGTGTGCGCAATAAAAACCAATGTCAATGACGTTTTTTTTTTCGTTTAGTGTTGTTGCATTTTTAATTTTTGTATTTTTTATTTTATGCATTTTCAATTTTCACTAATATTTATATTCAATTATTTTTCGAACGTCAATTTACAAATTTTTGCAATTGCGTGAGTTGTTGGCAAACAGTGTAGAACAACAACAACAACCACAAATACAATGGCAGCGACAAAAACAACCAAGTGTTATCCTTGACTAAGACCTACATTAAGTTGTTTGTGACAACAAACAAATGCAACAGTCACAAAAACACGCAAAATCGATTAGAAACAATTTAACAGCAATTAATTGCAACAACAAAATACAGGCAGATGCAATAAAAAATACTGGAAAATAATTAAAAAATGTTAAGAATTAAAAATTAAATTTTATATATGTTTTATACATATATATTTTATATTAATTAATTTATAGATTTTAATCTAAATTTATTACCTCAAGCACCACATGTCGTATGCGCAACTTTCAGTTGCAACATCTAGGGTTGCCACCCTGTATCGATGGACGGCCTTGTGTGCGCCGCTCTACATTAAATGTGCGTGTCGTGAGTTTCTGCGTCACAAGGTTGTATTATAAATGCAAATTGTCGTTTAATGCTAAATTGATAACCGATTCGTCGATTAGTAGTTTTTTTTTAGGCATTGACATTTTAAATTCCACAAATTATACTTCTCAGAATTTCCATATTTTTATTTGAAATATTAATACGGGCAATAGAAACGGTACGTGACTATGCACGTGACTGGTGAAATGAGTGATGAAACTGGTTCTAGTTCTAAACCAATATATGAAACTAACCGATGTTTTCAATTCTATGGCTTTGTCCAGTAAAGAGAAAGTATAAAATAAACTGTCACAGTTCCAAACCGTTCCAAAGGTACTAATCTCAAAAATTAATAAATATAGAAATGAAAACTAGAAATAAAATATTATAAAGAGGAACATGATCATGGAGATCAAATGGATATTTTTATAGACATGTTTATATTAAGTTAATATCAAATGTTGACATCGTAACTGAAACCAATATGGGCATTTCCTGGGGTTCCGGACGGAACATTCGTATGTTGAAAACTTTGATATCTAGAAGGAAAAAATTAGAGAATTCTATATGGTAGATTAAAAAATATAAATTAAACATAATTTGTATATTTTTTTGAATTATCTCAAACCATAGCTGAGACAATTGACTTTATTTTAGTATATGCACATTTTGTTCCTTAAGTTTACAGTTGTTTCCTAAAAAAATTGCAGAATAATTCCGGAAGTTCCGTATGAAATTTTGCACTACGATTTTTTTTGCTAAAAATAATTTTGTATATGACAATATTAATAATCATTATTACGAAATGAAAAGTTATGTACTAAGGACTGCGTCGAATAAAATTGTCCGTTACATATCTTCCCATAATGTGCTATTGCAAGATGCAAATAAAAAAAAATGATCATACACCCAGAAAAAAATTCCCTGAAATCCCATTAAAATTGGTCAATAGGACAATTATTGATTTAATAGTATACAATAAATAATTCTTTTCATATAAACTCAATGGCAATGTTATGGTATTTTCTAGTATTTAATGATATTTTCCGATTAAAATAATAATTTATCCTACTGACTATTTTTAATAGTATAAAACTATTATTTATATAGTATTTTTTTCTGGGTGTAGTAGCTCTGAATTAAATGGCAGAAAATAATTTGAGTCAGTTATAGACAATACAAAATTTATTTAACGCGAAAACGGCAAACGAAGCGAAAGTGCGAGAAAATATAATTAAAATTTTTCAAAAACAACGTAGTTGGTCTTTTAAAAAAATTGCCAAGGAGGTAGGGGCTAACCCTAAGACCATTTCTCGCGTTATCACCCGCTTTAAGGAAGACCTGAATATTGATCGGAAGAAAGGGTCTGGTAAAAAAAAGGCCTACATGATCTTGAAAAGTCGAAGAAGGTTGTGAATATTTTAAAGAAAGATCCAAGCATATCCGAAAGGAAATTGGCGAGAAAGGCGGATTGCTCAGAATCTTTCGTGCGCAGGACTAAGAAAGAAGCTGGGCTGAAGACCGACAAGGTCCAAAAGTTCCGGATAGAAATGCCGTCAAGAATGAAACCGCAAAACAACGAGCTAAAAAGCTGAACCAAGATTTTTTTAAAAAATTCGATTGCTGCATGATGGACGACGATGATGACGATTATGTTTTAGCGGACTTTTCTCAGCTACTTGGGCAGGAATTTTATATAGCCGATTCTCGAGGAAATGTCGCTGAAAAATTCAAATAAAAAAAAATGACAAAATTCCCAAAGAAATTCCTTGTTTGGCAGGCAATTTGCAGTTGTGGAAAAAGGAGCAGCTCATTCGTGACATCGGGTACAATTAATAGCGAAATATATGTGAAGGAATGCTTGCAAAAGAGATTGCTTCCATTTTTACGCCAACATGAAGTGTCCACATTTTTTTGGCCTGACCTCGCTTCATGTCACTACAGCAAAACGGCCTTAGTGTGGATCCAACAAAATGCAGTGATTTTGGTGCCTAGAAAAGCCAATCCACCAAACTGTCCAGAACTCTGGCCGATTGAGAGATACTTGGCTTTAGTAAAAAGGGAGATGAAGACAACAAAAAAAGTGGCAAAAGAAAGTGGTCTTCAGCAGCTGTGAGGGTTTTGGACACTACCATTACAACATTAATGGAAGGGGTTCAGGAAAAATTAAAACTTTTTATTAAAAATATTAATTTCTGGTTTTTTATATTTTTTTTTTAAATCTAAAAATAATTTGCAAAATAAAATATTTTTTCTATAAAAATTCGATTACTAGATTTCTAGATTTTTTCATTTTTGTAGCGGACAATTTTATTCGACGCAGTCCTTATTCAAATGCTCTTTTTAAGTTTTTAAGTTTTTAATTTTTTTTTTACTATTTTTGAAAAAAAAATTCTTGATGTTTTTATACTGTACTGTTTTACACTTTTTGTACTCAAAGTTCCGGACGGGACAGATTTCAATTATTGTCTTAAACGTTCTAGAATTACTAGGAAATTGGTGTTCACATTTTTTAAAATGTCGTGGAAATTCAGAGTTAGGAACAGAGGATTCAACTATTTAAACAAATGAGTATTTTTTTTACGTTACATTTAACGGAGTAGAAATTTCTTTTCTGTTTAGATTCACATATTTAAGTTTCCAAATCCGCCGTTATTTTAAAGATTTGAGCATTTTGAATTTTTTGATCGTAGTTGATGTTTTTCTGGAAATGCCCATATACAAAAATCAGAAATAAAATAATATTCAAAACCGATATAAACGGTTTTTTGGTCCGGTTTTAAATTTAATTGTAGACATTTTATATGTCATTTTATTTTATATTTTGTATTAAAATTCTAGGAAATTTACTTAGATAGAAATTAAAATATTTCCTTACAGAATATTTATTTTGAAATATTTCTCTATTGTATACAAATTCGATTGAAATATGTACTTTAAAAATGCTAATATCAATTGATATTATGCATATAATATGACGCGGTAGCTCAGTGGTTAGAGCGTTGGACTGCGTGCCGAAAGGTCCCCGGTTCAAGCCTGGACTGGGGCTAACAACATCTTTTCATAGAAACATTTTTCTATACCGCGCTACCTCTCGTCAGTAAATGGCAAACCTACGAGAGTAAAACCATTGCCTATGAAAAAGCTCTCACCCGCCGTTCGGATTCGGCAATAAACTGTAGGTCCCACCACTTTGAGTACAAATATAACGCGCACAGCTCAAAATGGTGAGAGAGCTCGGCCGAAGTTCTATACAGAACTGTAGCGCCAAACTATTATTATTATTATTATGACAAAAAAAAGTAAACTGAATACTATGAACTCCTGGACATGTTCATGAGTGATCAAATGGATATATATCCTATGGGGAAACGAACCGGTCCTAGACTAAGCACGTGGCTGCTTCCTCGGAGAGAGTTAATCGGTTGTAGTGGTGGCTCTTTTATATGAAACCAACCGGTAACTTTAACATGACGTTGTCCTAGGGAGGGGTCAATTAACACCTCCTGCAGACCTTTAGACCTATTACAGGACTAGTCTTGAAAATCATGTTCTGTGACCGATATCAATGGTACATTAAGTAAAAAAAAATACTTTTTTATTTTGTTTATTTTTTTTTTTTATTGATCAATTTTTTATATATTTTAAATTTTAGTTATTTTATTTTACTTTACATTTACATTATAATTTAGTTTCTCCTTCATGAATTCTTATTTCACTAATGATTCCACCCTTGCATGCGTGCATTATAATTACTTGGGATATACTGTATTTAAACTAATTATTTTTTGAAAAACAGTCCACGAATTATAGACGCATTAGTTGCAACGTGTAAATGAGTCTCGTGACTATGGTGCCACCTAGTGTCTTTTTGCTTCACTAGCGACATGTTTAGCACGGACACGATCCGTTTTCTCATGCAGACCTTTAGACTTATCACAGAACTGGTCTTCAAGATCCTGTGCTTAGTCGTTACCAATGGTACCGGTCAAGTTATAGGTAGTTTTAGAAGAATTAACATCTTTTTGCCGCAGTGTAAAAACTGGAATATACAAACTGTGAATGTAAAACTGTGAATGTAAAACTGTGAAAGCACGAACTAAAACTGGCTGTATACTTTTTTACTAGTTCTGTTGCGGTCACGTGACCATTTATTTTTGAGTAATGTTCACTGATTTTCCATAGTTTAAGTCAAAATTTTGAGTTTACAGGAAGTGCATTGAGAGCAAAATAGATAAAACAAAAACATGGGTGCACTCCTTCCGGTTATTTTTGTTTATTGTATACTTTGTACTAATAAAATCTTCTTATTATTATTTTTAATTTAAAAAAAATATATTACGGTTTATCGCACAAATTAATTTTTTATGACAGGATGATCTGCTACATAAAAAAAAATGTTCTAGAGTTGGGATGTATGTGGAACACCCACTGATATAAGGCGTGTTCAAAACTGACTTAGATACAACCCAATAGGATCAGTGACTAGTACTGAATTTTTCGCACAGAATGAGGGATTGTGTAGTGTAAAAAGTACTTGAAGTAAGCGTGGCCTAAACCATTGGTACCCCCAAATTCACAGATATAATTTCGCTGAGGGTTGCCACACTCAAAATAATGTCTAGGACATTTTACGAAATATTTGTTCGTAATTTTTTTTTATTCCCAAAATATTTTATACGAATTTCGAAACTTTCATTATATTATTTTCTATTACAATATGTTTACGAAAGAATTACAAAAGAAGAATTTTCGAAGAATTTTCGAAAAATTTTCAAAATGTAACCATTTTGATTTGGTTCAATTTTTTAAAATTATATATATATAGAATATATATATATATATATATATATATATATATATATATATATATATATATATATATATATATATACTTTCTGAATACAGATCTCTTATTTTTATCACAAAACTTATTTCAAAAACATAAATTTTGCTTTTCAGATTATTTAACATTCGCCAAATTTGCCATTAAACAGCTGTAATTTGTCATCAAGAGTTATAAATCGATAAAAGTTGGCAAATGTTATAATAATTTTAAAGACATTTATTTTCAAAATCAATTTTTCAGCTCTGGGAGTTCCAGAGAAATTATGTAACATTTTTCATCAAATTTATATTTCCACACTTCAAAACCAACTTGAATTAATATATATTAATTGCAACTATTAATAAATATTAACAATATAAAAAAAAACTCCAAAACATTGGTCTTTATTAAATTCTTAAAAAACTAAATTTTTTTGATTGCTATTAATAACAAAAAAAATCTTTTGGAATTCAGGTGTGTTTCGCAAATTAATGCTGCAAATTTTTGTTTTTTTTTAGGACTGGCTTTGAAATAACTGAACCGCCTCGGCGGTACGCACTTCATTGAATCAGTTAACATAAGTTAACCAAGTAGCGAAGTAAATTAAGCAACAATTTAAACGAGATTTAAATTCTTTGAGAACGGCACCCAGCACTTTGCCGCCTCTAAAGACAGCAAGCAGTCTCCACCATCCACCAGCAAATTCAGATGGATTGACAGTTCAACGCGAAACAATTCGCCGCACATTCGATCCGATTTGTTGTCGGCAACGCAAGAACGCAACGTATGCGTGATGTTTGCAGCAACGATTGCATGCGTTCGTGCGGGGCCGCACACAATCCTTCGATCGAGATTGCGTTCGCTTTGTAGCAGACCTAATCTGCATATTGGTCGATCGGTCGGTACCTTGAGAACACATGCAAGTCGTACCAAAACCGGACACTTAGGCCTATAGGCCTTTGCAATCACTTTTTGTGGCTTTTGTCATAATTGGGCTTGGTTTAGCACCCACCTTGCAGCACAGCCTCCGGTTGTTTCGGTGACTGGTGCCTAGATTATGTCAACGCGGTCGTCGGCCCTCTGGTAGTGGTGCGCGTTTGACTAACAAATGTTTTCCGTTTAAATTGATTTCATTGACGATTTTGACAAATGCAGAAACGTGACAAAATTCGCACTGAAAATGAGGGCATTTAAAATGCACGGAGAATAAAATTTTGTCTAAAATTCAGTTTGTTTTTATAAAAGTTCCTATCATGGAAAAGACATAATTACTATATAATTTAAAAGTAAGGTTAAAAGATCAAATTACAGAATTATAAAACAGTTACCACAGACTCCAGATGCCTCGAATAATTTTCAAAATTGCTTCAAGAAAATAATATAATATCACGTTCATACATATATCGAATCAAATTTTAACAATGTTGAATTTGGAACAGTTTGATAGTTGGTATAATGAAGTAAGTAAGAATTATGAAAGTTATAGTCGGTCTAAGTCGCAAATTACTGTAAACTTTAATCCCTGTATACTGAATTTCAGTTTTTTTAGACACCACAAAAGTTCACCTGTAATATTTAAAGTAATATTTATTCATACACCCAGAAAAAAATACTATATAAATAATAGTTTTTTACTATTAAAAATATTCAATAGGATAAATTATTATTTTAATCGGAAAATACCATTAAGTACTAGAAAATACTATGACATTGCGTTTATATGAACAGATTTATTTGAGTTTATATGAACAGATTTATTTTTTGTATACTATTAAATCAATAATTGTCCTATTGACCAATTTTAATGGGATTTGAGGGAATTTCGTTCTGGGTGTAGATATTAGAGTTATACAAGGTAGTTGAACGTAGGTGGTCGGGTCACAACACCGATCGTGCCCAATTTCAATACCAAATAGCGTAGGTATATAAGTAATCATACTTGGAAGTTTCATTGCTCTAAACATTCTCGTTATACTGTAATCGTGATTTCAATAGACAGAGGGGCATCACTAAACCGACTCAGCAGGCGACGCTGATTAATTTTCCGTACCGCACATGTCTTCTTTTGGTTATTACAAACGAAGGGCTAAAGTTAATATACTGTTTCATTTTTATTTTAGTGTATAATGTAAAGGTTTTCAGTCTATCCATGTATAATCCCTACGTGAAAATTATATCAACTGTCCTAATTGTGCCACATTTATATGAAATCACTCGGTCACTTTAACACGGCGTAGCCATAGGAAGTGATCAATTGATACATCATTGATAATTCTTTTTTTATATTTAGTTTGGAAGAACGATTGATAGGAATTTCTACAAATTTGTTTCAGGAATATGGCTGATATATAAGCATTAAAACACTTGAAATTGTTCTAAAACTGTTCGAAATTAGTTGTACACGAAAGTAACCCCCAACAAAATTTTTGACAGGGTCGAAGAAGTTTTGAAACATTTTAACGACATATTTCAAACAGACAACGGCGGAGTTTGTATCACAAACTGTCTGTTATGCCGTAAATCTGCTATTAAAATTCCACAAAAATGTACAACCTGCTATACACTTATCAAAATATTCCATTTGTTTGTGTGTTTGCCGGAAATATGCCTGAAAAATGCCAGGAAATTAGTAGAATCCTTTTCCTCTTGGCTTTAAGAACCGACTTAGCAGTTAAGATTCTCTGGGAAGGTAGTGGTTGGCGCAACAAATCTCCACTACATGTGTGATGTCGTGATTTAAAATGTTAGATTCGAACTCCATTCTTCAGTGAATCAATTGACAATTTGTGTTGATTTTTTGTAGATTTTCTATTCTATTTTCTATAAAATATTGGCCCATAATTATAGTAAAAATTAATCTGGAGCTTAAATTTAATTTTGACTTTTTTTGAGAGTTTTCCTCAGAAATTTCGAAAAAAGTGTTTTCATATACCCGATTTATCCATTTATAAATGCTTATTACTTGAACACATCGGTTTTTGCATACCTTATTTTTAGTCTTAGTTATCGAAAGTATTTTTGTTCATGGTAAATTACATTTTATTACTTAATTTATTCCCATAACTAAATTTTTCAATAAATGAACATACTCACTTCTTCCACTCGAGTCTTCAAATGTCTAAGATATAGTTTTCATAGTTTTTGTACTATTGTTTATTTCAGGGGTTGGGAACGGAACGAACGAAAAGCAAAAGTTCCGATCGCAAACGTTTCAATCGGAACTTTTGTTCAAAAGTTCCGAGCGCAACTTTTGAGCCGGAACTTTTGAGCAAAAGTTCCGACTGAAACGTTTGCGCTCGGAACTTTTGCTTTTGCTTTTCGTTCGTTCGGAACAATATCGGAACGATTGCCAAACGTTCTTTTCATAGTTCCGGTTTCTACCCCTGGTTTATTTATAAATATATGAGTTACAATAGACAAAATGCCAATTTTTATATTTATTTTAAGCATGTACAGTAAAACCCAATCGAACGCAGGTTTTTTTTTTATTTCGCTGACTAATGCTAATATTAAATGTCATCCATTTGTATTTTATTTTATAAAATAATAGTATGCATAATATTGATTAAATTATAAAAAGTAAAAGTATTTTTATATAAAAATTAATTTTAATTAGACCCATAATAAACAAAACATACAATTTTATGTATGCATAAATTACACATAAATCATTTGTAACATACATTTTGCGCTGTGCATAAACAACATTTTAATTGCCACAAACACACGCACTGAATGAGGCCAAAAATGTGCGACAGAAATATTTGATATGATTTTTCTTGCTCGCATACTTTTCGGCCTAAAAGTTTTTAAAAATAAATAGAGTTTTTGCAGTAGTAAAGTAAGATGACGTTTTTAAGTTGGTTGTGTGGAACTCTTAAAACACTGTACATGAGTGAGTGAAGTTGGCAGCATTTGCGATTGGAATTCATATGTCAAATCCTTGAACAGGTCTAGGTTTTTATATTTGTTTATATTATTTTTTTAGATTTTTAATTTTAAATATTTTATAAAAGATTGAAACCTATTAAAATCCATTACAATTAAATCCGACATCCAATTGAAACCATTTCATTTATATAGCCTTAACAAAATAATAACCAAAAACAATACCTGATATCCTAAAAAAAAATCTGAAAAGAAAGTTCTATTTCGTTAACGGTAAAGTATAAAACCAGTTGGGAAGGTTAGATCACATGGGAAATTTTAAAGTAGGTGTTATTATTATAGTTAGGATTATCAAATTTATAGTCGGTCAAAGCCGATTATAAATACCCTACACATATGTGTGATTCCCATTAAAAGTGGTATATAGGTCACCAGGATATACGAATCCCGAAAATAACTAAAAACTTTCAATCGCTGAAGTATTTCCATTAATTGGATACCCATATTTACAAATGGGTAGGTGTACCGAATTTCGATTTTTTTTTTTTGAAACACAAGTCATTTCGCCGGAAACCATTATTTTCATGTATTTCAGCATGAGTCAATATATATTTTACCAAAAAAAGTTTACCTAAACACGTATACAGTAAAATTGATCCGTAGATATACATTTTATATGAGGTAATTAAACATAAGTGGGCGGTTCTCAGGTCACAATAGACCGATCATGACAATTTTCTTGTTCAGACAGCTTAGATATATAAGTAATTTAAATCTAAAGTTTCATTGCTCTAGCTCTTCTACTGTAATCGTGATTTCAACAGGCATACAGAGGGACAGACATACAGACAGACGGACATCGCTAATTCGACTCAGGAGATCATGTTGATCAAGAATCAAGAATTTCATACCGGAGATGCTTCCTTCTGGGTGTTACAAACGGCGTACCAAACTGAATATACCCTTTCACTCTTAGTGTAGGGTATAAAATACTCATAAAATACTCTAAAGCTTAAAAAAGTCATTGAAACTGAAATAAAGGAAAATTTTGATTTTTGTATAAAGGTCCCCTACATTTATTAGACACATTTGTTATCATATTTAACTAACATTATTTTTTAAATAGTTGAATCCTCTTTTCCTAAATCTGAATTTCCTCGACATTATCAACAATGTAAACTTCGATTTCCTAGTAATTCTAGTAAATTTTTGAGAGTTAATTGAAATCTTTGCCGTCCGGAACTTTGAGTACCAAAAGTGTAAAACCACGATATAAAAAAATTCAAGGAAAGGTTTTTTTCAAAATTAGTAAAAAAAAACGTAACAATAAAAATCAAGTAAACTCATTAATTTTCCTTCGAGATATTAAAGTTTTAAGCGTACGAATGTCCCGTCCGGAACTCTAGGAAATGCCCATTGCAAAATATTCCTATACGTGTTATTTTCCTGTTGCCGTTTACCTAAATTCGTAATACCAAACCGTTTGTGTATAAGACGATTTATCTAAGTATCGTAAAGCTCGAATCACACGATTGAATAAACAGTCAACTTTTGAATCAATTTTCAAAACAATTTAAATATCAATCGTGTGATTGCCTTATTTTCCATACAAAAATTGGGCAATCACACGATTGATATCAAAATTATTTGAAAATTGATTCAAAAGTTGACAGTTTATTCAATCGTGTGATTCGAGTTTAAGTAGTACAATTGAAAAATTTTCGAAATAAACTGGGACAGTCAAAACATCGTAACTACACTTTTTTCAAATATTTCAGCATGTAATGGATATTTTGGAAATTGGGCCACACTATTATTATTGTCAGCTCATTTATAGGATATTTTAAGAAAAAAATCAATAAAATATTAAAGTACTCGTTTTTGAGACGTGTTTTTTTTTCGCCTCCTGTTAAATTTGCTTTTAGTTCAATTTGCTTTTAGTTTTCACATTCAAATATATATATGTTTGCAATAAAGCCAAAAATTATTTATTCTGAACATAAATATGTTTGGACGAAAACAACAAAATGTTTGGCTGTCATTATAGTAATGTTTTGCAATGCAATATTACTTTTGTTTGCGTAAAGCTCCAGGGAACTTCCTAAGCTATATCTCAAAAACTAGAACTAATAATTAAAAACCGATGCCATTTTCGGAATCAGCGTCAAAATTATAAATAAATATTGATGCAATTTTCACGGCACTAAAAATTATAATAATATATTTCTACGTCTTTCTTCAAAATTGAAGTAAGAACTATTATTCGTTATTAGTAGGCTTATATTTCAGAAATAGTACGTGTTGGAGAATTTAGTTGTTTAGAGACTCTAGCCCAATTTTAATGACGAATATTTTCTTCAAAGACATTATGATAGTTTTCTGACTTCTTCTACTGATTATGACTCCTTAACGAAATTGTTATTAGAAAACCATTAAAAATAGTGGTAAATAGTTAAGATACAAAATTAAAGTGTTCAGTGGAAATCATCCTTAGGAAGTTCCCGATAATCGCTCCTTAGACATCAAAAACGTACTATGAACCATTTCGCTACAAAATGACGAACTATATTGGTTATCCTTTGAACCCTTTAGGACCCAATAGTGCCTAACGCTGACGTACTAGTTTATACTATACAATTAAGTATACCCAAATTTAAAACCAAAATTGCTCTAAATGAAATAATCTCTTAGAAAGTAATAAAATATATGTCTATCAAGAGGTTTCGTATATCACATCTTTATGTTGCATCAACGTGAAGTATACGTTGTTGGGTTTATTTAATTTTATTCATGATATAAACAATTAATTTTATTACTCAGGTTATTATTTATCATATTCATTAAAATAACTATTTTAAAAAATAATGTTCAACAAAATAATAAATTACAGTAAATATATATTAAAAACTAAAGTAAACAAAAAGTAAGAAAATCGAAATCTGCAGCTACAGCTACTGCAACAGACACAGCGGCAGACCATCGAAAGGTCAACTAAAGTCAGTCACACCTGTCAGTTGTGGAACCTGATACATATTGGCTACCTGTGCAACATGTTAACTAAATCGGAATCAAGTGTCGGAAATAATATTTACGCATAAAAAACCCTTTTTTTCGTCTTCTTTTAACGACGCTGCCATGATGTTCAGGGTTTTTGCAATCAATTTTTTTTTTGTATTTATTTAAATTTTCGAATCCTACCTTAAATTATGAATGTTGCATAATCGCGTGTGTCTCAAAACCGGCACAGGTGAATACTTTTTATTCGAATGATACAAGGTTGTCCTTGATTTTGCACTGAACCTGACTATATCGGTTGGATGCGTCTGTGTAAATGGAACCTGTTTGCGGCATAGGTTCTGATGTATATCGTTTTGTTCTTGCTGACCTATTTATTTGGGATTTATTGTTGGTATTTTCAAGGTTGTTTTCAATGTTTTCGCTGTAATTTGATCAAGGTCAACATTCGCTTTTTTACTTTTTGTACGCTTATTATAGGAAATTTGTATTTTATTGGAAATTTTTATATATCTTTTTAAACTCCAGCCTATACAATGAATTTAATTTAATTAAAACTACATAATCTTTTGGCATGAGATAGGAAGAACGAAAAAGTTAGTTGTAAAAACCAACTTCATTTGTTGACTACGAATTTTCTACACATTTGTTAGCGAAACTGCCATATTCGATTAGTTTTGACAATAACAACAGACTAAGCGGTTGAGAGAACCGAATGAATTGCTTGAGCAAAGAGTTGGTTTGTGTAACAAGAATTAAATATTTTATAGAGAAATAACTACTCACACACAAAAAAATAATTGCTTGGCATGCAGTTGTTTCAACGAATATTCATTTCCATCTACCAAATTTAGTCAGCCTCAACTGATTTTCATTTGTGGTGAACAATAGTATGAAGCATAACCAACTATTAGTTGAAGCAACTGCAAGATTGATTGGAGAAACAAACTTTTAATTCATTTTCAATTTTTTTTATTTCCTTTGCTACGGCAACTGAATTGAAAATGAGACCTAACCAATATTTATTTGACTTAACAGATGATTATATAACATTAAGTTGTAGCAACCAATTTTTATTTGATTCAACTGCGAATACAGTTGTCTTGTATAAAAGCGATGCCAAAGCAGGACAACACCAGTCGCGCAAGCTTTACATTTTTCACTCGTTTTTTTTTGTGCTGCGGACAGCGCGTGCCACGTGTAAAACAAATTTTGGAATTGTTTTAAGGCTTTATCGTTGTTACTGTTCGGTTCTTTCATGCTCAATTATACTTTCTTCAACAAGAGACATACTATTCTACAGAGTTCTTGCGATTTTGTGTCTATATGTTGTACTTCTATATACAGCCCTAGCGCTCCAACGTGTTGCAAACACGAAGTCAGCAGCACAACGAATCGTCGGCAATGTTCGATCTCAGGAACGCTGTTGTGACGCTGACTTCATCTTTGCAACATGTTGGAGCGCTAGGGCGAGGTAAAATGGCCGATTTCGTATAATTAAATTGGCTACCACAACTAAACAAATTGGTTGCGGCAATTGTATTCATTAGTTGTGTGAACTGATACGCGGTGTTGCAACAACTGAATCAGTCGAATGTTGATAGAACTAAGTAAATCGGTTGGCAAAAAAAGACGGTTGCCCCAAATGATTCGTTCTTTGGCTGCATGGTTCAAAAATTAGATTTGGTCTGGAACTGATTGTTCAATAAAAATCTCTAGTGTCCAAAATATATTTAAATTAAAAACAAATGTATTTCAAATAATTTATTTTATTTCAATTTAAATTTTTAGAAATTGAAGAAAAAGCGTTTTCCCTGCTTTTCATCCTTATGGTGCGGACGAATGGGTCCGGAACCAGTTGGTGTACCGTAGTCAATCTTATTCATATTCCAATACATTTTCAGTAGCTGCTTTAGCCTCTCATTATGCCTTGATGGATGCTGATGGTGATTTGGATAGTGGTGGTGGGGTGGATAAATACCAGTTGGAGGGTATGCTGTAGGGGGTGTTGGAGGGTATGCTGGAGGGGTTGCTGGAGGGGTTGCTGGAGGGGTTGCTGGAGGGGTTGGTGGAGGAATTGCTGGAGGGGTTCCTGGAGGGGTTGGATACCCAGTATACCACGGTGGAGAAGGAGTTGTTGGAGGGATTGCTGGTGGTGTTGTTGGAGGCATTACTGGTGGTGTTGCTGGTGGTGTTGTTGGTGGTGTTGCTGGCGGTGTTTGTGCTGCAATATTACACCAAAGTGTGACCAATATACCAAATGTCACCAAAAACTTCATCTTGATATCTGAACTTTAAATACCACGGTTTATACTAGAGTTCCAAAAAGTAACTACTGAATATAACTGTCAAAAATGCGACTTTATATAGAATAAAAGATTCAAGATATATTTGTTTAAGACTTTTGTCAAATTAAAATAGTAAACATTAACTAATTAGTGTACATTGTATTTGATTCTTTATTAGATTAAATATTATTTGCCATTCATTAATTAGATACTTGCTAAGCAATATTTATACAACTGTTTGAAAATTTGATTGCAAAATACTATTGTTAGATTGCTAAAAACTATTGTTAGATTTGCTAAATACTATTGTTAGATATATCAAGGATTGAAACCCAAACGAAGAAATGTTTTGAATAATGTTATATTCAAATTTTATTTTATTTCAACTCGGGACTTAATCATTTTTTAACTAGTTATTACCCAAATAATTGCATGACAAACCTGATCTGCTCATTATCATGTCTTAATACTAGGGTGCTACGAAAACTAAAACGTTTGAAATGTTCATATGAGAAAACAAGTTTTAAAATATATTGGAACTAACAGTGAAATTTTGACAAAGAAAATCTATTACACAATTTGAATTTGAAAATTCACATCAATACCAAATATGATATCCAAATAGCATTTTCAAAAAGCAATGTTTTTAATAAATACACAATTAAATAAATAGATTTTCATCAGTTTATTCAGATGTTTCTTTATAAGTAGATATTAGTAGATTAGTAGATTTTTATAGAATTTCTTTTTTTATAGTCAAATAAAATGCATGACGTATTTTGATATAATTACACAGCTGTTCGGAATTTTTGTATCTCAATTTTTTTATGTATTTATTCAAAAGTGCGTAAAAACTTAAAGTGAAACTTAAAGGTCCCTGGTTCAAGCCTGGACTGGGTCTAACAACATCTTTTCATAGAAACATTTTTCTATATCGTGCTGCTTCTCGGTAGTAAGTGGCAAACCTACGAGACTAAAACATTGCCTATTAAAAGCTCTCACTCGCCGTTCGAATTCGGCAATAAACTGTAGAATAATACAAAACAGATGGTTTCATTTTATATAATGTAAATCCCGTATAACCCTAGTAAATATTATGATTTTGCGCAGCAGTTTCTTCTTTTATGTAAAAAAGAAATATTTTCTAGTTGTTTAATTACCTTTCATTTGATATAGTATTTGATCACATCAGTAATACAGAACGCAAAATTTATGCAAATAGATGTGATCACCTTTTAGAAAGATCAGTAAAAAAAATCATTGGCCGATAACTCGTAAACCTATTCATAGAAAATTTTTAAATTCATATTTTCGAACTCTGATGTTCATTTCCTATTATACAACGAGTTGGGAAAGTTCGGTCACATGGGAAAGTTCGGTCACATGAGGCGGATTTTTATAGTCGGTCGGGCCCGACTATGGAATACCTTCACCTTTGGTGGGAATATTAATTTGGGATATTCAATTGCATACCTTAATTTTAAAGTTTTTAATTGTGCTGAATCTCCCCACCCTCAGAATATTATTCACATATCAGAAATCTACGTGTTATATCCCCATAAATTAAAAAATTTATATAAAAATAAAAAAAGTAAGAAAAACATTTGAAAAATATAATTGGGCGGACCACGCCTATATTTAAAATTTTGAAAGGCTAATATTTCATAGATTTGATTTTAATAATTTACGGATCAAATTTCCACAATGAAAACCCTGGAAATAATGAAAAAAAAAAGTGGGCGGATCAGGCCCATTTTTGGATCACATATTTATAGGTGAATTCTAACAATACTTTTTAAATTTTATAACTATACCTTGAATACTTTTCGAGTTATTAGTTCCGAAAGAGTTATATAAAAGTGACTTGTATGAGAGGTGGGCGTGTCCGTTGACCGATTTGGCCCATTTTCAAACTCAGTTCCTACTTTTGGCTAAAGTATATTCAGACGTATTTCGTATTTCGATCAGCATTTCTCAAGTTATCGTGTATTCGGACAGCAAGACAGACAGACAGACAGACAGAGCGACAGACAGACAGACAGACAGACAGACAGACAGACAGACGTACAGACAGACAGACGGACATGGCTAAACGGACTCGGGTAGTGATGCTGATCAAGAATATATATACTTTTCCATACCGGACACGCCTCCTAAGGGGCGTTACAATATATGCACAAAGTTAATATACCCTGTACCTCATAGGTGTAGGGTATAAAAATAATGGCAATTACTGCGCAATGTAGTTTTCTTATTTTGTGGTATAGTGTAATTGAAATTGTGCGTCATGTCACTGATCTGTTATAGCCTGAGATAAAAACCCTTTGGAGTATCGATTCTGGTTCCAAGATTTTATTAAAATAGTGAATCGATTTCCAACAATAAAAACATAAAATAAGAATTAAGTTCGGTTCCGTACATACACTACATCTGTTTAAATTTACGTCGTGCAGTAAGTATTTAAACATCCCACAAGTTTCAATAAAGTTGTAGCAAAACTCTTAATATTTTTTATATATGACATATAAGCAGATAGTTACGAGATGTTTGCCACAACAGCAATGAAAATTGAGATATTTACAGCAAACATCCAGAGTTCTTGAACATTTGCAGCAAAACGTTGGAGGTATTTTGACATTTGACTACCATAAAAAAGGAAAATGGCGTACTTTTTTCTTACACTCTATTTATTCACAACAATTAAGTAAATCCAATGGTGTAAAAAATTGGCAACTCAAATATTGAATTTTAATGTTAAAAGTGAAAATAAAACTTTTTGGGATTGAAATTATCAACACATGACGGAAAATATTTCTTTTCAGAGTTTACTTTGATGACAGCATCGCCGGTCGGACTTGGTTCTTCTGCGAAGAAGTCTCAAGTCCATGTACAATTTTACCTTCGAAGGATTTATAAAGACGATGGCGATGTATAACCAGGATACTGTTTTAATTCTAGAATAAATAAAAATACATTTGGTTCATTTTCTTTCAATTCAATAAAAATTACTGCGCGAATTCTAATGGCGTACCTTTTCCAAATATTCATCAACTATCTTCCTATTTGTAAGATGTTTACTTGATGGTTGCCCTAAATAATCGTAATATTTATCGTATTTGACGGATATTTGAGAGATGGTTGTCTCAAAGACCAGCTAAATAATTTGTAAATATCTTGTTATTTAGGGCTGTGATATTTCTGGTAATCATCTTTGTTTTCTTAGTGTACATATTATAAGTGTTCTGTTTCATATTATGAATAGATTATGAATAGTATATGTTTGATTCAATGTTAACTATCGATGGGTACCAAAATCTTGATTGCAAATAATTTTTGTAGATACCCTAGTAGAAATTTGCCCGATGCGCCATCGGGTAATGATCGGGTTTTCGTTGGGTAAGCCCTATTAGAGAAAATATGCTCATTGCCTTTGCATGCCCTTATCATGCTTACCATACCAGGGTTTACATTATCTAAATAGTCAATGTTCCCGATCATAGCTACATTATTTGTTCCTCATAACGAAATTAGCATCAGACAGTGATCGAGATTTAATGAGAGAAACCCTATTATGCTCGGGCTCTGACAAGGCAATTGTCGGGTAAATAATAAAATGGGGTATTGCCCGATCAGAACATGATCATGGCCTGAGGTCAGTACATGATCAGGACACTGCGTTACAAGGACATTATGGGCCTCGTCATATCCCGAGCATCTCAAATAATGACATGATCACTTCATGACCATGGTCCTACCAAAATTTCTACTAGGGTAAGGGCTCATTCGAAAGGGCGGGCTTAATCGAAAATAATTACACTGATGAACAGATGAATACGCTGCTACAAATGGCTTATATCTTAAAGAAAATTTCATAATAATATTCATACCATTTTTAGAAAAAGTACCAGAAATGCATTTCATTTTGGTACAGAGAAATTTAAATGCATTTATGGCACTGCTTCTATAAATGGTATACATATTATTATGAAACTGGCTCTAAGATATAGCCCATTGATTATTGTCTCATTATTTTCGGAGGTCTAATTTTTTGCAAATACAGATTTCAACGCCACTTTTTCGAAGTGGCGTTTGCTTTATATCAATATAAACTGTGCGAAGAGCCACAACCGTTTTTTTTTTATAATTTTTACTAATTTAGTAAAAAAAAGTAAATATTTTATTGAAGGTTTTAAGAATAACGGCAAGAACAATGCATAAAAAATATAACTGCAAAACAAATATTTATTTAATAACCTTGTCTGACTGAGACATATAACAAAAAATACGCCACAACTAATTATGTTGTATGTGCTAATGGCAAATGAGATTTAACACTATGTAATATGAAATTTTTGAATAATTTACGATTTTAAATTTGTAAAGTTTTTTTATTATTTAAACTTATTTGTAAAGTTTACAAAAGCACAGCAAAATAATAAAAAAAAACACGAGTTGTTGGTATAATTTACGGATGGACTTGAAGATTCTAATCAAGACCTCGTACTCATTTTTTTTAATATTGCCCAAACGGAAAGAAATAAAAATACTTTCAAACTGTAAGATTCAAAGAGTAAAGCTATCAAACTGTTAGAAACAAACTGTAACATTTAAATGAATGCTCGTAATATAATCCACAGCATCTTTTTCAGAAAAAATGTATATAAGACTAATAATAAATGATAGTAATGTTGATAGATCACGGCTGTTTATAAAAACGGGTACTTGATTGGTCAGGTACATACGAGCATTCAAAGTAGAGGAGGAACGACGACGATGGACAAAAAAGAAAAACAATATTAAATGAAAAAATAAGTTCAAATTAAACTATGTGAAATTAAATAAAATTCACATAAAGAAATTAAAACATTTACGGCAAATGTATTTGTTTTGCAACGTGTTTCAACTTAGCTCGCAAAAGTATACATGTTTACTGTAAAAAAATAAGTTATTTATACTGAACGTTCGTTTGCCGTCAATGTGTACCAAAATACTTTTGCGACAAATGTATATAACATTTATATTATAAGTAAAATATGTTTCGTGTGAAAATAATAATTAACAAACAAAAAAAATTGAATTCAGTTAAAACGTTGCACACTTCAAGTAGAAATTTTCAGTCATTTTCTAACTGTAAGATTCTGTAAGCAATATTCTCAAACTGTTATTTAAAACAGTAACATTTAAAACTGTAATATTCAAGCGAATGCTCGTAATATAATACTCAGAGTGTTTTTCAGACAAATTTTTGTATAAAACCTAAATAATTAATATTTGTAATGTTGGTAGCTCATGGCTGTTCGTAGAAACAGTTTATTGATTGGTCAGGATTCCCAGAAAGTGACGGTCGACGACAATGGAATAAAAACAATAATGAAAAAATAACTAAAAAAAATACTAAACAAATAACTAAAAAAATTAAAATAAATAAAATATAAATAAAAATTAAACGATAAATAAAAAAAACTATATGGGTAACTTTTTCTCAAATAGAAATAATTGATATGTCTCGACCCCAAGTTGATCCCGTCAATTGTTTATGATATTTTGGTTGTGGATACTACTTATGTATAGCAACAAAAATACAAAATTTGAGTACTATACGTTCAGTATTTTCCGCCTTATGTGAAATATGAACAACCGATTTAAAAAATTTTAAGTTTTTCTGAATGTCTAAACAAATCTACTTGATGATTTTTTCGGGTTTTTGAAAAAAAAATGTCTTGACAAATTTTAGAGGCAATTCAAAATTACACATTCAATGAAAATTTGTAAAAAGAGTATTTGAAAACATTTTTTCAAAAAACCAAAAAAAACATCAAGATGATTGGTTTTGACTCTTATGGCCATTACTTCAACGAATAGGTATCACTGGTACTTAGTTATCTATCGTGCAAGCAAAATTTCGTAATTTTAACGTATAGTAAAGTAGCAAAACACCGGATAGGTAAGAGATATCTGTTAGGTACGAATACCAATAGATATCTACTTGTTGAAGTTACGAGCATTAGAAGAGCTTTGCATCCTACCGTCTTATTTGAATCCGCGTTTTATGAAATTTCATTGAATTCGTAATTTTGAATTACCCCTAAAACTTTTCAAGAACATTTTTTTTTAAATTCAAATAAGTCATCATAATAAGGCGTTTAGAAAAACTTAAAATTTTTTAAATCGGTTGGTTCGTATTTGTGTAAATGTTCGTTTGTGAGGAACGAATTTTTCTTGTTTTTCTTCGCCAATCCAACCTGGGTCATCTCCTCAGGAGAGCGCAGTCGCTTGCCTGGTCCTTGTGAACCAAGTATAGCGGCTGGCTTCAACTGAGGGTCCCTGTTGTCAGCGGTTTATTGACTGTCCGGGGAGGGGGTCCCAGTGATGTGATAGGCAGCTCTCTGGCGTTGTTTGACTTTTAATCGCCTAGCCGCACCAGAGAGTCGCCTTTTCCCATCCGGGATCCTCTCTCCATGACCATCTGGAGTTGCGGAAGGACTCACGACTACCGCCCTGTCCGAACTCTGGGAGGAGTCAATAACTCCAACCCTCTCTCCACCTGCGGAATTTACTTCGCAGGCCACCACTGGCGCCCTACCAGCCGAGCTGAGTCGGTCTGTCCTGCTGGGAGGGCATACGCCTGGCTGCATGGACGCCGGGGCAGATATCCCTACCCCTGGGTCCGTAGACCCGGTATCTAGTTCCGTGGGCGACTTCATATTTGGTTTTAACGACCCCGCAAGTCGAAGTGTTTCCAGACCCTTCGGTTGTATGTGTTTAACGACCATTCGGTCGCACAAAAAGGCCGCCCCACAGGGATCAGACGCCTATAAGTGTTTAGAGACCCTACGGTCGGAAGAGGAGGCCTCCCACAGGGAACAGACGCCTACCTGCCTGACACCAGATACTGGTGCATGGTAGGACTTAGGGATGTAACCGTCTTAGTCTGGCCACTCGTCCAAGGACCTGTCCCGGCTATCTGCCAGTATGCCCCTTGGAGTCAATGCGGCAAACACAAGCCCTCTCACTCGCTCCTGAAGGGAGCTTCGACAAAGTGCGGGTACTTCGAGAGGGGACGTGTAGGGGTATAAGTTTATACTACATTTTTGTTCCACTGACCATAGGAACCTATAAATCTAAAACAATTGTAGTTCAAATTTTAGTGTAATACATTAAAAGAAACTCAATGAATTTCGGGTGGATCTGACTAAAGTTATAATAAGTCAAACTCAAAAAAATTTAATTTTAAGATGTAGCTATAATTTATTGCATAACATATACGATTACGATTGGCTTTTTTTCATAAAAGAAAAACATTAAAAAAATTTTAAATTTATATTCGAAAAAATTTTGTTACACAGTGCCATAGTTAACGCCAGAGGCGTGTCAATGGGATTCAATGAGAATAAAAACGGTACGTACACAAGACCGGAAATGGAACTATAAAATGATACAAACAAATAAATTACAAACAAAAATCGGATAGCACCATCTGACAAGATTGAGGTAGGTTTCATGTTTCGTTATAAACCCAAGATAATAAAAACCACAAAAAAAAAAAAAATATTAAATTTCAAATAAAAAAAATCACAACAATAGTGCGAATTATAAAAACATATAACAAACTAAAAAAAAACACAATTACCGCAAATGGCACAATTAGTTTTTAATTTTTAGTTTTTTTTTTTTTAGTTTTTTTTTAGTTTTTGTAGAACGTGCAGACATCACGCCCCCGCACCCGCCTCTTAAATGAAATGACGCGTCGTGAGCTGTATCTAATACTCATAGATACAGCTAGCTACACAGATACAGATACAATTGTATTATAGCAGATACAGCTAAGCCGCTTTGTATGAGCATCGAGATACAATTGTATCTCAATGGAAACGACTTTGAATCGAAAGCATTTTTCGCTTGATTTGGTGTCTGAAAGCGCGCGTTTTTTATTTTTTTTTTTATTTTATTTTGGTAGTACGTTTTTGCTCACTTTTTGCGTGCAATTGCAAGGTCGCTCAGCTGATCTGCCAATAATCTGTCGTGCGTTAGATACAAATTTACAAAATTACAAACAATAAAGGCCGATCATACGACAGACAGACAGACACACATACAGATCGTCGCACACGAATTAATTATGAAACACAGTGCAACACAATAAACGAATCAGTAAGAAAGGCTATGTCTTATATAATATTTTGATTTTGATAATTAGTCTAAAGAAGTTAGTAGAAATCAAGAATTGAAACCATTTATAATAATAGTTTGGCGCTGCAGTCTTGAAGATCTTGGGCCGAGCTCTCTCACTATTTGACCTCAGAGTGTGCATAATTGTACTGAATGTGGTGGGACATATAGTTAATGCGGGGTGAGAGCTTTTCATGGGCAATGTTTACTCTCGTGGGTTTCCCATTGACTGCCGCGAGGTAGCGACGCATAGAAAAATGTTTTCTATGTAAAAGATGTTGACAGTCACTGGGATTGAACTCGGGACCATTCGGCTCTTAATCCAATGAACCAGTAACTTTTTCAATCGTTCTCCAACGCACCAATCAAACGAGCCACACGCAGAGAAATAATATGGTTGCGACATGATCGTGACAACCATGCTATGGTCTTTACAATCATCCTTGGTTGTCACAATCAAAGTATAGTATTTTCCATTTTATTTCAACAATAATAAGATCGCTAAAATCATATTATAGTAGACAATTTATTATAATATGATTGTATTTCTGAAAAACCAAAATATGTTTGATAAGAACCATGTTATGATTACGATAAAAACTGCCACGAAAAATGTATGGTCAATACCAATCATACCATGATATAGACTGATCATAATATAGTAATTTATTATTTACAAACATATAATTCTCACTTAATGGCATTTTTTACTCTCTCTTACTCACTTTGATGTTGTCTATGTAGGTGTGCAGTCGAGTTTTTTTTTGTCGTGACAAAGTGTCTTTTAATGTTTAAAACATCATTATTAAAAATAAACACATATCCGAAAGTTAAAACGTTAATTGTAAATGCTTAATATGAAAATAATATAGTTTAAACAAATTTCTATAAATAACATTAACTGCTCCTGTTTAATACAAATGTGTATAACAAATTTCAGTGATTAATCGTTTGCTCGCGTTGTCAACTTCATGACGTTCCCTAGTAGAAATGAGCATGAACTGATCATGTCATTATTTGAGATGATCGGGATATGACGAGGCCCACGATGTCCTTGTAACGCAGTGTTCTGATCATGTACTCACCTCAGGCAATGATCATGTACTGATCGGGTAATTACCCATATCATTATTTATCTGACCATTGCCTTGTTAAAACATGAGCATACGAAAGCACTACAAATACCCGATGAAATATAATATCATACCTCATTGAAACCTGATCATTGCCCGATGAAAATTTCTTTATGAGGAACAACTAATGTAGCTTTGATCGGGACCATTGGCTGTTTAGATAATGTAAACCCTGCTATGGTGAGCATGATAAGGGCATGACAAGGCAATGATCATATTTGCTCTAATGGGGGTTACCTGACGAAACCCCGATCATTTCCCGATGGCTCATCGGGCAAATTTCCACTAGGGTTGACGCTGTACTTTACACGAAAGTTCTTGTGCACGATAAAATTCGGCAATTGCAAGTACAGCTTCACAGAGTTTGCAAAATTGTGTCTTTTATTTAAAAAAAATATACTTATATAATAAAAAATGTAGATAAAATAATCATTAGTTAAACATGTGTCTTATTTATAAATTCTTTTCAATCCGCTTTTTCAGGAATTTAGGATAATCATAATATAATAATATGATCACTGGTAAGACCATAGTATGGTTGTATGAAATCTAAATACGATTACTGACAACCTTAGTATGGTTGTGTGGAATCATACTATGGTCACTGGCAACCATAGTATGGTCACTGCCAACCATACTATAGTTACTGACAACCATATTATGGTCACTGACAACCATAGTATGGTCACTCACAACCATACTATGGTCACTGACAACCATAATATGGTCACTGACAACCATAGTATGGTCACTTACAACCATAATATGGTCACTGACAAACATCAGTATGGTTGTGTAAAAACGGCGTATGGTCACTGAGAAAATCGTACTATTGTCACTGAGGATCATATTGTGGTACGCAATATTGTCACTGAGTATTATATTAGACAAATTATATGATTTTCTTCAACCATAACCCCCAATCATAGTAATAAATAATAATAATAGTTTGGCGCTCAGTCCTGTATAGAACTTCAGCCGAGCTCTCTCACCAATTTGAGGTGTGCGTGTTATATTTGTACTCAAAGTGGTGGGACCTACAGTTTATTGCCGAATCCGAACGGCGGGTGAGAACTTTTTCATAGGCAATGGTTTTACTCTCGTAGGTTTGCCATTTACTGACGAGAGGTAGTGCGGTATAGAAAAATGTTTCTATGAAAAGATGTTGTTAGCCCCAGTCCAGGCTTGAACCGGGGACCTTTCGGCTCGCAGTCCAACACACTAACCACTGAGCTACCGCGGCTACATAGTATGATGCCCTTCAAATATGATCAGCACAACCATGTTTTTTCTCTGCGAGCACCGACTCTCAAGAATTGAAATCATTACCGACACCAAAACTAATTTTCGTTTAAAACCGTTTAACTTTTAAAATTGAAACGGTAACCAAAACGTTAAACAAAAAAAAAAAACGATTTCCAAAACCGATATAAATTGTATTTTTTTTTTTTTAAGTATGAATAACATAAAGAAATATTTTTTTAATCAAGGATTTTTTATAACATTTTTGTATATAAAACAGCTCCTCAGTATTGATTGGTAAGTGGTCGAGTGTGTCTCGTGTAAGAATAATGTCAAATTAAATAGGACATGAAGCAGTTGTTAGAATTTATAATTAGTAAAGTTTTTTATTATAGAGAATTAATAAAGTTATTTATTATAATTTAAACCAAACATATGCGTGTTTTTATTTTGTACACAGTTCAGAGACACGAACTTGTAAAACAGTTTTCCGTAGACTGAATTTCCGTAAGAACATTCTTAAATTTGATTTTTTATTTTTTTGCACTGTGTAATACTTTTTTAAACTTTTTGATACAGCTTTTAACTGATTTTTATATTATTTTTATTATTACTACATATTTTATATGTACCTTCTTTATTTGTTGTTATTAAAATGTATTGTTCTTGTATTTGACATGCCATATTTATCTCTAAGAGGTAAAAATGTCAGTTAACTAAGTTAATTTGTAGTTTTATAGTTTGTGATCTCTAGAGCCTGTAAGACAGTAAAAATTGAAAAAAAACCTACAAACCATTGGACGACAGTTTTGATATTCGATTATAATTCTTTAAATTGAGAAATTTTATACAAATATTTTATGATTAATGAAATCATTAATTTCAACCTCATTTAAAAGTGAAAATTTTAAATTTAGTTTCTGCTATATGTTTTTGTTTTGATTATTTTTATTTTTTTTGCTCATTAGTCGACAGAATGTTTTCAGCAAAATTTACATTTTCACAAAGTCATCGACGACATTCATATCGGAAACACTTGCGTTCCGACAAGGTTGTAATTGGATTTAAAATGTTGTATAAAATGTTTATAATAAAAAGAAAAAATAAACGACACTAGCATAGAAATAATGCATTTTGTGAGTCATATATATGAGATTTAAACCATATATATATATTCAACAATCCCAGAATCCAAAACTTTCATGAGCCTTAAAATATATTTATTCTGGGTAAAATAATTTCCCGAGACTTCATTTTGGGTGTACAGTTTCGAATTTTTTGTATTTAAAACCGACAAATGACTTCCCAGTATGCCATTCGTATCGATATCGTTACGAGATCATTGCGAGTAGATGGAGAAATCACACGATATCGGACTCGTTCTCGTAACGATATCGTGCGTCAAAATGGACCTAGATGGTAGGAAGATATCGAAACGTTCTGTCGGAGTTTTCTCGAATCCCTTCATGAATCCCAGCATGGGTGCTCGTGGTAATATTAACCAACAATCGAGGGACTCATAGAAAAACGCCGAATCTATACACTGTAGTATTAAAAATGAAATCGCTTTACAAAATTTTACATTTACTCACCAACTACTTTAAGCAATTTTAATAATTGGTTTTCAAAAAATGTTAATATAAATTACAAAATTGATCGATGATGGAAATATTTCTATTATATATTAAGAAAATAATCTTTCGAACGATATTTCTACTTCTAAAATGTTTTATAATATAATGAAATAAACTTATAAAAGAAGTTTTTGAAATAAATAAACTACATTAGATGTATTTGTTAATATGAAGATGAATAAAAAGATAATAATAAATTTGTACTTGATCTCTAATAGGTTTTAGAATAAATGTTTTGTACACGGAGAGAAAAAAATTCTAAAATCCAGAGGGAATCAAGAAGTATACGGAGTGATATACAGATAAACCGAAAAATTCTTAATTTCAAAAAAAGTAACTAAGTAGAATTATTCTTGAATTCAGTTATTAATTTCTTTGGTTCAAAAAAAGTAACTATGTAGAAATAGTCTATTATAAGTATTTCAAATGAACGTTTCATATAAAAATTCTACTTATTCTTAAATAATATTCAAATAACCCAAGAAACATTTATTCGGAGCCTACGACACTCACGGAATCACAATACCGTCATTAACGGCAAGTATCCGTCGTAGCATATACGATTACGCACCGTAAACGTACCGTCAAATCGGACGGCTCCGTTAGAATTCCGTTTTTCTCCGTATTTCTAAATAACTCCGTATGATTGCCGTTTTGTTGTAGTCGTTTACGGTACCGCTGAAACGGAGTACTCCGTAACTTTTCCGTTTATACTCCAACTTAACGGCACCGATTTTCTTCCGTTATTAGTTTAGTTTTGAAATTTCAATTCATTTGATTTTGTGAACAAAAACAATGAGCTTGGAGGAGGAGCGCTGGTGGTGCATGGAAACCAAACAAGATAAGTGAATGAAATATAAATAATATAAGTTTTTATACAAAACATTTTTGGAGAATGTACCTAAATTTACAGTCCATTTTTGCAAATCTCCGATGGCTTTAAACTACTTTTAATTCAAGAAGGACAATATATATATGTGCTATGACTTGCAAAAATAGAAAAACGTTAGCACGCGTGCAAACATATTGGGAATGGCGCGAGAAGCGACGAGGTGTACTCTTCCTATGGTTTGCACTTCTTCAGAGTAATTAGATGGTGCGTTGACGCGACTTAAGTTTCGATTTGCGATGGCTAGTCGCTGTTGCCTTTCCCAAACACGCGCATCTGCTTTTCAATTCAAATTTCAAATAAATATCAACAAATGTAAGTAAATGACATTACTTATCATAGTTGCCAGATTTTTACTATTTGTGGCGTAGTTGCCAACCTTATAATAAATTGTTCATGTGTGGTATTTTTTATATTTGCGGGAAAGGGGTAATTTTATAACACAATTTGTATAAATTAATCGTTTAAAATTTTTTCCACACAATTGAAAATAAAAATATTAAATTTTATTAAAATATTAGTTCTTTTCTGATAATTTTTAATTACTATTTTTTTACTATAATTTTTACGGGATTTATATTCAATTGATGTTGGCTTTAAATTAGTTCTTTTGATTTAATTATTTTTGTTATAATTAATAATAAATATTTTTTATTTATTTACGGATGTTAATATCAAAAAATAGATAGAGATCTTAACACGGCATTTCAACGAATAACTTTTTAATTACAGTAACGAATTACAGTCTTAGCCGAGGTTCACTGTATATTAATTAATTCTAAAATGTTCTAATATTTTAATACTTAATTTTATCATTATTTGTAATTATTTTTAATTTGTTGTAAAATAATAATAATATGCAAAAAGTAATTTTGTATGATATGAAAAAAGAGTTTTTAATCTTTTCCCTATGTTACGTTAACGGATCGTCGAAAAGCAATCTCAACTGACTCAATCCGTACTTTTCCAGAATGGCGGTCCATTAACGGACCGTCGATACGTAAAATCAACGGATTCACTCCGTATTTTATCCAGTATGACGGTCCGTAAACGTACCGTTGAAACGTACTCACGACGGACTCACTCCGTTTGTCATCCAGTATGACGGTCCGTTAACGTACCGTCGTAACGTATTATTAACTGATTCGAAATCCGTTTCGATGTTCCTCTTTATCCGTTCACTGGACCGTTTTCGTATCTAGAAAACGGAACGTTTACGGAATCGTATTCCGTACTGCTGTTCCGTATACGGCACCGTTAACGGACCGTTTTGTTTCTTGGGAATGACTGCAGCATATAGGTTGTATACATTTTTGTCGGTAATACCCTTAAAAGGATTAAAATTTATGAAGAACATGCCATAATAAATTTTTCATATGTCTATTGCTTTTGTTGTTGTAATGACTAATACAACAAATTGGTCTTGCACTTGACATTCACGATGATGCCACCACAGCGATACAGACAACAATTTGTGTATCGATCGAGAACGGTTGCAACATGCCATGGGATTATATTACGTTGACTTTTGACTCACATTATGCAAAACATAAAACATAATGAAAACAAAAAAAAAAGATCTGAGACAGCGTTAGACAATTCTACTATATCAATAAATTCTTCGCAAAATCAATTCTTCCCAAAGACAGTACTTCTCAAGGACAATTCTTTCCCAGGTCAATTATTTCCAGAATAATTTATCCCTACAAAATTCATCCCAAAGACAATTATTCACAAATACTATTCTTCCCAAAGACAATTCTTCTAAAGACAAATCTTCCCAAAGCGAATTCCACACAAATAAAATTGAAATAATTTTAATATAGGTACAAAAAATGTTAGGAAGAAAAATAAATTGCTATTTTTTGTATCTTCGGCTGATCTGTGGGTTATGCTTAATGTTTAATCTACAATATCTAATCATTAATCTACAATGCATTTTTATATCGTTTTTTAATCAAAAATATTTTTATTTAAAAATAGTTCATCTACACAGAAAAAAATAATCGATATAAATTTCCCTACTTCAAAATTTCCCATGTGACCAAACCTTCCCAACTGGCGATATGAAATTCACCACATTAAAACTCACCAAATTATTAATCACCACACCAAAATTCACCACATTAAAATTCACCACACTAAAATTCACTACACTAAAACTCACCACACTAAAATTCACCACACTAAAACTCACCACACTAAAAATTCACTACACTAAAATTCACTACACTAAAACTCACCACACTAAAATTCACCACACTAAAACTCACCACACTAAAAATTCACTACACTAATATTCACCACACTCAAATTCATTACACTAAAATTCACCACATTAAAATGCATCACATATATTTGTACTCAAATTGGTGGGTGCTACAGTTTATTTCCGAATCCGAACGGCTGGCGAGAGCTTTCCATAAAATTCACTACACTTAAACTCAACACACTAAAATTCACTACACTAAATCTAACCACACTTAAACTCACCACACTAAAATACATTATACTAAAACTCACCACACTAAAACTCACCACACTAAAACTCACCACACCAAAATTCACCACATCTAAACTCATCACACCGAAACTCTCAACACTAAATCTTCTACTGGGAAAAACTTCACGGGGAAGAATTCTACAGGAAAGAATTCTACTGGGAAAGAATTGTCTCTGAGAAAAGATGTTTAAGCGGACTATTACTTTTGGTTTGGTTACTACCTTTATAAAACCAATAAAAACGTCCACAGCGAAGCACGGGTCCCTGATATAAATAATAAAAATGTTTTTTATATTAATAAAATTGCTCCATATCCTTACATTTACAAAATCTTTGCACGAGTCCAGCTAGTTCCAGATATTACTGAACGATTAAGCGACCGAGGCATTTCAAAGAGTCGAGACCGATTCAAATTCTCCAAATGTTTTATATTAATCATTTGGGAACCACTGCTCATTGTGACCTCCAATGCATAAACAAAACAAAATGCAATTAATAGAATATAACAATAAAAAGAAAAAAATATATTTGACAAATGTGTTTCATCATCAGCAAAAGCATCAAGAATAACAAGTACAAAGATACCGACCGAAAGTGAGACAGACAGACATATGAGAAATAGACAGCCTTATAGACAGACAGGCAGTCAAACAGACGAACAAACAATCAGACAGACAGACAGACAGACAGAAAGACATACATTCAGTAAGTCAGTCAGGCAGGTAGCCAGGAAAACAAGGTGACCAAGAGATACACTTGGAGATAGTTTCATATTGGTAGCTAATGAGAGGACGAAGTGAGTATGAGGGAGAAAACGCACACAACTCATTGACAGCAACTGTCAAGGTTTTCAAGATATTGACTAGTAATTATAGTTTGTGATTATTTGCTTTTGATAAGAACTGAGTGAGAGAAATTAAGAGAATGAGAAATGCATTACTTATTGCACTACTTTTTTCAATATAGTACTTTAGTACTTTTTTTAAAACATCATTTAAATTTATTTTATACGAAAGGAAATACGAAAAGGAATACGAAAACGAAGAGGAAAACGAAAAGGAAAGGAAAAAAAATAATAGATATCGGAAAATTTATGAGTATTGGAAAAGAAAATTAAAAGTAAAAAGAAAAGAATATGGAAATGGAAGAAAAAAATAAAAATAAAAAAAAAAGAAAATGGTTATCGAAAAATAAGTGGAAATAAGAAAAGAAAATAGAAAATAAATAGGTTATGGATATGGAAATAACAAAAGGTAAAAAAAGCTAAGCAAGAGAAAAAATAGCAATTAAAACCAGTTGGGAAGGTTAGATTACATGGGAAATTTTAAAGTAGGTGTAATTATGATAGTTAGGATTATCAAAATTATAGTCGGTCTAAGCCGACTATAAATACCCTACACATATGTGTGGTTACCATTCAAAGTGATATATAGGTCACCAGGGTATACGAATCCTGAAAATAACTACAAACATTCAATCGCTGAAGAATTTCCATTCATTTGATACCCATATTTACAATTGGGAAGGTGTACCGAATTTCGATTTTTTTTTTTGTGAACCACAAGTCATTTTGCCTGAAAACATTATTATAATGTATTTGAGCATGATATCAATATATATTTGACCAAAAAAGTTTACCTAAGCACGTATACATAAAAATTGATCTTTATATGTACATTTTATATGAGGTATTTGAACATAAGTGGTCGGATCATAGGTCACAATGGACAATTTTCGCACATACAGCGTAGGTATATTAGTAATCTAAGTTATAAGTTTCATTTATCTAGCTCTTCAATTTTAAAAGTAGTAGGGATTTCAACAGACAGACGGACAGACAGACGGACAGACAGACAGACAGACAGACGGACAGACAGACGGACAGACGGACATCGCTAAATCGACTCAGGAGGTCATGCTGATCAAGAATATATATACTTTTCCATACCGGAAATGCTTCCTTCTGGGTGTTACAAACGGCGTACCAAACTGAATATACCCTTTCACTCTTATGGTAGGGTATAAAAATAAAAAATAGGATGGAGTGGCTATTGGACAATGAATGTGAATAGGAAAATGAATAGGAATTGGAAATGAAAAGAGAAAATGATATGGAATTCTAAAACGAAAAAGTAAAGTAAAACAAAATCGAAAAAAAGAAAAAGAAAAAAGGAAAAAGAAATAAAAAATTAAAAAGATAAAAGAGATAAAGAAAAAGAAAAAGAAAAATGAATGGATATGGAAAATAAGTGGAAATAGGATATGGAAAGAAAAGGAAACAAAATGCTAGAGAAGAAGAAATAGATAGCTTAAAAAATTAAAAAATAAGAGGGAAAGGTTATCGAACAATGAGTGGAATTAGGGATAGGATAGGAAATTGAAAACGAAAAGCAAAAAACCAAGAATAGTATTCGAAAAATGAATGCGAATATGAAAAGGGAATTGAAAAGAAAAAGGAAATAGAAAAAACGAAAATGCACTAAAAATAAGGAAATGCACTAATAAAAACAATTGAAAAGATGAAAAATTGTCGATAAAAAACGTACCTACAAAAAAAGAAATATGCAAGAATTATCAAATTTAAGAAAACAATTCTTCATTCTTCCAATAGTTCTCTCATTTCTTTATTATGCTCGAATTAAATATATTTCTACTCCTCTTTTAAAAACAAATTAAAATTGCAAACCCTGCCTTCGCGATAATGCGGTGCGTATGAGCAACACGTGCTGCTGAGCAATTAGCACTGTTTGCGAAGTACTCTCTCCCTCTCTCTCTCTTCCAACGACATTGAACGATTTGAGATGCGCTCACGCAATGCAAACAAAATTGGCTGCAGTAGGCTTTCGTGTTGTTGTTGTAATATTTTTATTTTTTTGTTGCTGTTACTCATGTTGGTTTTGGCAGAACATTTGGGCAGCATTTAAAAATAACTTTTACAACAAATCACAACCATAACAACAAAATTCGCAACATGTTAAATTTGTTGTTGTTGTTGTTACTCTCTTTGTGATTTGTTGTTTTTGTCGATTCTTCCTCGTCTGCGTTGTTATTGCTTATTGCGTGCAATGTAAATGTAACAACCACTAAAACAACAACAAAAACATACGACAAACATTTTAAAGTTGACGGAGCGCTGCGCTGCGCAGTGCTGTACTCAGGCGTCGCTGTTTACGCAGCGACCGAGGCGGCAGAGTGTATTTAACCGACCTCAAATCAATTTGCAATTTCAGTCGATCTCCGTGTTGCAGCGTTGCACGAACTCGTTACAAAAGTGAAAAAAAAAATAATTTTTAAAACTACTACAAAAAAAACAGCTAATACAACAGTTACAACAACAAAAATTAAAAGTACAACAACCAATGAATAGCAACCGCAACAAAAAGTAAAATAACAACTTATAAATGACAAACTATTTATATAAAAAAAAACTTTTTAATTAAAATGTGAAAAATAAATATTAAAAATCAAAGAAAACTAAAAATTACGAAATTTAAATATTAATTAATCAAATATTTAAAAACTATAAAACTAAGAAAAATTAAAAATTGTGAAACATTAAAAATCAACTTAAAAAAAATATGAAAAACTTAAAACTTTGAAAAAGGTTTTCGAATAATTATGAACAACATTTTAAAAAATATACAAAAATAAAAATTATTTGAAATCATAAAAAATAATTAAAAAAAAGGTTAATTAAAATTATATTTTTTGTGAAACATTGAAAATCAACTTTGAAAATTAAAAAATAAATAAGTTTTTTCTTTTGAAAATTTGAAAAATTAAAAATAAAAATATTTTTGAATAACTACAAATTTAACGAAAAACATACAAAATTTTAATAAATTATAAACTTTAAAAAATTTTGTGACAAGTAATAAATTTAAAAACAGTAATTTAAAATTAGTTTAAGCTATAATTAAAAAATGTCGTAATTAGAGCAAATTGTATGCAATACAAAAATTGAAATTTTGCAAAGATTTTGTAAACATTGAACTTGAAAATTGTGCTTTTTTTTAAATGATAGAAAAAGCACAGTAACTAACTGTTTAAAACGGAAATAACATTGCAACAATAACAACTTTTGGCCAATATAAAAAAATACGTTTTTCATTTTAAACTCTTTTGTATTATTTTTTATTGCTTCAAAAGCGACGCAGCTTGCATTTTAAACAAGCTTTTGTGTGCGATTATCTAATAATGTCGTCGTCTGCTGGGTGCGTGTAAAGCAAAAAAAAAACCCAAAACAACAAAAAATAAAAACCAACAACAGCAATAGCAGACAACGGCCTACTTAGCCATCTAGTTGCAGTTGGCCAAAAATGTGTTAAATTGTTTTAAATTTATTTTTATTTTGTTATTTAATTTTTTATTTTTATTTTTTTTAAATTTTAAACAATTTTATTGCTTTCCTCACACAGACTGCAATTCAACGCACGTAAGTGCGCCAAATACAACAACAACAAACGAAAAAACTAAAACAAAAGTGTATAAAAAAAATAAAAACAACAAAAAAAAACTACAAACTCAAAGTTACAAAATACGCGCGCCGCTCAATGCACGAGGCGTCGCAGTTCGCAGTTACAGCAAAAAGCTAACAAAAAACAACAACCAACATCCATCAGATACAAGCGACCATCCGTCAGATACAGCAGCAACAACAACAACAACTGTAAAAACAACAACGCAATCGCCGCGCGCACTTGAAATTGAAACTGAAATCGAAATTGAAAGTGAAACCGAAATTGAAATTGAAAGCGAAATTGAAACGGAATTGAAGCGCATTTGAAAGTGAAAGTGAAAACTTTACGGCCGGCTGATGAAGAAACGTTGCTGAGGTAACAACAAAACCAACAACAACAACAATTAAAATTTGTAACGCTTTGGTGGAGTGCAAGCAGCAAGGCTCTACTACAACAACAACCATCAACTAACAAAAAAAAATGTATGGTGTAAAAGAGTAAAAAGTTGAACAGCCATTCAAAAGCTTACATAAAGTTTACAAAAGTTCAAGTGCACTTAAAAGTGGGAAATAAATAAAAACTAATATAAAAAATAATAAAAAATAAAAAATATTTTAAATAACTGAGTACTGAAAGTGGCACTATTTAAAAGTGAAAAAAGTGTAGAAGAACTGTAAAGTAGAACAATGTAATAGTTGAAGATTCAAAAAACAAAAAACGAATGTAAAAAAAGAAAGAAGTATCACTTAATAGTTAAAGAATCAAAAAGTATAATTTAAAAAGTAAAAAATTAAAGAACTTCTGAGTCTAGAGAATATAATCATAAAAAAGAACATACAGTTTAATACAAATACAAAAAGATACGTGTAAAAATAACTGAAGAAATTCTGGAAGTGGAACAAAGTTTAGTCTAGACTACAAGAAAGCAGCAACATAATTTGAAAAGATTAATTTGAAAAGATTTCCAATTCTACCTTTAAAACGTAAATTAAATACCAGAACAGAAGACACCACCGAAGAAAACTAAACAGAACTTTAAGTTTTCTAAAATATTTATGAAACGAGTCGAATTTTTAAAAACACCGGAAGAAGCTAAAATCTTGCGCAAAAATAATCTAGAAGAATCCTCAGAAGTTACATGATTTGAAAGAAGAACATATCAATAATACTTAAGAATCAAGTAACAACAAGGAAAATCCTTCAATAATCCAAAAGAAACAAAAATAATCGACGAGAATCCTAAGAAGGAATTTACGAAAACTATTTCAGAATCAAGTAACACCAAGGAAAATCCAGAAGAAGCAAGAATTATCTAGAAGAATCCTAATAAGTTTCATAACTTTGAGAGGAACATATCATAAAATATTAAAGAATCAAGGAACAACAGCGAAAATCGTTCAATAATCCAGAAGAGAACAAAAAAATCAACATATCAAAAATTATTTAAAAATCAAGAAACAAAGTAATCTAGATGCATCAATAATAATCTAGAAGAATCATAAGAACTTAGATAGTTTTTAAAGTAGAAGAACAAATATTTAAGAATCAAGAAACAATCAAGGAAAATCTTTTAAAAATCCAGTGGACACAAAATAATCTAGAAGAATCATTAGAAGGTTACACAGTTTTTAAAGAAGATAAACATATCAAAAATCATTTAGGAATCAAACAACCAAGGAAAACCGTACACAATTCTAGAATAAACAAAAAGATATAAAAGAAACAAAAAAGATCTAAAAGAAACAAAAAAGATCTAAAAGAAATAAAAAAGATCTAAAAGAAACAAAAAGAAATAAAAAAGATCTAAAAGAAACAAAAAAGATCTAAAAGAAACAAAAAGAAATAAAAAAGATCTAAAAGAAACAAAAAAGATCTAAAAGAAACAAAAAGATCCAGAAATTCAAATACGAAATAATCTAGAAGCATAAAAAAAAAGAATCAAGAAGTTTAAACAAAAAATTTGAGATATCAGAAAAATAAAAATCTGGTTGATTCTTGAAATTTTAGTTCTTAACATTTGATATAAACAAAGCAGAACTACTTCTGAGAACGTGTATTCTGTATATTTCACGAATGAATACCTTATACCATATACTACAAATCAAAAAAATTACAGAACACCAAAGTTTATGAGGAATTAAGGAACTATTCAAGAGTGCACGGCCTAAGTTCTTCACAGGACTGAAGCGCCAAACTATTATTAAGGAACTACTCATGTTTTTAAAGACATACAAAGTAAAATAGATAAAGCGAAGATTCAAATATATAAATTTTAGCTAAAATCTGAGAAGAACACTACTTACTGTAAATATCTAAATTATGCAGAATAATAAAAAACTAAAAATAAACTGAAAGAGCAGATCGAAGAAAAAGAAGGCATACATATCAAACGTGCTATTTTAATATACCAACCTTTTTACGAAAAAAAGATCTAAAAGAAACAAAAGTATAATTAAAGAATAAGATTGAGATTTAAGAAATAGAGAGTACCGCTGAAAATTTCAAAGAAACGCCGAAACAATAGAAGCAGTCAAAGTATTTTTGAAATAGAGGTTATATTAAACAATCAACCTACTAGAATTTGGATTAAGAAAATACTTGGAAACTTGGACTTAAAACTTTCGGAATAAGAAACTCTAAAAGGGCTCAATAAGGAAGTAATCTAACTCGAGAACGGATGAACAAAGTTGAAATTTTATAATAGAAGTAAGAAAAGCTGAAAGCCTAAATAAGTATTAAAAAAACAAGAACCAGTAGCAGACTAAACTCCAAGATGAGTGACCAACCCGAAGCAAAACAACGCGAACTACCGCAAAATGTTGCCATACCGCTCAAGTACTACGACAACAATGAGCCATTAATATCGCTCGACGACTCTGAACTGGATCCGTCCATGAAAAACTCTGAAGTGTCCGATGCAGAGGGCTCCTGTGCCGTCAGAGCGCAACATGTCAGCGGCGGACATACGTTCATCGTAACCACTGTCGTCACAGAGACCACGGTAAATGAAACCGCAATACATAAGACGACGCAAAAGATTAGCGCAGATGACGATGCGTTGCCGAGCTGCAGCAAGAGCGCACATCAGCCACCGGAGTGCGTCGAAACAACCAATAACACTGCAATAGTGCCGCTCTCCAGTTCACTGCCCTCAAAATTGCTGCGACTGCACGCCAAGCGCTCGGCGCAGGCACTGCTACAACAGGTAGCGCAGACAAATTCACTGGATTCGCAGTTTGGCAGCGATGAAGGTGCCGCGATCGATGATGCTAACGAAGCAGCAGCTGAAGATGAAGCAGCAGGCGGTACAGCAACCATCAATGACTTTGCAGGCAACGATTGCGTCGACCTATTCGATGCATTGACGCCTACAGCGCCCCCCTTATTGACGCCACCACCACTGGATCTTGTCGATGATGTCGGCATGGGTTCGTCCATTGAAGACTCGGAAGAGTCGGAAGTCGACGATGAACTAAAACCACTAGCGGTTGACAATCATGCGCTGGCGCTGCACGATGTCGATTTGAATTCGTCCGTCTCTGAGCACGAAACGTCACCAACGACGTCGACACTACTGAGCGAAGCCAATCTGGAACGCTTCCGCAAGCAACATCATCAGCAGCTGGAGAATATTTATCTGCATCCGAACTTTCACAAGTATGAATTGGAGCTGGATATGGAGACATCGCCGCCGCCAGCAGTTCCACCTGCGAATTCGCCGAATACAGAGCCACAGCGTATGCATCGCTCGTTCCTCACGATGACAACACGTAGCAAGACATCGCCTGAGTTGCTCGAACATGAACCGGCCAACTCGGTGCAGTCATTGGCCACAACCGCCGAGCCACTTGTCAATGAAATCGATACGCTGGAGGCAGCGTTAGTGCCCAACGACACATTGGCCGCCGAAATTGCGGAAGCCGTTGAGTTCTACTTCTCCAATGAAAGTCTGCTCAAGGACGCTTTTCTGCTGAAGCACGTGCGTCGTAACAAAGAGGGTTTCGTCAGTCTCAAGCTTATCTCCTCGTTCAAGCGCGTACGTCAGCTGACACGTGACTGGAAGGTCGTTGGCAATGCGGTACGCCGCAAATCGCGACACTGCGAATTAAACGATATTGGCACAAAGTTGCGCCGACGTGATCCGCTGCCCAGCTTTGATGAGACGATGCCGTCACGCACCATAGTCGCCTGTGATCTGCCACTGGACAAGCTCAGCATCGAGAAGGTCTCCGATATCTTTTCGAAGTGCGGCGAAATTGCGCTCATACGCATTCTAAAGCCGGGAATGGCGATACCGGTGGACGTGCGCCAATTCATGAACAAGTATCCAGAGCTGCAACAGAAGGAATGTGCGTTGGTCGAGTATTTGGAATCGGCTGCTGCACGTGATGCCAAACATCTCGAAGGCGCTTTTCAGGTCTACGACATGGTGGCGCCTAAGAAGAAGACCGGCAAGAAGGCGTTGACAACAGTCTCGACGCCGGGTGGTATGCATATGTCGGCAGCGCCAGTGACCCGCATGGTCGAGCATTACCGTTACTACAACGATGCCACGTATGAACGCACTCGCGGCGGTAGTTTCAGCGGCTATATTCCTAGCACAGGCGTTGACGCTGATCTGCGCTATAAGTTGCGTCGCAACAACTCAGACTTTCATCCGAAGTCTGCTGCCGAGCAGTATCAGCATCACCACTACCAGTCGCCGCGCGAGCAGCACTACCACTATCAGCCGCGTGGCAGTATCAGCACCAGCGAGGCGTCATCGCCCGGTGGCGGCATGAATTTCTACGCCTTTTCGCCGCGCCGCTATAGCAACACATCGACTATGTCCGCGCACACCGCAGCTTTGAATGAGGTGTCATCAGCCAACGCAACACCAACGCCATCCACAGCCGTCGAAAACAACAACAGCCACCATAACAACAGCACGCTTGCACGCCGTCTCTCCAACTGCTCGGACACCTACTCCAGCTACTCGGAGATGTCGCGCCGCCCGTCCAACTGCTCAGAGACCGCAGCGCCACCACAACGACGTGATTCGAACTGTTCGGAGAGCTGTCCCTGCTCGCGTCGCATCTCCGACTATGGACAGTCTACGGCACCGCCAGCCGGCGCATCCGAAATCTATCGCAAGACGTCGCAAGGCTCCATTGGTAGCGGAGGTGGTGGCGGCGGCGAACGTCGCTTCTCCAATGGTTCACTGCAGTTCGAGCGTACTTTTTCGAACGCCAGCGATAGCGGCGCACCGACGACGCATCATCAACATGGTTGTCTGCACCGCCGCATCTCGAACAGCGAGTATCAACCGCTGGATCGCAAACAGTCGCTTGAGACGCAAACTGGAGGCGTCTACGACAACGATGGACAGGTGGGTGGTGGCGGTGGCGGCTACAATGTCTTCCGTCGCTACTCGAATCATTTCAATGCCTCCCCGACGGCCAACAAGTTGGCACAGTATGACAATGCTCAGTACATCAACGGACGTCGCATCTCCACCGATTCCGGCTATGATCGGCGTTACTCGTTCGGCTCCGAGGGATTTGAAGGTTCGCCACGTTCGCGTACTGGCAGTTTTTTGAAGCACGGCGAATTTGATAGCGGTTCGCCGCGTTCGCGCACTGGCAGCTTCTTGGATGGATCACCGCGTTCACGTTCGGGCAGTTTTGCGTTGCGCAACGCGGAGAATCTGGTGCGCACGCCGCTCGGTCCTGATGGCAGCAAGGGCTTCGGCTCGCGTGCTCGTAAATTCGGTCAGACAGTGTCGCCGGTGAATTGAGGAGGTGGCGTAGACGGCAATAGCCGTTGAAAGTGAAGACGTGTCGCTGATTACGTTGGTGACAAAAGCAGCACACTACTCAACTCGGCTTTGTTAATTAGTTTTAAGAAAATGACGGAAAGTATCTGCAGCTGCAATTTGTATCATCTGGCTGTGCAGCGGCTATTGGACCGCAGCCGAGCGTGTTTGACGCACTCTCGATGAATTCACTATAAACTTTATGTTGTAAGTAAAATTTCAATTTTGTATCTAGTAGATTTTAGTGATATATGCATATCAGGGGAAGGAATATAAGTTAGAAATTGACCGATCGCGAAACTGAGACTGAGTACCTATTTTTGTATTCCTGTAATCGTGATTTTAACAGACTAACAGATGGACAGAAAGATATACCGATACAACTCCGAATCCGGACGCTTATCAACAATATAAAAATAATTTGTAACTGGACATATTTTAACTCGAAACTTTTGACAGGAAATCCCTATTTATTGTCTATTCAACGTACTAGGTTTAATTAATACACAACAGCGAAGGGCATTTGCATGTACTAGTGCATTTGAGCTTTTTTGTGTTGTATACGTATCAGTGTTCACACTTTTCACCAATGCAAATGGAGTAGATTTGGAAAATTTTAGGAGTAGAAATGAGTAAAAGGGAGTAGAATTAAATGTATTGCAAAATATATTAAATTTGATGTAAAAGTAGAAGAATATTAAATATAGGAGTAAATTTGATGAAAAGGAATAGAAATATGCATTAGAGTATTAAATTCTCATTCCTGATTTTATTAATTTTCTATAATGCAGGATGGTCTTTCCTAGAATTGGACTGCATCTGGAACACCCAATGAAATACATGGTGTTTTAAAAATTTTATTTTAATATACAAGCGTATATTTATTTATAACTTCTACAATTTAAAGACCAATGGCAAAAAATATTAAATTTATTTTACAGATAATTGATCATAATTATTAGGAAAATTATAATATTAACAATTTATTTGGAGCGCAAGAAATTATTCTCATCAAATTACAAAAAATGTAAGCAATTTTTGCAAGTGGAGTAGATTTCAGTAAAAGGGAGTAGAAAATTATTAGAAAGGAGTAAAAATGCTACTACCGGAGTAGAGGAGTAGATTTTAAAAATACAAATGAAATGGAGTAGATCTACTCCGATCGGAGTAGAATGAGAACACTGATACGTATACATAGAGCTTACTCAACGAAAAAGCGCGTCAGTCTCTGCCCAATATGCCACAGGGTAAGCATTTGAAAATATAATCATAATTGCCTTTAAGGTCTAGTGTGTTTTTCAAATCAGTTTCAAATATAAAATAAGTGCTATTTTTAGCGCTTACTCTGAATTTGAAAATGATTTGATAATAACATTACCAAAAAGGACAGTGAAAATTAGGAGCAAAAATGTAGTGACGCTAAAACAGTATGTTTTTTATGATTGCAATAGAAACCCTGACAAAAAATATAATATAAAAACGCGCGTCCAAATCTAATAGCTTACCGAAATCTATTAGTGTTTGGACTTCTGTGAATATTTAAAACAATATACCGACCGCCCCCGCAAACCTTGAATAGGCTCCAGAATTATATTAGAGAGCTTGAAACATACAAGCTTAAAAAACACGTCTAGCACATTTTGGATGCTGGCATCAATTTAGGGGAAGTGGTCTTGACGCTCGGGCTTGAAGTCTACGATATTGGTTGGATGACATATAACGGGATAATTAATTGAAAAATGCCCTTTTTGTTGTCCTATATGAGGATCCCCTTTTTTTTACTTATTTTGCAGGATTAAGTCAATATTTAAAAGAAAAAACTAAATGTCCCAGCAAGAACACTACCAGTCATATGAGCAGTAATATTACAAGTATCAAAATTGAAAGTTTCAGTAAATGTTTCTATAACATTGTAAAGAGCGTCGGGATAAAATTGACGGAAACTTTTGTGTGCGTGTGAATTTTTATCTCTTTCTCACTCATCTGAAATGAGATACAATTGAATATATGTTTATCACTATTGTTTTGGTAATAAGTGACGATTAAATTACTTGTAAATTTACGAAATATTTTACGTAACATAAACTGTTTTAATTTTGAGGTTAGGGACGGTTAAATAAATAGTAAACTAACCAAAATTAGACCAAATAAAACCAAAAAAACTCAAAATTCTATAGTTTTCATTTTTATTGCGTTGAATATAATGCGCATTACATTCAACATGTTTGCATTACAAAATTGTCAATCGTTCCATGCATTTGTTTAATGCAGATGACCCTTCCACTTTGATGATATCTATAATATAAATAGATAAATAAGCAATATGTACAAATACTCTTTTCAATATACTTTCTTTTAGTGTTTATCAATTGTTTATAATTTAAGTAACATCTTTTATCAACTCCTGTTGTAGCGGCTACTGTTACAAACGTAATAAATAACCTACAAATAAAAAATGGTGGCAAACCGACGAGCAAAAAATATTAGTTTTCATTCCTAGTAAAATTACGGGTCATATATCTATCATTGATCCTGCAGGGATGTATTTTAAATTATTTATGTATGAGTGAGAAAATATAATATTGTCTTTGTGTTGGAGTTTCGGTAAGGCATGTCTTGCTGGGGTAGGTTAATTTGAAATCGAGTTGAAATTAATGCTAAATCTTGATTTGAAGTAAACGTTTAAAACAATTTAAGAATAATTTTAATATTGATTTGAAAATAAGGGAATTTTCAAGTTAAGCTACCAGTTTTTATTGAAAAAGCTATGATTCTTAAATTTAGGTTAAAGGTGTTTCAAACGTTAACCTCTACTCTACGATTTGAAAGTAATGATTGATTTCAAAGCATTCGCAAGTTAATATTAAGTGCAGTGACATATTGGGCAAGAACGCGCATCGCTGCTCTATTATTTCTACACTAAAAAAATACTAATTTTAATATTGGCTAAATTTTATATTAAACCTATATTTGTCTATATTTTATAATTCATTTAAATAAAATGTTTTTTAATTAAGTGGGAATACAAATATTTCTTTACTAATATTTTGTTTTAATAGCAGAATACACGGTAGCTTTTTGTGCAAAATTTTAGGTTGAAAGGCATTAATATATTAACATTCACAACAAAAAGCTTTTTCATGAGCTTTCAACTAAAATTGTTTTTAGTGTAGAGCTATTCAAAAGCATAAACACTGTGTGCATTTGCCCTTCGCTAGTATACATTCATCCCGGAATGGACAGTGGACAAATATGACCAATTTTCAAAATAAAAAAATAATTAAAATGTTAAAATGATCGATCCAAAACTTTTGGTATACATTTTTGGAAAGTTCTATCTATTACATATCCAACTAACTAGGTTCGCTTAGTACATAGTAATCCCCGACTGGACAGTGGCAACTCATTAACACTTTTATTACCAAATATAACTCATTTTAAGAAAACAATTTAAAATATTAACTTACAGTCTTTATTTTCATCAGGGTAATCAACCGTTATCAAAAAAAAAAAAATTAAATAACGAAATTAAAATCAGGTGTCGGAGGTAGTACACTTAAATAAAAAAGATTTCTGAATTTAGATTTCTGAAAATGTCTGACGTAAGATATTAAAAATTTGTATATATCTTATGCACTAATTCCTTATTTTATTGAATGATACAAAAATTGTCATAAACATTTTATAAATCAAGGTTTGTATTTTCAGGTGAACTTCTTGGAGTGATTTTTCTATTCTACGCTGTCAATATACATGGGAAATGAAAAGGAACCCGTTCGCATAGTAGGTGATTATTTATTATTTAAATTGTTATTTCATAATTAAGATACAAATGTTTAATGAAATGGCAAACTTATTAAACTTTATAAATTAGATATATAAAAAATAATTTTAAAAATATAACATTTAAACAATTTTTAAAAACTTAAATTTTTACTACATTTATAGCAACGAAATTAATGTTTTATATATATATAACAGAAATTAGGGTTTGAATTTATTATTTATGATTATTTAAATGTCATAAAATAAACTTTTTTTTACTTAAGTTTTATAGTATAAATTATATTTATTTAATTAAATGAATTAGTTAGATAAACTCTCAAAGAACAGAATTACATTTGATAAAATGAAAAAATAAACAAATTCGTATTATAAAAAATAAACAAGACAAGCGGAAAAACCTTGACCCAATTATTTAATTAAAGAAAAACCTATGCAAAATAAATACCTTGGCATGAAATGTTTTACTAGATGATAATACATTAAAGCCTCTGCCTAGTAGATACTATTGTGCTTCATGTGCGATAATGTCTTAGTGATGAATAATTATTTTTGGCTAATTGGCACAAGGACCCGAACATGCGGGCTCAGATAATGAATAAATTTAATGAAATTGTTTTGATTACTGTGACATTAGATGGGGGGAAATTTTATAAATTTCATTTAATGTTAACTTAATTTGGATCAAAAAATAAATTGAATAAACATAAATTGACATATATCGAATAAATTATGAAATTTATTAAAATATTTTTAATAATATATTGAAAATGTTAACAACATATGAAATTTATTAAATAAAATTAAATTGAATTGAATAACATAGTATGTCATTTAAGAACAAAATTACTAAAAAATAGAACCGAAAGTTCGGTTATTATAATCAAAGCAATAAAGTTTTTGAATTGTAGAAGAATTGGTTGCGAACGCTAAATATTAGAATAAAAAGTTCAATTATTACAATCAGTTGACGCTAAAGAAATAAAATATAATCAGAAAAATATAATTAATATTTTTTACTTTAGACAATAGAAATAAATTTATATTAATTGATAAATACCATTAAACCGAGACTAAATTTGTTGGCAATTTTTTATGGAATATTTTCGATATAGTTCCCGCAAACAAACAGATAAATGAAAGTTTGTGGGAAGCGAATTTTAAAAACAGATTCCCACCATATTTTGGAAACAAACAGAAAACACACAGCTTGTGTTACAAACTCCGCTTTTATATGTTTGAAATGTGTCGGAAATATGTTTCTAAACTGTTTCGACTCTGCCAAAAATTTTGTCCGGGGAAATACTACAAAATACTATTAAATTATTTTTGATTTTTTATGAAAATATTTATTTTTTCTATACTTTTAAATTAAAAACTGTTCTATTAACCAATTTATTTGGGTTTATTTTTCTGAGTGCAGTTTTAATATCAATCAAAATCTTCTATAATTACAGAATGTACCTGCTAAATATTAGGAAAATGTATCTTAAACTAATTAAGACGCACACATTTTATATAATTACATAACTCAGCGAAGTTATTTTTGGTTATCAGAAATGGAAGCACGATATATTCAGCTGAATTTGACACAGAAGAAAGAATTGTTCAATATGATGAATTTATTCATAAATATTATGAATTTTTTCACCAACTCAGATTGGTCATCATATTGATACCATCGTTCATTAAATGAAATACTGATGAATACATTCATTATATATATGAAATTCTTCATACCATCGAACATCATAGTGAAGAACGAAATATTCAATACAATGAATTTGAATCGTCTTATTGATGAATTTGTTCATAATATTTATAAATATAAATATATAAGTGCTTTTTGTAAAAATTGTATTTAAAAAATAACAGAAAAAAATGTATTCAAAAAATAATTATCCAAAAACAAAATTTTTTCGAAAAAAAAAATTTCGAAAAAAAAACTATTGTTCATTAATATGATGAAACGTATTCTTCAGATACACTTAGTCATATTGAAGAACACTTTTTCGACGTAATTCATATTTATGATAGCATTCATAACATTGATGTCGTTAGTCATTAATATTATGAGTGGCTCTTCAATATAATGAATCATGGTTTAAAGAACGGAATTCATCAATATGATGTACATTTCATTTTCTGTGGAAGAAATTAAATTATTGATATTGTTTTCTATTGCTTTTATTCTTGAGCTAAGTAACCTTTTTTTTTAAAGTAACACTCAATTTGATTACTAAGAAACTAATCAAAAATATTCTTCTTGAGTTACAGATATTATTTTCGTAGTTTTCCCAGACAAAATTTTAAGCAGGAAAATGGTTCGAAACACGCAGGCAAACATGCTACCTATACGCATTGAAATCACATTTTATATGTAGCTTTGAGGTAGGCAATGGTAGCCTACACCTAGGCAATGGTAGCCTAAACATAACAGGTGTAAGCAAAATGGTAGGCTCAGGCAGGGTAAGGTGGGCAATAATCTGGAAGCAAAATGGTAGGGAATGGTAGGGAAAGGTAGGGATCATAAACATATGATTTAGATCATGGGTGCCCATCCATCCCGCCCACAACCAAAACTTCTTGTTGTACAACAACACCGACAAATTTTGTTTGTTGTATTTTCGCAAAAATCAATCGCTTCAATGATGTGTTGTTGGTTACGCATATTTCTGCTGCTTCACATTGTTATTGTGTCGTCTTGTTATTGTTATCGAAGTAATCAATAACAAAACACGTTTTGTACAACAAGAAGATTATGTTGTGGGCGAAAATGGTCACCTCCTGATGTAGATCAGCATAGATCGCGGCGATAGGGAAAATATTCACTAAACAAACCGACTTAACAAATCGACGGAATGAACACCGATTAAATACCGATTAAATACCGATTAAAACGCACAAAAGACGCGGTGTAGCATATTTATTTGAAGCGTTACAAATAACTGCCAACAAATTTTAATACTGAACATTTTTGAAGGCAAATTTAATATTGTAAACAAAATTTTCTATAGACAACTTGTTGATCAAACTTTTAAAATTACAAAACAGAAATTCTATACAATGTGTTTGCCTGCTACTCGCAGTATTTAGAATTGATCAGTTTTGTCAAATGAATTAATAAGTGTTTCTTATTAACAAGAAGTTTTGCGTTTAGCTTTGTATTACTCCGTATAACTCCTGGTTTCTTTTGGATTTGAAAATTTGTTTTTTAACTCCGTGGATATGAAGTACATTTTTATGTGGTTAAAAGAGGAAATTCGAATAATAAGTCGTTTTGAATAATCACGAAAATAACATCTACAATTCAAGCAGAATTATCTTGATTACATTTTTTCTTACTGTGTCTAAAATATTTAGAATTTATCAATTTTATCAAGTAAAATAAAAAAATTACTTCTTAATATCAAGAAGTTTTTCGTTAAGCTATTTATTACGCAGTATAACTATTAGTTTCTTTTGGATTTGAGATTTCCGTACATATACTTTTTTATGAGTTATAAACAGAAATTTGCGATAATTAAAATTTTTAGTATTTAAGAAAAATAAAGCAGGGAATAGTATTTAGAGTATAATGATAGAAAATTGAAACATTAATATAAAAATAATAAAAAACATTAAAAAAAATATATAAAACAACTAAAAATTGATGTTTAGAAATTTATATATATAGTAAAAATTAAGTATAAAAACGTGCGAAAACTTTTTTAAATAATACAATAACTTAATTATAAGAAATATTTGCCTACACTATAACAATATAGAATATAAGTTGCAGAGATACTTTTCGTACATTTTTCATTAAATTTTTTTTTAGACTTAATGCGTATTATTAAACAATTTGCTGCTGTTATGTTTTCATTTGTTACAATTATAAATATTATTATTATTTTCATTGTTATTACTATTATGTTTAAATTTTATTGAAAAATATTTGTTTTTTATTATTTAAATTTCTTTTATTTATATATTATACGAAATTACATTATAATAAACATTACTTAATTATTTCTATTGAATTAAATTTTAAACATATTGCTATTTAAGTTAAACATATAATTTTAAGCAAATTTTGCATATTTTAGAACTACAACATTTTTCTTTTTAATTTAAAGGAGAACGAATTGAAAATTAAACAAAAAAGAGAATAAAAATATTTTCATTTTTAGCTTTTAGATTGCAAACTAAATATTTACTTTTTTTTAAAAATTTTAGCATAATTAGAATAACAATTAATGGCAGAAAATAAAATAGAAAATACTAATTTAAAGATTCAAAAATTTGACAACTTCAAAATATCATATCATTTTTTATTAGAATTGAAAATTTTACTTTATTTTAATATAAATTAAGCGATAAAAAATAAATGTACAAACCTTTTAATAACGGTTTTAAAAACGTTATAACGTATGTCACCTGAATCCGTCTTATATGTTTTCAAAAATTACGGATGATATAAAAAACGCACGAATGTAAATTTAGTACACACATTATATCTACGTAAATATAACAACCGATATTAATTGCATTCATTAATCAATCGAGCAATGAAATTCTCTAATTTAATGAAAACATTTGCTATTCTTCGTTAAATCAGCAACTACGTTTGCTAATATGACTATTTGTACGTCAATGCAGCAAATTAATTATTTTTTTTTAAATTGCAATTATATTTGCAAAAACTGCGCATTGACGTACAAATATTCATATTAGCAAACGGAATTGCGGATTTAACGAAGAATAGCAAATGTTTTCATTAAATTAGTGAATTAAATTGCAGCATTGATGAATGCAATTAATATCGATTGCTATATTTACGTCGATTATTTTTTTTGTACATGATTTGACCGTCTTATGTACAACTGACGGTACATGATTTTGGATTTTGAATTACTCCAGAACAAAATAAAAACAATTAGTGATAAAAATCAATATATTTCATTAAAAATTTTAAAAGTGATTCATTTTCATTTTTACATTTCGTATGTTTGGGTTGAATTTACCTTTGGGTGACAGAATTTGGTACATTTACTTTATACACAATTAAAATAATGTTAAGCATAAAAATTTGTTGAACATGCAGTACATGCAGTGGTGCCCACACTTATAGAAACGATAATGTTTTTATATCTTAATTTTTTCATATATTTTTATTGAAGTATGATACTTTATAACTATAGTAAAAATAATAATTCGAAATATAAGTGTTGTTGAAAAATATTATTTAAAAAATACAAGAAAAAGAAAAAGAAATTATCCGAAAAATTTTTTTTTTTTAAAAATAGAAACAAAATTTGTTCGCAAAAAAAAGCTTAGCTAAAAAAAATGTCCTCGAAAAAAAAATTTCAAACCAACATTTTTTTTGTAAATATAATTTTCATAAATATACCTTTTTCTGTATAAAAAGTTGTAATTATAAAGCATTATAAAGGGTTTTTCAATAAGAGCGCTACAAAAGTTTTTGTTCAAGGGTTCAACAGAGACGCTACAAAAGTAGAGCGACAGGGACAGCAAACAACGCCATGTTTCTTGCCGCTCTTTTGACATTTTTCTTCAGTAAGGTTTGCCATTTCACAATGATAAGATGTACGAGCCAACAACGAGTCGAAATTATTAAAATTTACAACCGAAATTCGAATTCGTATATCTTTCCATCATGAAATGGCAAATCTTACTGAAGAGAAATATCAAAAGAGCGGCAAGAAATATGGCGTCGTTTGCTGTCCCTGTCGCTCTACTTTTGTAGCGTTCCATTTGAAAAACCTTTTATAAGAAAAAACAAACAAGAACTACTTGAGAACTGAGAAGTACGGATAAAAATGAACGAAAAATAAATATTTTGATTGAAATTTGTTTGATGAACAACATTCGTCAATATGAATTTAAATATGTAGTATTTTATGTTCTTGTTCATTAATATGATAAACATATTCTTCACATACAGTTCATCATCATCATATTGAAGAACACTTTAATCATCATATTTATGATTGCATTCTTAACATTTATGTCGTTAGTCATTAATATTATGAATGGTTTTTCAATACAATGAATCATTGTTTGAAGAACGCAATTCATCAATATGATGTACATTTTTTTTTTCAGTATACTTATTGTTGTTTTAGTTTTTAGTTTAGACTATGCTCTGGACAACCATAAATTATTTTCTGGTTTATCGTTCGATTATAAATGCTAAATAAATAATAAAAAGTGTTAAAATCAAAATAAAAATTTTCGAGTTTAAATCTAAATTATTTAAAAACGATTAAGAAAATTACCTTTTCTTAGTATATTAAAACTAGACTTGACAATTATAAGAAAAATGGCGTTTAAAGCTTTTTTGGGAAACTATTTTTCAACAGTTCTATATTTTTTTAAGTTCTAAGCCATTTTAAAAATGTCGCAAAATGACGATTGCAATTTTCTTAAAAGCGTTACGTATTTGGAAAAAATAGGGTTTTTATAATAACTCGCAGGTGCTGATTTTGACTGCAGACTCTGTTTTTTCATATAACGTAAGTGCCCCAGTAATTTTAAAAATCTTTTCTCCCACGATTCATTACCAAATTTAATAATAGTTGAAAACAGTTTTCCAAAAAAACCTTAAACGCAATTATTCTCATAATTGTCAAGACTAATTTTAATATACCAATGAACGTTAATATTCTTATTTGTTTTTAAGATATAAAGTCTCAAAATTTTGAGGTTTTTAGACAATTTAAAATAATTATTTGTCATTTATAATCTAACGATAAACAAGAAAATGTGTTATGGTTATCCAGTGTATAGTTCAAATTAAAATCCAAATTAAAAACCAAATTAAAAACCAATTACGACACTTTATACATATGTATAAAGTGTCGTACTTCCATCAAAATACATTTAAAAATTAAAAAATAGTAATTAATAATTGTATGGCCACCACTATATACAAATATTTAAATGTTAAAGTTGTTAACTAATTTTATGTTTATGCAATAACAAATAATTTTATAAAGAGTACAGAAACTCAAATATTTTGTTTTTTTTAATACTTAAGTTTAATGTTCTATTATAATTTAAGGTGCCAAAATGTGAAATTTTGTTTATCACACATTTCATTTTCAATATTATTTAATCTTTTAGAATATTTTGCTAATACTTTTACTTTTTATGCCATTATATATATATTTTATAAAATATATGAATACAGTAAATTTGTTGTAAGTTTTGTTATTAAAAAAAAATGAAATAAAGAATTATTTTTATAAATAAAAAAAACGTATATTTACTTCAAACGACACTCTGAAGGTAAGTAGTATGCAATAACAATCAATGTAAGCCTCAAAAGCTTTAGAAAACTCGCTCTGTAACATATTTTCGCACCAAGCTAGACTCTTTAAAAGCTACTCTGTACATACATAACAATAACATGCAATCTAAACGTTAAAAGCTTTTTAAAGCACTCTCTGCAACATGTTTTTAAACCAAGCAAGAATTATAGCGCACGAATTGCACAAGCATTGCAAAAACCGCCTACAGCGCTTTAGCATCCATTTTTTTCTCTCAAGTATTTTTGTGTCAAAAATCAATCAGTACACTTAACCTTGAGATAATGACCTACATTATTTGAAACCTAATTTGCATGTTCAATTATTTTTGCTTGTCTATTAAATTTTTTGTAGTTTGTTTTGCAAATTCATTGAGGAAACAAAAACACTTAAAATTATTATATAAATATATTAAAGTTTTTTTTTTTTTTGATTATTTGACATGATTATTTGGCGCTACTCAATCAAATCAAAGCAAATCAAAGAACCAACTCCACCGACACAAGTAGCGGTTCGTAACGTCCTCCATCACAATCGCTGAAAGTCAAAATTCGTACTTAAATTATTTGCGATTTGAAAGTACTTTTTGTTGCTTTTAATTTTTTTTTTATTTTTTTTGATTATTTTTTGCAAGTGACATAACTACAAATATGGCATATAAAAACCACATTGATAATAAAAATCTTTAATTCGCCCCCAATAACGTGACGCATGCCCCACAGTCATAATTTTTGTAATTTCTCAAAATAATTTTTAATTGTTAATTTTTTTTCCTCGTCGATTTTGTGCCAGTTTTATTAAATTGTTTTTGTTAACGTTTGTACATGCGCCAAGGTGTTTTGTTTTAATTGAAACAATTTTTTCTTGTGGTTGTGGTTGTTGTTGTTAATTGTATTTTTGCAAAACGCACTTTGGGCCAAAACGCCTGCGGCTCTGGGCAACGCCTACAAAGCTATGATTTTTTTCCAAGCCACACTTCAAGCGCCGCCAACCGTCTAAATAGCGATTTTAACTCGGCCATTATGATGAATGGGTATAGTAGACCAAATATCTATACCACCGCACGGACAGACGGACGGTCGGACAATCACACGCATAGGCCAGCCGCCGTATGTGCGCATGTTAACTGGGCTTTAATCGGCCGGCTTAAAGTCGTTGCGCTTTGTGACCAAATGGCGTCGGCTGACGGCCAGCACTGGCTTTGGACGGGCGGTTTTGTTGGTTGGTTGGTGGTGGGTTGAGTTTCGAGTTTGAATTTGAATTTGAATTTGCACGCGTTTCTGGTGCGTATGGTGGCAACGCTGTGCATGATGTAAGCATTCAAATTTTTATTTTATGCAAAACGTGTCTCGGTGACGGCCTGAAGGAAGTCGCCAATTGTTGCTTTAGAAAGGTAGCTATTTGCAGTTGGTAATTGCAACGATATACACGAAATACATTTTATATCATTTATTTGAATGCATCGCTTGAAATTGCAACAGAGAATTTCAAAAGCATTTTTTCTAAAATTAAATGTTGAGCTTCATTTTAATGTGGTTTTAAGCCAAATATATGCGAAGCTTTAAAATGTTTAATTTTCAAAATTGTATGATTTAATTTTAATGCTTTATAATTCATCTTTATGTGAAGGGTTTTATATAAAAAATAAATCTATTTGAGAAACTATAAACTTTTTGTAAAGCTTAAACTGTTCATAATGCTTAAATAAATGTAAATCTTCTCATTAAGTTCTAAGCTTTTTATAAAGCTTAAAGCTTTTTATAAAGCTTTTTATAAAGCTTACTTTAACAAGATCAAAATTACCTCGTTGGTTCCTTGCGGAACCACTGGTGGGCACCTGTACTTCAAAATTGAAAAAGTGCATTTTGTACTTAAGAATTTTTAAAGCAAAAGTCAAGAAATTTTATTATCAAAAATCGTGGAAAATGTAAAAAAAAAGTTTAAAAGTATGAATATATGTGGTTTGTTTTGATGAAACAGTTCTTTTTTATGGATTCACTCCGGCCATTGTTGATGTCATATTCAAACCATTAATTTCCAAGCTGTTCGAAATTTCTGTTCGAAAATCAGGAATTTTGTTGTTTGTAAACAACAAACATAAAAAAAAACATATAAAAACGTTTCCATAGAATTTCACATATGCTCAATTTTGAACTCCCGGTACCTGATGGTTCCGTAAAGAACCATCCAAAATTACGACAAAATCTACTAAAATAAAAAATACATTTATTTCAAATAATCACAATAGCTTCTAGATACTACAGCGATCACGACAATATTTTTCTCAGCTTCGATTTCGACAAATTCACCACTATAATATTTTTTTGTAAGTACGCAATTTTACAAAAGTTAATTTTCTTAAGGTTGGTGGCGCTAACTTGACATACAGCTGGCAAATGAAGTTTATTTCAAAAGGGAATCAGTGCAAATGGTGGCGCATGAATCAATAAACATTTTATAAGTTGAAGCGGGAAGATTAAATAAAATTCGTTGAACAAAGTTTTCATTTTCATCCGTTGGTTTCTCGCGGAACCAGTAGGCATTTAAATGTTAAAGCTTTTTTTATAAAGCTTAAAGATTTTTATAAAGCTTAAAGCTTTTTATAAAGGTTAAAGCTTTTTATAAAGCTTAAAGCTTTTTTATAAAGCTTAAAGCTTTTTTATAAAGCTTAAAGCTTTTTATAAATCTTAAAGCTTTTTTATAAAGCTTATAGCTTTTTATAAATCTTAAAGCTTTCTGTAAAGCTTTGTTCTTCGTACAAAGCTTAAAGTTTTTTGTGTAAAGCTGAAAGCTGATTGTAAAGCTTAAATAACCATAAATCTTTTCATAAAGCTTCAAGATTTTTTAAAATCTTAATAATTTTTTAAAGCTGAAATCTTTTTAAGTTTTACGATTTTTATAAAACTTTTTGCTTTGTATAAATATTGAAGTTTTTTACAAAGGTTAAAATTTATAATAAGATTTTCGCCCTTCCGTACAGCTTAATTTTTCTTTTGAAACTTGAAGGTTTTTGTAAAGTGTTTAGCCCAAAGCTTTTTCTAAAGTTTTATGTTTTTATAATGCTCAAAGCTGTTCATTACGCTTAAAGATTTTTGGTGTGAATAAAGATGAAGTTGTAAACTTTTTATAAAGATGAAAGCTTTTTTCATAAAACTTCGAGCATTTTATAAAGCTGAAGCTCATGAAATTTTTTTTATACAAAGTTTTATATAAATCTGGATGATTTTATAAAATTTTGAACTCTTTGAAAAGTTAATGCTTTATAAAAAGGTTAAAACTTATTTTAGTGTTGTTGATCTAGAGCTGTTTAAAGCTTTTTGTAGAGCTAAAAGTTTTTATCTGTTTAAAGCTTTTTGTAAAGCTTAAAGCTTATTGTTTAATAAAGCATTTCAAAAAGCTTTATTCATTTTATAGTCGTAAATTTTGTTTATAAAGTTGTAAACTTTTCATAAAAGCGTAAGCTTTTTATAAAAGAAAAAGCTTTTTATAAAAGCGAAAGCTTTTAAGCTTTTTGTAATCCTTAAAGCTTTTAACATAAGTTAAAGCTTTTAATAAAACATCATCTTTTTATAAAACATAATGCTTTTCATAAAACATAAAGCTTTTTTTAAGCTTCATACAAAGATGTGTAAAAAGTTTTTACTGTTTTTGAATAGTTGAGTTCAATTACATTTTCATGAAAAAACGGGCATTTTTGAACTTATTGAAACCAAATCTATTCCAATTTGTAAAATTTTATAAAAAAAAAGACTTTTCTATATTTTAAATAAATTGGTAATTTCTGTATTTAAATGATTTGCATAAAAGAATTTTTACTTTTTGGTTTTTATTAAAATGCATTAAATAAAAAAAATTTAACAGTATTAAAAATGAGGTCTTTAAGCTTCAAATATCAAATTAGATTTTTTTTTTAATTTTTAGAAAAATACAAAACTTGTGTCAGGATTGAGAAACTTTTTCGCAATATTTTAAACAGACAAAGGTGAAGTTTGTATAACAAGTTATCTATTTTCTGCCCATTCGCCGGGACCCTGTAGTTAAAATTCATTAAAATTTGATAATCTGCCTTACAGTTGCCAAAAATATCCATTTATAGGTGTGCCTGCCGGAAATATACCCGAAATATTACTAAGAAAATGACTGAAATTTTATCTGGAGAAGCTTTTAAATGTTTATAAGTAAATTTTGAAAAAAAAAAATATAAATCTTGTTTAAAGTTTTTTTTTAAGATATTCATTCAATTGTTTGACGTTGCTTTAATAATGGTATAACAGATCAGATGATTTTAAAATTTCTTCAGATCTATGTGATAAATAAAATTTATGACTACACACCTTGCATAACGAATGACAAATTGCATTGAATCTCCATGAATGAAACCAGAATAAAACTTATTAGAAATGTATCGAAAAACACTACAAAAGTGTACTTAAAAAAAACAGCAATCTATGCAAATTACTTGAATGAATTAAACATGTCGCAAAATCAAAAGATTTTTATTTTCCAAATTGAAAAAATTATAAAAAAACACACAATTTATATAAAATTTTTGAATGATATGCATTTAAAATCACAAACAGAGCGTTTGCATAAAAATGACCAAACAGCTTTAAGCTTTATTGGAACACGCGAAACACTTCGACGCAATGCAAGCCACGCCACAGCGCGCATGCGCAGCAGCAGCACCAACAGGCAGGCAGTTCATTGAACATGGCAGACAGACGCTTATTGAGTTGCTGTGCAAAGTGCTGATAATATGTATTGCTGATGATTCAGTTGTTGTTGTTGTTGTTGCTGTTGTCGTTGTCAGTATTGTTATGTCATCATTTTGTCACTTGCTACGTGCTTTTGGTTCAACTCGTCTATATTCATTGATTGTATTAAATAAAAAAAAAATAATAACAATAAAACTTGCAAGTAAAAACAACTTTACCATCAAATGTGAATTATATGCTTATAAAGAGCATAAATATAAAACTACTAAAACAACAAAAACGAAGCAAATACAAAAACTACTAAAGCTTTTGCTTAGCAATGACCTCGAATTTCCGATCACCGTTTTAAAAATAAAAAATCGAAAATATATGTTTTAAAATGGACATTTTTTGGTGAACTAATTTGGGTATTTTTTTTATAAATAATTTTTTATTTCAATTTAGTAGTTATTAAATTTTGATACCAAGTAAACTGAGCTTTTTAATGTTTTAGGACTTTGTATTATTTTTATATTTGAGGAGTCTTAGTATAAAAATGCAATTATTGAATATATGGAACTCCACTTATCCAAGTAGAAATTGTACAAAGGTCATGGATATGGCTCTGATCATCGTTATATGAAGGAAGAAATTCCTTCCAGTTACATAACACATCCAGTTACAAAACTAACATGGTTTGACAAGATCATGTCTACCCTAATAGAGTACTTTTCCAATGGGGCATTTTTAAACAAGGATCATCGCAGAAATTGTTCGAGAGCCATGTTCGAGAAATGTTCATTGAAAATGTGCGGACGAAATAAGAGATGAGCGCCTGTCGTGTCACGCCCGAAAATTTGAGTTCGTGCGTGCAAATCGCCGTGCCAGTTGTTGTCGTGTCCGTGCGTGTTCTTGCCTCTAAAATCAGTTAACTTTTTTTTTTTAGTTTCAACACAATAAAAAAAACCCTTTACATCCAGCATTAGAAAATAAAAATTTCGTGATATTTTAAGCAGGAACAAAAACCCCTTGGGAATATCGGTGTCGGTTCCACGCATTTTTTTAATAACGGTTCTGATTCCGGTTTCCCACAGGTTCCGATTTACCGCTATTTTAAAAATGTTTGAGCCAGAACCTGAGCCGATATTCTAAATGTATTTAGTACCTGTTTATAATATTATTTTTTACGTTCTGCCTAGTTTTTCATGTGATTCCGTGCTTTTTTTTGTGCTTCTTCGTGGCTTTCTATATCCCGAGTTTTATCGTGCTTCTCGTGCGTGCCTTTAAATTTAGTCGTCGGACTCTTGCTCGTACGTATCCGTGTCATTTAAAACAAGCAAGCGCCCATCTCTAGTCGAAATTACTTATCCTGTAAAAATTCTAGATATATTTTATTGTCGATGTTTGATTCCTTCTGAGAATTAAAAAAAATTGTGACAAAAGGTGGTTATGACAACTCGAGACAAAATGTCCATAGTTTTTCAAGCAAAATCTCACAGATAAATGTAACATCTTGGGAAGTGTATAGCAGGTTGTAAAAACATTTTTCTATACCACGCTACCTCTCGGCAGTAAATAGTAAACCTACTAGAGTAAAATATTGCCTATGAAAAGCTCTCACCCGCCGCACAGTGGAGCAGCCAGTACCTAAAGTTGGCGAAAACCTCAAAAGTCAAATTGACCTCAGAGACAATTTTTTTCATTGTCTAGCAAATTAAATTGCCTACAATGTTGCATTACTCAATTTATAGCATATGTATCAAAATTTTCCCTACACTCTCTCAAACACAGACAATTTTTCGCAAGAATAGCTAGAAAAAATATTATCGAATTTGTGTACAATTTTTTTAAGCGTTTATTTTAAAAACCATAAAAACTATATTTTTTATTTTGTAATGCAATCATCTATATCTGGTATCTATAAAGTGTTTGCAATATAATTGTTTTACAAAATTTTCATACTTTAGAATGAAAAAATGCTTGAGTAAATAATCTTTTTTTTATTTTTTTTTTAAATTATTTTTCATTTACAAGGTGAAAACAGAAACGTTCCGTGCACGCTACGACAAAAATGGTTATAATGTTACTTAGTAGATATATTATATTCTTCAAAACACCAGTGGAAATGTTGCTCTTTTTTGCCTTTTCGGAGTTATTCACATTTCAGTGACCGACCATTTATACTAATATTAACAATTTCAACAATTTTTGGTTGTATGGGAAGTACCACGCCCACTTGTCCAATCAAGATAAAATTTGGACAAGTGAATTATTTCAACGAAAAACTGTATATTACAAAGTTTCATCCCTGTAGCTCTATTAATTTAATATATTTAATATATGACATTTTAACATTTTTCTTATATGGGAAGTATCACTCCGAAATTTAATCAAGATAATCAAGACGAAATTTCGAGAACTGCATTATCTTAACGACTACTATAAAGTTTTATCACTGTAGCTCCCGTAATTCTCAACATCTATATATATATAAAACTCTTGGTCCGTCAGTCAGTCTGTCTGTCTGTCTGTCTGTCTGTCTGTCTGTCTGTCTGTCTGTCTGTCTGTTTGTCTGTTTGTTCCAGCATCACGTCTAAACCGCTGAACCGATTTAACTCAAATTTTGCACCAGGATACTATGGAGTCCGGAGGGTGTCATAGGCTTTATATGGACGAGATTGGACAAAGGGGCGTGGCCCCTCCCATACAACCTAAACTTTCAAAACGACATAACTCAGCACATACACAAGCTAAAAAGATGAAACAAAAAACTCAAATACAAAAAAAAAATACAAAAGCAAAAACACAAAAACAAAAGCAAAAATCAAACACAAAAGTAAAAGCACAAAACTTAAGCAATAACTCAAAAACAACAGAAAATAAAAAAAGGATTGAAAACAAAATCAACCACATCAAAATTCACCACACTAAAATTCACCACACTAAAACTCATCACACTTAAATTCACCACACTAAAACTCACCACACTAAAACTCACCATACTAAAATTCACTACACTCAAATTCAAAACACCAAAATTCACCACACTCAAATTCACCACACTAAAACTCACCACACTAAAACTCACCACACTAAAACTCACCACATTGAAACTCACCACACCAAAATTCATCACACTAAAATTCACCACACTAAAATTCACCACACTAAAATTCACCACACTAAAATTCACCACATTAAAACTCACCACACTAAAATTCACCACACTGAAACTCACCACAATAAAACTCACCACACTAAAATTCACCACACTCAAATTCACCCACTTAAACTGACCACACTTAAATTGAACACACTAAAACACACAACAATAAAATTCACTGCACTCACCACACTAAAATTCACCACACTAAAACTCACCAAACTAAAACTCACCACACAAATGTAACCACAATAAAACTTCTACTGGGAAAAACTCTACAGGGAAGAATTCTATGGGAAAGAATTCTACTGGGAAGAATTCTACGGGGAAGCACAGTCTGAGAAAGAATTCATATACAACAGTTGTTTTAGCGGGGAATTAGTTTAGTTTTGGTTACTACATTTATAAAACATATAAAAAATACGTCCACGGGTCCCTGATACAAATAATAAAAATGTTATTTATATTAATAAAATTGCTCCATAACCTTGCATTCACAAAATCTTTGCACGAGTCGTGTACGGGTCCAGCTAGTATATTAATATAATCATTTCAGTTGTATAGGAGTTACCACGCTCACTTTTAAAAATCTACATCTAAATGTTGATTATTAAAATTTCATACAATATTAATCAATCCTCATACTTATTTTTCTAAAAATAACACAATTTGAGCTATTCGCCAACTTTTGGTACTCCCTGCCCCACTGTGGGTCCTACCACTTTGATAAAGTTCCGACACAAATAAATACATACACATGAGTCTTTCATATAATTTTTATGCACACACTTATAGTCTTGTAGTCCCGATTTTCCAACAAAAAGAAATCAAATTTTCAAAAAATATTTAAAAATACAAAACGTATAGGTTTTGACTAACAGAAAGTGTTGTTGGAATTTACAAATCAGTACCTTTCGAATGACATATCAGAAGTCAGCGCACAGGTCTCCTGGAATGGCCAGTGACCACTTCATCATGTCATCTGTTAAACAAATATGGTTTGTGTATATTTAACTTCACGTACCTACTTTTTCCAGATCTCCTATGCGTCGAATAAGAGATTTGTAACATCTAACACATAACAGTGGCCCTAATTGTTATAAAACGCAATCTTTATAAAACCGTAACAGCCATTTGTGGATATAATCGAGACCCCGAAATAAGTTTCTCAACTAGTAGATATGGAAAATTGTGATAGGACAAATTCTTCTAGATAAATAAAAGCTGCGAAGTAGTCGTTATTCGAATTTTAAGCGTTTGGATTTAAAGTGTTTTTTTTTTTTGGAATATCTACTAAGATCCACAGCACTCAGACAGACTATATACATTGTACTGTGAAATCTATTCCCTACAATTTTGTGGTTAATATCAGCACAAGCGCCCATGCCCAAGCCGGGATTCGAACCCGAGACCTTCAGCGCGCTACCTCTGGACTGCTGAGGCCTGAGTGTAAGAAGGAAGGTAAAACACGGACTCGACAGAGAAGCTTATTTAAGTACTCTTGTCACAAAATAAAACTGCGAATTCATAATGCAACTGATTCATCCTGATGAGCAATGGGCAATGTGAATCTAAATTTGGGGTTTCGAGCAGCTTGTTGTGGTAACAATGATTTCAAGTACACGCATCACGATTCCAGTGCGCATAAATCTTGGAGATTATTGCGTTAATTATATGATTTCATGTGTACAAAATTTTAATAAACAGAATTTGTTGACAAATATGTTAATTAATTTTTTGTCAAATTTTATTTTAGATTTGAATAAAAATCTAAATGTTTTCTTCATTTTGAGACGTTATATTCACAGAACTATTTAAAGGTTCTTTAAAAATAACGTTATGTTTAGAACTTTACATTTCAAAACTTTATTTTTTGTTCAGATTGAAACGTTTTTTCTGAATTTTTTATTGTTGTTCAATTTGTTCATAATATATTTCGAACTTTTATCTATAATAAAAAAATATATATATTAAAAGTGATTGTATCAAACAACTAACTAATTTGCAATTATATTATGGTTAGCAAATTATTATATTTGCTATAAATATATAGCAAGACCATATTTTGTTTTTAATGTTAGATTTAATTGTGAATGTTATAATTAATGATTTTAATTCTGCACAATAATATAATGGATGGCCACAATAATAGAATTGAATTAAAATGTTTACTGTAATGATAATATATTTTAAACACTTGATTACATACAAATTTTTAACAACCAAATAATTTGCAATTATTGCAACTAAGTGGAAAAGATTTAAATATTCCATTGCATAAAAAAATTATTATTTAAAATTTTAGAATTTATTTAATGAATGTATTTATATTCTGCTTATAACATTTTGTTTCATTTTGTTTCCTTAGAATTAGTCACAATCGCTTTTAATTAGCGCCCTCTGTTCGAAGAGGAAGTTCGTAAATATTGAAATTTTTTTTTTTTCTTTATTATTTTTATTTTGATTTATTTTGGGATTTTCTGATATTTGTTGCATTTGATTTTGTGATTTTTTTATTTTTATTATATATTTTTGAAAAATGTTTTGTCCATTCGTCGTACATATTCTCTTACGTTTGGGCTGGTCAGTGGGGGTCAATTTTTTGATTCCTTCGTCGAAATTAAAAACCAATAAAATTTACAAAT